>JAWNMU010000188.1:0-108862 GCA_035043665.1 Drosophila quasianomalipes
CGTATTGCTAAAAGTAATTGCACATTGTCATCCCATCAATTCAAACATTGAAAAAAATAGAGTACTTGCGAGGGCAGAGCTAAAGTACGCACACAGAGAGAGAGAGAGAGATACACGTCCCTGGGTTCAATGATGAGCAACTAACGCACCTCCATGTAAACCACGCACATGGGATATACTTGACTGTAACATCACGTTGTATTATGGGTGCTTCAAGGGCGGCGAAACACACAAAGCAGCCGAGATATCGCAGATTTCTCTCTATTCATACGCAAGCCAAAAACAACTGAGGAGATGGAGCAGCGAGAGAGAGATAGAGTAGAGAGTAGAGAGACGATACACTGTCCAACAGCAAAGGACAAAGACTTGTGCCATGTGACAGATTTTTTGTTTCTTTGTTTGACATATTTACTTGAACAAAAAAACACGAAGTCAGCCACCCCCAAGAACTTCACTGTTCAACACCCTCAAAAACAACAGAAGGGGCAACCTGTGCAGGCTATAACGGGTCGAAACAAACGAACAGTAGACAAGAACCCAAAGAAGAGGTAAGTCAACGCTGGATAACACCGTTCGTAATGAGTACAAGGGTTCATGTACCAGAGGCGGGCCGCACAGGAACAGAAGCAAGAATAAGAAAACAAGATTACAAGGCATGGTGGGGATAGGAAGAAAAAAAATCACATATGACTACGTGAACTCACACACTATTCATATGGTTTGAAATACTAGATAAGTACGCATGTCTGTACGAAGGAAAGTGAGAAAGAACATGGAAGAGAAGAGCTGCTTAAACGAAGGCCGAATCACACAGCATAGGCGTCTGCGTACCGAGACTGTTCGTAATCACACGGCAACAATCGATCGTCGTGGAAGTCTCTCTGTGTGAAGTTCCGACGCATTCAGCGCTGAGTTCCGCTCTGCCACTTCATAGAATGCCAGAAAAAAGGGGACGCCAAGAACTACCAACTGGAGAAACCACACACCAGACATTAGAACACAGCTGAACACGTCTTATAGCGTTTTTCGCCGAACAAAGGGTTGTCCGGCGATGTCCAACTTCATGTAAACAGCAGATGCATGGAGTTACATACACCTGAAATGCCGTATCCAAAGCACACCAAACAACTGAGGCTAGGAACTAGGCAAGCCAACCAACCACAGCTGAACTAAGCCATTCACATGATGCAGCATAGCACCGACAAAACGAATTCAATGAGTAGCGCTGTCCACAAGACATGCAGTCGGAGTGGCGTATGGTATTTGCAAGGATAAGGGCATGGGTAGTGGTCCGAAGATACATCCACATAGATTTAGACGCACAAACACACTACTCAAAAGGGTGCAGGCCTGCTGGCATCATGCTATACGCGCTTTCACGAATGCGACTAAAGAAAAAACAACCGCGAAGCAAGTACACGTGGGCACATACCGGGGTATCAAAAACAACAAACGAGTGCGGAAAGAAAAAAGGACATGCAGACGAGAGAGATGAATTCAATCGGTATATATACGTTACATCAGTATACAAAATAGACGTTAAACAAGTATATGTTAATCGTTTGACCAGTTCGATCAGTTGCTCGTAGGCTAGAAGTTCTTACGTCACAAATACTGACGATCACGAAACAGGTAAGAAAACACTGCTTACTGACCGAACCGACCTTGCTTTCAATTCTTGCTTTACAAGTGAGCACACACACACACACACACACACAGACCGAAGATAAGGCATCGGAAGCAATCGCATAAAACAAGAAGAGACAAGTACATGAAGAAACAAAGTGGAAACTGAAGAACTGAAGAACTGAAGAACTAAAAAAAAACTGAAAACTGAAAACTGAAAACTGAAGAGCTGAAGAACTGAAAACTGAAGAACTGAAAACTGAAGGAATAGACAATCACCTATCACGCGAATAACACAAGAGATACAATAATTGAAAAAATACAAGAGAAACAATATTTGAAAGAATACAAGAGAAATAATACAAAAGATCCGACACAAGACATAGGTGAAAAGCGACCAACGACTAACAAATAAATAATAAATAAATAAAAGATCACTATTTACTCCCGCAGCTTCATCTGTCTTTCAACGAAGCGCTCAACAACATTTGGGACAACACGTAGTCAGTCGACAAAGTTAAAGGAATGAGAGGGAAGAAGGAAGAAGGAAGGAGAAGGAGAAGGAGAAGGAGAAGGAGAAGGAGAAGGAGAAGGAGAAGGAGAAGGAGAAGGAGAAGGAGAAGGAGAAGGAGAAGGAAGAAGAGAATGATGGGGGAGCAGAGAGAGCTCATTTGATGGCCTTCTGGATGAGTGCGTTGATGTTCTTTTGGTTTTTGGAGTATATTTCGAGAATCATGCCTCGTAAATACAATCGTCATTCCGAAGTAGAACGTGGGTTGTACAGACTTGGGGAAAATCAAAAATGACATAGCAATCGTGAGAAGCTTCCTGAGAGAGGTGATCACAGTGGCAATAAGGGCTCCCCATTTCTTGATGAGAGACATGACAAAGTGCTCGCCGATGCATCCGCAGAAGCCGAAGAGGAACATATATATGAGGAGCGAGGGGTGTTGACGAGAGAAGAAGACCGCGTCCAAGAGAGTGCCAGAGGACACCAACACGATAGTCATATACAACACCCCCCACAGCTTGGAATACATGATTATTTCGGAGGTGGTGGTATCCCATTGCTTCATGACTTCTTCTTGAGAGTTTCCGATCACCGCGTCTGCAGTCAACGCAATCGCCATGAATGCTAGGCCAATGTAGAGGTCGGAGGAGGATTGTGATGAGATGCTTCCCTTACTCCCATATGAGCATATAAACACTCCTGTGCTCAACAGCACCATTGCGAAGCATTCCAGACGACCGTACTTGCGCTTGAAATAAGTTACCCCCACCAACATCACAGGAAGAAGTTTGCAAGACTTGAGGAGGACGTGGAGGGGGTAGATAAGGTACTGCCCTGCGGTGTGCGACATTCCAACTGTAGACACGGACAAAACCCTATCAACGCATATGCCTTTAGAGGAGCCCTACGCCCCACATCTCGGCTGCCTGCCTCCGTGATGGACATTTCAAGGCGACAGAAGATGATGTAAACACTGAATTGAACTACCGTAAGCCACGAACCATACTTAAAACCTTCGTAGGAAAGGATCTTCTCGTGCAACACACCATACATGCCGTAGCTAACGAACACACCCATCGCACACAACAACAACTGATAGGTAGAAGGCAGGTGACCTATGTCGTATCCGAAGATGATCAGTTTGTGCGAAGAGGCGGGGACGGACGATAAATCTTCTCTATGAGCCGTCACCAGAGCAAAAAGAATTCATTGGCGAAGAAGAAACAGAGTCAGAGTACATCGAAGAGGAAGGTTGCGATGGGGAACCCACCGAAGACAGAGAGGTGGTGGAGGTGGAGGGCGAGAGGGAAAGATTCGGGAACTGTAGGAGTGAGCAAAGTGGAGTGAATGGAGGCAGACAGCTGCTGCGAGGAGAGGTGGTGGTCGTCCGAGCCTACAATCTTTATCTTCGACGATTCGTACCTAAAGTCTTCGCTCTCCTTGTTCTCCCTCATGCGCTTCAGAGTATGCGTTCTCCCTTTCTCCCGCCAAAAGGCTCTTCGACAACGCAGCACCCAGCTCTATGTCTCGTTCTGATTCATCAACATTGCTTCTTTTCAGCAACGCATCATTTCTCTCTCTCTCTTCCGAAAAAACACCAGAAGATAACATTTTTCTTTCTATAGATTTTAGCTCTTCTTTTCTTATTCACTTAAGGGCTGTTTAGAACACTAGTAGTGATACTTCAAATAATACACTTCTTTTTTTTCGATTGAACACGCAAAAACTCCTATTTTCCTATTTCCAAAAAAAAATATATATACAAACACCCCCCATATATGTAAGTACACTAGACAGGATAGATGAAGACTAAACGCGAGGATAATAAAACAAATGGCAAAAAGAAATGCCTGACAATGCTCACTGCAACATGCAAAAGAGTAGAAAAAAATAAAACAAGAAATCAATTCATTCAAAATACGAAAATATGTTATAGAACATCGAATGAATAAGCAAGAGCATACTACAGTCTCTCCATATTATGCACTGTTGTTGAGGAACAATGCTTCACTGGAATAAATTCAATTAGAGTTCAAAATGAAAAAAACAAAAATCTAGTCTCAGAAAGTGCAGAAGGAAGAACATGAAAAAAACATGCAGTTTTAATATATTGCGGCTCGTTTATTCAGCTTTGTACAATATCGTATAGAAATACAGGGATTAAGATGTATGTATCTTATATTGAACATATATTCGGTCACTTAACTCTCTCCTTAGGTTTTGTGCCTGAGAACATAAAAACATTGCTTGCTAACGGAATTGTCCGCAGCCAAAGAACATTGATAGAACTATTGCAGGGAAAAAACGCATCAAATATATTCAACTACGAGTATTTATTTGACATCCATTATATTTTACATATACTTGGCATATGCGTGCATACATGCATTTTTAAAAGCGCAGTATTATATGAAAAGGCGCCTTCGCTCATCCACAAGATACTTGCAACGCCATTGAAGAGAGAAATTAGATACTTTTATTCTAGAGATTGTACAAATAAAACGACCAACACATTTAAATGTGTTCACTTTTATAAATTTGGAATTCGAAGAAAGATTTTGTAAACAAGATTCTGCAAACAATGCATGATGATGATGATGCCTCGAGTTGATTAACGCTAGGTCTACCGATATGGTTTAGCATTGGCTCTCTTGAAGCGAAGGAGGATAGCATCATCCTCATCCTCCTCCTCATCATTTTCGTTGATGTTTCTCTCTTCATCATCGAAATCCATGCTATTCCGTTCATATTCCACATCCTTCCCTTCCTCCCTTCCCTCATTTCTTTCTTTCCTTTTCTCCTTCCCCACCCCCCCCACCCTTCCCCTCTACCCACTGCTTCTGGCTCACCCTCTACCTCTGCGTTGGATATTTTCTAAAGACAAAGACAAAGATTTCCCTCTCTGCCCTCCTCTCTATTTCCTCTCCTCTCTCCTCCCTCCCTCTCCCTCCCTCCCTTCTCTTCCCTCCTTCCCTTGTTTTTGCATTAATCTTCTGGAGCACCTCTCTTCCTCTCCTCATCACTCAAACTCTGGACGATCTTCCCACATCATTGTCGCCTCCCTCGGCTTCTATTTCCTCTTCCTCATCTTCTTCCCATTTACGCCTTCTTCTTCCTATTCCTCTTGTGTTTGAACGATCGGAGAGAGAAGAAAGAGAGGAAGAGGAGGAGGAGGAGGAGGAGGAGGAGGAGGAGGGAGAGGAGGAGGAAGGGGAAGAAGAAGAAGAAGAAGAAGAGGGGAAGGGAGTGGAAGACGAAGAGTAAGAAAACGAAGAGATGGGCGACGGGAAGGAGGATGAAGAAGAAGGACGGGTGACATTCGAAAAGTCAGAAGAGACGAGAAAGTTTTTTTCCTCCTTTTCGTTAGAGCTCCATAGCTATCATCCTCTTTCCTGCTCTCTTCCTCTTCCTCTTGCTCTTCTGCCCTTCCAGCTATCATGTCGGCTATACGAGTTCTGAGAAGCTCTACTGAAGAAATGGAGGAGGAGGAGGAGGAGGAGGAGGAGGGAGGGGGGGACAGGGAACGGAGAGGATAGGGAGGAGAGAGGGAAGGGAGGGAGAAGAAATAGAAGAGGAAACAGGTGAAGAGAAGGCGTACTCTCTCTCCCGTTCCTTTCTCTCTCTCGTTCTCGACGTAGTCTCCATTCCACCCAACACTACTCTTCTCTTTCCCTCCTCCTCCGCCTCCCTCCCCTCTTCCCAGCTCTCCTTCCATGATTCGCACTTGAGAGGGTCTTGCGAAAGGGAAATAGTGGAGGAAGAAGAAGAAGCGTACGAGGAGAAGGGAGGAGGAGGAAGGGGAAAGGGAAGGAGAACGAGAAGGAGAAGGAGGAAGAGGAGTGAAGACGAACGAGATGAGGAGGAAGAGAGGGAGGACCGAACAGAGAAAGGAGAGAGGAGAGGAGGGGACGAAAGAGGAGACGAGGATTGGGAGAGCAGACGAGGTCTCTCGCTGACTTCAATATTGAATTTGCAGAGGAAACTCGAGAGGAAGAGGACGAGGAAATTGAGGAAATAGAAGAAGAGGAAGAGGAGGAAGTAGAGGGGGAGGAAGAAACTGAGGGAGGAGGAAGAGTGAAGGGAGGAGGATATGAGAGAAGACGAAAGGGGCTGCGTACTTCTAGAGGAGAGAGGGCGCGGGTTTAGGAGGGGGCCGAGGGAGGAGGAAGAAGAGAAAGGAGGTGAAGAGGAAGGAGGAGAAGAGGAAGAAGAAGAAGAGGAAGAAGAGGAAGAAGAGGAAGAAGAGGAAGAGGAGGAGAGCGGTCTTTGGACCAAAAGATTGAGACTTTTGAAATATCTGATAGAAGTATTTTTTTCTTTGGAGGCTGATGATGCAATTGAAAATATCTTTTCCGTTACTGACTCAAAATAACACGAGAAGAGGAGGGGGAGGAGGAGGGAAGGAGGAGGAAGGAGAGAGGAAGACACGGAGGAAAGGGAAGAAGAGGGGGAAGGGAAGGGGAAGGGGAAGAAAAGACGGGAGAAGAAGAGCCGAAGAAGGCAGAGGCAGACGTACTTGAGGAACCAGCAACGGCGCACTCCTCTTTCTCTTCCTTCTTCCCATCTTTTGTACCTGGACTATCGTTACCTTTCTCTTCCCTCTCTTTTTCCTCTCTCCTCTTCCCTCTCCTCTTCCCTCTCCTCCTCCGTCCCTTCTTCATGTCCCCTTTCTCTTGTCCCTCCTTTTCCCCAGATATTTTTGTTCCGGATATTTGCTTTCCAGATCTTTTTTTTGAAACAGTGGATAACTGGGGATTAGAAATCAGCAGTTTTGATCACTTCATCGTCTAGATACTTCGAAGAAAAAGTCTCCTTCCCCGCCTACAGAAGAAGGCTTCGACACGAGAGAGAGAAATGAGGTGAGCAGAGGAGAGGGAGGAGGAAGAGAGGGAGAGGGAGGGGGAGAGGGAGGGGGAGGAAGAGAGAGAGGAGAGGGAGGAGGAGGGGGGAAGAGGAGGAGATGGAGGAAAAAGAAAGGTCTGAGGAGAACAGCTCGACGATGTTGGAAGCGAAGGAGGGCTTTAGTCGAATTTGGCTCTCCTGCCTCCTCCTCCTCTGCCTCCTCCTCCTCTCCCTACTCTCCCTTCTGCTTAACACCAAAATACCTCCTTCTGCTCCTTCTCCTTCTCCTTCCTCTCTCCCCCTTCCTCTTCTCCTCCTTCCTTCCTCCCTCCTCCCTACCCTCTCCTCTCCCGCTCTCGCTCTCCTCTCCCTTTCCCTTTCCCTTTCCCTTTCCCTCTCCCTCCTCCTCCTGTCTAGCTATTTCCCCTAATCTGTCGAGTGCACTCCTCGCAATCCTTTCCATAACCTTTTCCTTTGTTCTCTCGCTCACACTCATTTCTCTCTCCCCTTCTCTCTCCCCTCCCCTCTCTTCCTTTCCTTCCCCTCTCCCATATTTCCCTTCCCCATCTCCTCCTTCTCCTCCTTCCCTTTTCCCTTTCCTTCATACGGTACTACTTCTTCCTCTCCTCCTCCTTCTCCCCCTCCTCCTCCTCCCCCTCTCCCTCTCCTCCGCCTTCTCTTCCCATGCTACCCTGCTCTCTCTCTTTCGCCCGCTTCCTCTCCCTTCAGCAACCCCTTCTTCCTCCCCCTCCTCTTCTTCCTCTCCTCTGCCTCTACCAATGAAACGCATTAAATCTTCCTCCATGTCTTGCTCTTTTTCTTCTTCCCCTTCTCCTTCCCTTCCTCCTCCTCTGGGTCTCCGTCTCCTTCCCACCTCCCTTCCCCCCATCCTTCTCCTCTTCTTCCCCTCCTTTCCCGTTTCCTTCAACGTGAAAGGAGTACTGGATGTCCTTGCCATCCCTTTCCTTTCCTTCGCCCCCCCTCTCGCTCTCCCTCTTTCTGCTCCTCTGTCCCTCTCTCTCCCACTGCGTCCTCCTGATAGGATATATGATTGCGCGATTTCATCAATAGCACTGTCTTCTTCCTCTTTGTTCATCTCTTCCACTAGTCTTTCTACGACGCTTTCTCACGTCCTCTTCCTCTCCCTCTTCCCCTCCTCCTCCCTCTCCCCCTTCCTCTCCCCCTTCTTCTTCTTCCTTTTCTCTTCCTCCTCTCCCTAGTCCTCCCTCTTCCATTCCCACTCTCTCCCTCTCCCTCCCTTTCCTGCTCCCCATCCTTCCCACCCTCTTCCTCTTCCCTCCTCACAGAATCAAGTCCCATGAGGTCAGGAGACGGAGTGAACAAGGAAGAAGACGAGGGAGAAGAGGAGGACGACGGGGAGGAGGAAGATGAGGAAGATGAGGAAGAAGAGGCGGAGGAGGAACTTTTCTGTTCATTCATATTTCCACTCTCGTTCGAATGGACCTTCAACAACAACTCGTAAAGATCTTCGTCAAGTTCAATTTGAGAACGAGATGCCACAGATCGCACGAGCAAAATATGTTTTTTCTTTCTCGTCCTTCTTCCCTTCCTTCTCCCCCCCCCTCGCCCTTCTCTCTCCTCGAGTCCTCATCCGCCCCTGATCCGGTCTTCTTCGGCCCAACGGAGGGAGGAGAAGAGGAGGAGGAGGAAGGGAAAGTAGGAGAAGTTGGAGAGGAAGAGGAGGAAGGAGAAGAAGAAAGGGAGGAAGAGGAAGAAGAGGAAGAAGACGAAGAGGAAGAAGAAGAAGAGGAAGAGGGGGGCCTCGGCCTCTTAGCCTTAGTAGTAGTGGAGGAGGATGAGGAAGAAGAGGAGGAGGAAGAGGAAGAGGAAGAGGAAGAAGAAGGAAGATAGAGGAAGTTGCGGGAAAGATAGAGGAGAAGGCTAACGAGGAAGATGAGGAGGAGGAGGCGGACGGCGATAGGAGAGGCTTAGTTCTGAGTCGGCTGATCTGCACATCCAAATCATTCATTTTTCTAATTGTCTCTGAGTCCCCCAAAAACAAACTGGACTCCTCCTCCTCCGCCCTCCTCTCCTCCCTCCTGTCGTCCCTTCTTCCCGAACCAAACAGCACCAGCGCAGAGGAAGAGGAAGAGGAAGAGGAAGAGGAGGAGGAAGAATAAGAGGAGGAAGAAGAGGAGGAAATGATTCTCGAGACGAGGTAACTGATAGCGACCTTTTCCTTTCGGTGAGAATCGAGTTGGCTTTTGAGATGAACCTCTTCTCTCTCTCTACCTCCTTCACTCTCCTCTCCATATCCTTTTCCTTTTCTCCTTCTCTCAGACGGTTCTTCCCACTCCCATCCACTTCCGCCACCCCTCTCTCCCCTCTCCTTGCCCTCCTTCTTCTATCAAGACCAATGCTCTCTCACTCAGCCCTGCATCTCCCTCATCCCCCTCCCCCTCCCCCTCCCCCCGGCTCCTCTGCCTCTGCCTCTGCCTCTCCTCCTCTTTTTCTTTAAAATACAAGTCATGGATTTCAAACGCCTTGATTTTGAAGAAATCAGGATCCGATAGCATTGATTCTATCCCTTTTCCTCCTCCTCCTCCTCCCTCTCCTTCTACTCCTCCTACTCCTGCTTCTCCCCTTCCCTTCTCCTCTTCTTTGGTAGCTGTTAAAAATATCTCTTCCTCGGTGTCTCTTTCTTTCTGAATAAACCCCCTCATAACCTCCTGACTATTATTCGCTCTTCTTCCTACCTTTTCGTTTTCTTCGTTCATTTCTTCTTCCCCTCTCTCATCGACTCCCCTCCTCTCTACTCTTTCCCCCACCCTCTCCTCCTCCTTTTGTCCTTTATCCTCGTCCTCATCCTCTTCCCTTTCCCTCTGCCTCTCCCTCTGCCTCTCTTTCTGCCTCTCCCTCTCCCTTTCCTCTTCCCTTTCCTTCTCTCTCTTGATAATTTCAGCCACAGCGTCCCTTCTCAGTTCGATCTCCTCCAACCTCCTTTCATTCTCTTCCATTTCTCTAATCGCTCTCTCTTCATCCTCTTCTGTCCACACCACCCCCTCTCCCTCTCCTCCTCCTCCACCTTCTCCTCCTCCTCCTCCTCCCCCTCCTTCTCCCTCCCCTCCTTTTTCTCCCTCTCCTCCCCCACTCCCCCGCTGGACCAGATGATTCTTTGTCGTTGTGCTGAGTATTTGATCGTTCATATTTCCCATTCTTGACCCCGTGAGCCTCCATCATCCAATCAGGAATTTCAACTGTAGAAAGAGCTAGTGAGAGGGAAGGAGAAGAAGAAGACGAAGAAGAGGATGGAGAAAAGGAAGAGGAAGACGAAGACGAAGACGAAGAAGAGGAAGAGGAAGAGGAAGAGGAGGAGGAGGAGGAGAGAAGAGGGGAGGAGGGGAGGGGAGAGGAGACGAGGGGAGATGAGAGAAATCCTTGGAGAGACAACCTGTCTCTCTCCGCTTCCTCCTCCATCCTCTTCAGTTCTTCCAGAAAGCCTAGTCGATTACTCATTTCCTCTGCATCTGCATCATCGTGATCCTCCTCCTCTTCCCCCTCCTTCCTTTCTTCTCCTTCTCTCCCTTCCCCTCTCCCCCTTTCCATCTCCTTTTTTACCTCGTCTTTTCCACTCTTCTCTTCTCTTCCCTTACCTTCCGCCCCCTTCCCTTCTCTTCCCACCGCTTCTCTTCCCTCCTCTTCTCTTTCTTCACTTCTCCTTCCCACTCGTCTTGTATTTTCTCCCAACGCTTTCCTTTCCCTGCCTCCCTCTCTCTCCTCTCCCCCTCACTTGCATATTTTCCCGCCTTTTGCTCTTCATCTGCCTTACGTTTTTTTCCATCTGTCTCTCTTTCTCCCTCTCTTTCTCCCTCTCTTTCTCCATCTGTCTCTACCTCTACCTCTGCCTCTTTCGTCTTGTATCTACTCCTAATCATTTCCAGTACATCTGCATTAACTCCCCTTCCTCTTTTACCCCCTCTGCTTCTGCCTTGCCTTCATCTCCTACTCTACCTCCTTTGTGTCCTCCCACCCCTACTCCCTCTCCCCCTCCCTCCCCTAAATTAGTTCCCACTCCTACTCCCACTCCTTCGATTCCTACATTCCTTGTCAGAGATTTAATTGACACAGCCTCGGCAATAGCAATAGCTCTGGAGACCTCTTCCTCGGCCTCCATGACACTCAGTTTCTTTTCCAAGTTCTTCAAATACTGCTCTAACTCTTCATGCGCGTTTTCCTGTCCTGTCCTTGCAGAGCTCAATCTCTCCAAAAAAGACTCTCTCGACTCGAATTCTTCCAGCGCAGACACGGCAGACGGGGCAGAGGCATCTGCAAGGGAGGAAGTGTCAGATGGGAAAGAAGAGGAGCTGCTTAATTGATTCGAGAGCTCAGGATTTAATCCAATGGCAGAATCAGGTGCCAGATCAGATGCGCCTGAGCCATTTGAAGATCCTTTCACAGGGACTTCTCCAACAGAAGGTACTCGTTTACTCATCGATTTAGTTGCCAAATATACGCATACAACCTACACACAGATATGATTTCTAGTTATAATGTACGCGGTCTGCTGGGTGGAATAAGTGCACAACAAATATGAGAGATTAGCAACTCTCTCTGTACCATATATTTTCAAGTATGAGCAAATGAAACGAGAATACACACAACAATATAAAACACACCAATGAATACTTGCACAGAGATGAAACATAATTGAGTGAATAAAACGTTTTCAATAGCTATGAACTCTAAACAATTAAATGCTCCTGTTTCGATTCTTCTGTTTCTGTGTAACTTGAACTTTGCAAACGCAATTCAACTCTACGCACTCATTTCCTCACAAAAAAAACGCAAAAAGGGACATCTCAACATAATCTTTTATATTTTCCTCGTGAACAAAATAAATTATAAAATAAATACACGAGTTCATGCAATAATTCTAGTAAACCGCGCCTGTTTCTCTTGCTTCGAAATATCTCGAAAAGCCAATTTTTTCCAACCAAATTTTTGAATGCAACATTTTCATCTTTATTCATTCTGAATATATCGCCCATTCATAAGCAACCGCCCAAATAGTTGTTTTTTCTGTATTTCCCATTAAATCAGAGCTATTTTCCATGATTTATTCGTAAAATGCATTTTTAGGTTTTAAAAATCTATAAATCCGTTGGGAGCTCAATTTGGGTTACACTTCTTTTTACTTTCAATGGTACGCATTTAACGCCCGTTCATGTACTGCACGCATTTCACATTCGGCACTGACCAACAATACATACCTTCATGTCATGGTTGGCTCCCCTCGTATTTCTTATTTTTCTGAATTTCCACGCAGGAAAAGAAATGTGCTCAAGACAAGAGCTGAATGAAACATATACGGTGCTGGACCAGCTATCTCGCATATTAAACATACAATCTTCCACGAATCATGGAGTAACAGATGCATATTTAATCAAGGTGTTAAAAGAACACCAGAAGAATATCGAGCTTCTCTCGCAAACACGCCAGAACGAAATGAAGGAGTCCATCATAGGTAGCACAGAATTCTATTCAATGCTTGACTTTACTCACAACTCAAGTTTACTATCCTCATGAGTTCACGCCCGCCAGTGAAACAATGACACTTGCACCCCTTCACTTTACTTTCCTTTCCTTTCCTTTTCTTTCCTTTCCTTTCCTTTCTTTTTCTTTTCTTTTATTTCTTGTTGTGTTGTTTTTTTACTTGGCATCTCTTCCATCGCCATACACTTTGATATATATACATACACATACATATGCATCTACATATATTACACATTCCTGCACATATACTTGAATACAAACTTACCTGCCTCCACTCCATCTCCTCCTTTCTTATGTTCACTTGTATCGCTGTCTCAGAATACCGAAACGCAGTGGAGGAGGTTCGTGACAGCTCTAGGGTATCGGCGGTGAGGAAGTTGGAGATGCAACAAGACATAGTTAAAGGAGAGTTAGACGACACTGAGAGAGGGATTAAGGCGATCCAGTCGGAGATGGAGGACACTAGGTACAACATGAAGGGAATGCAACAAGAGTTAGATAGCCTACGAGTGGAGAGAAAAGAGGCAGAGGAGAGGATGCAGGAGGACATCCCTATTCTCAACGCCCACCTCAAGCTGTACAAGGTAGTATCCACTATCGAGTGGGATCGTACTGACGCAGACTGGGATGTGCAGGGAACAGCATATCTCACAACGCTGGGGGAGGTGAGGAAGATCAAGGTGGACAGAAGGGCTGCGAGGGACGTAGACGCCTGCAACGCCATCTGGGACCTCACCTGGAGAGAGGCAGAGGCCAAGCGAAGGGAGGATTTACTCGCTGCTGAGTCCTCGTAGAAAGGGCTAGAGGAGAAGGGGGGGCAGAGGGGGAGGGGGAGAGAAGGTAAAGGAGGGCAAGAGGCAACGAGAGAAGAAAGGGGGAGAAAAAGAGAGAGCGTGAAGTGAGGGAGAGGAGAAGAGGATACAGGGTGCGGGGATTATAGGGAGAAATTGAGGAGGAAGTTGAAGAGGAAATTGAGGCGGAAAGGCGATGAAGGGAGAGGCAAGAGAGATGAAGCAGGGAAAGGAAGGCTGCCTATCAATCTACTCTTCCATCGCTTTATATATGCTTCTACTCTTCCAGACCCCTCTCTTTTCCCCTATTCCTCCCAGCCCCGACCATACCATACCCCACTCTTACTCTTACTCTTACTCTTACTTTACTCTATCGTTTTCATCCTCACCCCGACTCCTCCACTCCTTTGTCTGCTCCAGACTACGCCGGGGTGGGATCTATTCATATGCTAGATTGATCAGTGAGATAAGTTGGGTAGATAGACGCCTACGCATAAACATCTACCCATAAATATCTACCCATAAATATCTACGCATACATATCTAACATACTCGGACTTGAACTATCACGTGATATGGTGCAGGTCTACCCCACACATTGTATCAATATTTTTACTTTCCTTTCTTTTTTTACTTTGCATTCGAGCTACCAGTTATAATCATACTCGTACACGTATACGTACACTAACATTTACATGTACATGCACAACTACGTCGTGCATTGTTTAAAGGGTTTTAAAGTATATCCGAATCGACACTGCCTCCGATTAGAATTCTGTTGCTTTGACTGTAGTTTGGTACTTTCAATTGCTGTAAAATTCAACTCAATGCTTTCATTGACCGATCTCTGTCTCGTAAATGCAACAGCGGCTAGGCGCAGTGCATTCACATGCATATCACACTTCGTAGTATGACTCTATTTTGACTTTGAATTTGTTCAACCTTGCTGTTCAACAAACACAAGTTTTTATGTTCATGGATACACATACGTATGCGATGGAAATATGAACTATCATGCAGCTGATGAATAAAACTATAGCTCTAACTATTAATAATATTCACATTAAGGTGCATTTTTTAAATTGTTTTGTGCATCTTCGTTTACACATTTCCGAGAATCAACAGCTATGAATAAGACGTTAAGTCTATTGAACAAAATTATTTAATGTGTCTACTGTAACTAGATACGAGTAATTGCAAGTGTCTTGCTGACTTCGAACCGAAAGATTCTCTTTCCATGATCACTCATATTTCCATTTAGTTATTTCCACTCATATTTCATCACAGATTCTCAAATTCAACTCAGCGATTCTTCTATGTACGACTGCACACCCAAACCGAAGAGATCCTGATGCATACACGCGATAGCTGGTGATAAAATATCTCGTCCTATTCATTTTCCCACTATTCCAGAGCTCAAGAGCAGATGGCAACAGAACAAGGAGCGAACCTACAAGCAACAAGGGAGGGAAGGAAAACCCAGGAGTTGGAGGAGGGGGAATACATCTCAGCCGTCCTTAGTGCTCGTGAGCCATCGGACCCTCCGAAGACCAAGATGTTCCCTGGAGGATTGTTTGGGGAGGGAGAGGGTGGGAGAGGAGAGGGAAGGGGGAAAAAATAGGTTAACCACAAGGAGGGATTACGGAGACAGAAGGGGAAGACAGAGGGGGAAGAGATCGCGAGCAAGGGGGAGGGGAGCCAGAGAAAAGAAGGTGGAGAAAGAGGGAGAGGGAGAGAGGGGGAGAGAGGGGCCGATAGTAAATATTAGATATTTTAAACAGATATGTGTAATTCAATATATTTGCAACCCTAGATATTTGTTCTCATAGATATTTTTTCTCATAGATATTTGTTCTCATAGATATTTGGTAAATAATAATAACAAATACGGCTGCAGCCTTGCGTTTTTTTACCTCCGATGGCAACAGCAGTAGGCTGGTTGCGAGGGGAGTGAAGGTTTGCAATGCGCCCCCACTCGTTAGTCGACGGATCAAACACATAGCACATATTGCTGACTTGATTGCCTTCTTCCTTTGCATCCGCCTATGATCACAATTTTCCCCTCCACTACCACCGCCGCTGAACCTGAAAGATACTCCGGCATGGAGTGGAGGTAGGAGAACGAGCTAGTCTCAGGGTCGAAGAGGAGGACAGAGTTTAGACGACGGTTTTCGTCCTCTCCTCCAAAGATGTAGACTTTGTCTTTGATAGTTACTCCGCAATGCTGACGGGGAAGAGACACAAAAGGAAGGAAAGGAGGGAGAGAGGAAGAGAGAGGGGGAGAGAGAGAGGGAGAGAGGGAGAGAGAGAGAGAGATGGTTGCGACAGAGGAGAGAGAGTTGGTCAGAGAGAGAGAAAGAAAGAGAGAGAGAAAGAAAGAAGGAGATAAAGAGAGAGAGAGCGGATGATGGTGAGCGAGAAAGAGTGAGTGTCAGTGAGGCAGAGAGTGGATGTTGTTCATGGAGAGAGGGAGAATGCTGTAGTGCTCACCAAGTAGGCTCTGTAAGGCATGTTTGTACTGGATACATCCCATAAGTCCGTGAGAGGATCGTAGACTTCGAACGTTTTCAAATAAGAGACTTCGCTATCTCTCGCACCGACGTCGTCTCTAACGCGATATCCGCCGAACACATAAACCTTCGAGCGAAGAGACGCACACAAAGCTCCGAAACGGGGCTGACGAGGAGAAGGGGGAACAGCAATGGAGAGGAAGGAGAGGGAAAGGGAAAGGAAAGGGAAAGGGAAAGGAAAGGGAAAGGGAGGAGAGGAAAAAGACGCACACATAGATAATACACAAGCGTTAGAAATACGAAAGAGATAGAACCCAATAAAAATCCACATGCGCAGAACAACAACTAAATTTGTAGATCTCCATATCTGCCTTCTCTATCCCTGCCTCTCTTATCTGCCTCCCTCTTTCTCTACCTCTCTCCATCTCTCTCTCTACCTCTCTCTACCTCTCTTTCCGTATGTTGCTACCTCTTTCATGCTTCCAAGTTCAGTAACGGATATATTGAAATCTCCACCGACAGATATTTTTTCAACTGCAGAAACCTCGAATCCTCCACACACGATCACTGAGTCAGGGTAATAAAGGTACAACAGGAACCGAAGCGAGCGAAGCGGAGGGAGGAAGAAGTTTTCTCGTACGAGGAGTTGTAGACGTCAAATAGCTCTATGTTCTGAGAAAAGAAAGGGAAAAAGAAAGGGAAAGGAAAGGGAAAGGGAAAAGGAAAAGGAAAAGAAAAGGAGAAAGGGAGGGAAAGGTAGGGAAAAGGGAGGGGAAAGGAAGGGGAAAGGGAGGGAAAAGGAGGGGGAAAGGGAGGGAAAGGAAGAGAAAAGGGAAGGAAAAGGAAGAGAAAGGTAGGGAAGTGAAAGGGAGGAAAAGAGGGTATACAGGGGAAAGGAGGGAGAAGGAGAGGGAAGGAAGGGGGTGGGGGGAGGAGGAAGGGGGGGGCAAAGAGGAGGAGGAGGACACGAAGATCAAATCGCAAAAGGAAAGTAAGGCCAAAGAGAAGGATCATTCAATTAAACAAGGAAGAATGGTTCATTCATATTTCCAAAAAGAACATGCAACGCTCCCCAATGAATAACATCGAATTATCATAAAGAATTACATATGCGAACGATGCATCATTAAAAGCCATGCATTGCAGAGAAAGGGGAGTCGATAGAATACATCCGGGGACAAAAAGAAAACAATAAAGAACTAATACGAGAAGACCTCAAGACACAAGATGTGGATGAATGGTGGTTGGCGAATACTCACCTTGAGGTCGTATAGCCTGTCCCTCCCACCCACCACCACCTACCCTCATACTCATCCAATATCTGTAAATGATCCCTACTGCTTGCTTTAAGTATAACCGCTCCAGCCCCTCACTCATCACTAGTCCTCCGCCGTCTGCTCCTTTTCCTTTCCCCTCCGCTCTACCCCGTGTTTTGAACTTGTCCTGTACTTTGTATTTGTTTGAGCTCAACACAACGCCTCTCTCTTCCTCTTCTCCATCCCCTCCTCCCTCCCCTTCTTCGTCCTCCTCCTCAACGTCGTCGTTCTTTTCCCCAATGCTTGCGAAGCTATTTGAATCATCGTCTCCTCCCTTCTCTTCGCCTATCTCCCCCACTTTCTCCCCCACCTTCTCCCGCTCATTCCCTTTCCCTTTCTTCCCCTCTTTCTCTTCCCCTTTCTTTTTTCTCCCGTAGCAAGGAACAGATTTCTCGAGACCGATTGACTCTCGCAGACAACAAAGGAACGCCACCTTTCTCCTTCCCTTCTCCCACTCCTCCGCTCCCTTTATCCCCATATCTACTCCTCCTCCTCCTCCTCCTCCTCCTCCTCCTCCCCCTCTTCCTCCTGCTTCCCTTTGCTTCTTACTCGATTCGTAGGAGGAAGAAAGAACGCCTTCAACTATAGAACAGAAGAGTTCCTGTACGGTCTCCCTATTGTTGAGAAAGGACAGTGGGGAGGATGACGATGCAGATGAAAAGAAGGAGGCAGGGGCAGATTTCCTCTCCTTCGAACTGTCCATTTCATTAAATTAACTTATCTTCGGCACTGGCTACGCGCGTCTTTTCTTTCTTTTCCTGCCTTTTTGCAACACAAGATGGCCTAAAATGACATATCAAATACACAAGGATACATCACCCATTAACGTCTGTAGGATGACCTACATTCCGTTTTATAACTCGCTGCGAGACTCAAGCAGATAGACCAAAACCACTCACAGCAAACTCTTGAACGGAAAAACACAAACAACGACTGCAAAACAAATATTGCATTATCACACACAAAAGAAGACACGAAAATACAACTCGTCACGCCCGCCATTTAAACAACCCCCCCGACTCTAACTTTTCTCTTGTTCTCTCCATAGTTTGCGGATTAAGCGTCGTCAGTTTGACTTTATCTCAGCAAAAGGAAAATCAGATTCGATTACGTAAGTGGAGATGCCCTTTAATGAAGTGATTATCAAACATTAACTAGACAAATTTAAAGTCACAACGGACTCAGTAAAGTACACAAGCTATCCTATTTGAATATTCATTTGCCTTCATAGGTCATGCCAGTAAAAGCATTCATAATTAGAGATCACGCATTGACGATACACTTTGGCAATTACCTAGCTATTTCTAGGTAGCTGTAGGCATTACATTTTTTTTAGCACACTGCTCCATGCGCATACGCATATTGTAAATCCGAATTTAATTTACAATATAATGTGATTATCCAATGCACTAGACGCTTCTGAAGAAAAATGAAACAAGTACAGTGGTTTGTTTGTAGTGACAGAACACACAAAAGGTTCGTCGAGTGTATAGAGTATGATAAGTGTACGAAAAAAAACAATGTAGAACTAGTTTATTATGTAACCCGCAAATGGATATTGGGAAAGTATGCAGACGAAGACTCGCAAAAATACCGTATTCAAAAGTTTTCGCAACTGTTTGCAGACACACTCTCCGTTACACTGATATTTTTCAAATTATTTATTTCTGCATAAAATGCGATTTTCCTGCTTTATTCAAAAATAACCTCCATACACTTGTCTTGCGAGACTTCTTTTTTTCCAATTTTACTGTTCATAGACGTTAACCAACCAATCGTCAAGTAGTATAAAACACCCGGGTGCTATTTTTATTCTCACTCGATCATTCTACTTCGCATTTAATGCCTTCTTTTTTACTTATATCTCGTTTCTATTCCTCTGAAACCAAAAAATACTTTGGCGCCAGAAGATCACAATTTCGACTCTTTTATTTCTTTGTGACCTACCATACACTCGCTTGCAACTCTGTTTTGCCTTAATTCTTGGTCTAACAACTGTATACTGTACCACAAAACATATTCCACGCAAAGGATCCGTGTCATTTAATCCATGCCTGACGTAAATGACATCCTTGGATTACGGAAGGTGAGGAAGATAATGGAGGAGCCGTACCTAAATCTTCGGAGAATGATATAATCTTACAACAAAAACAAATACAAGCCCGCAGACGAATTATTCCAGGTTCAAAGCCGGAGAAGAAGCCGGGAAAGAAGATATCTCGAGAGTTACAGTCGTTGACACGTGGATTCGACGACCACCCTATACAACGAAGAGAAGGAGAAGGCAGCCGTGACTGCGGCAACAATTGCCGCATACAAGGCCAAAGCAAAGGAGCAGGTGAAGTGGCGTTGGCTGCCTGTATCTAACGTTGCTCGCCAGTACGGGTTAGGCGTAACTAAAGATGACATTTCCTTGTATCACTGGGTGCACGCGGAGACTGCAGGAGACAATAAGTTCTCAAAGTTAAACAAGAAGGTGAGAGTGCTGGACTACACGGACGAAGAGTACGACCTCCTCTTGCAAGACCCTACGTGGACGAGAGAGCAGACAGACTGTTTGTTGAGTTTGTGTAAGCGTTATGATTTAAGGTTTGCGGTGGTGCAGGACAGATTCACTGAGACTGTGTTGGGAGTGGAGGGGGCGATGGAGAGGAGCGAAGAGAGGGAGAGGGAGGCTATGAGGAGGGAGGGAATATTCGGGTGGGATGAGTCTGTCGTTGGGGATGAAGATGATCTCAGTGAGGAGGAAAGGACGTGTAGAGAGGGGTAGGGAGGGGGGTAGGAAAAATAGTGAGGGGGATGGGGGTAAAGGAAGGGAGGAAGGGAAGAAGGAGAAAGGAGGAGAGGATGGAAAGGAGGAGAAAGAGGAAGAAAAAGAAGGAGAGGGGGAGGAGGAGGAGGAGGATAACGTTTTGAAGAAGAAGAAAAAGAAGGTCGTGTATTCGTTTGTTTCGAAGCGGGTGGGGGGAGGGAAAGACGAGAGGCAGAAAGAAAGCGAAAGACGGATGGAGAGGGAGAGGGAAGAGGAGGGAATGAGAGAGGGAGAGGAGGAGGGAGAGGGAGAGGGAGAGGGAGAGGGAAAGGGAAAGACAGAGTTGTCTAGAATAGATTCTGAGCTGGTGAGACTGTGTAAACAGAGAGGGATAGAGATTAGAGGTGAGGAGTGGAAGGTATATAAGAGAGTGGAAGGAGGGAAGGAGGAAGAGAAAGAGAAAGGGGGAGAAGGAGAAGGAGAAGAAGGAGAGGAGCAGGTGGATAGGGGGAGAGGGGAAGAGAAGGGGAGAGTGGGGGCAGAGCCACGTGATGTTTTTGTTGACTTTGGAGTGTTATTGAACATCAAAGAGAATAGAGTGGAAGTTGGGGAAAAAGAAAGGAAGAAACGATGGGAATGAGGGGAACGAGGAGGGGAAGGAAGGGAGGGAGGAGAGGGAGGGGAAGGAGAGAGGGGGCAAAGGGGGAAAAGGAGATCACGGAAGATGGAGTGGAACGGAGGCAGGAGTGGAGGGGGAAGGAGCACAACGGAGGGAGGCAGAGGCAGAAACAGAGGCAGACGATACTTCGTTTGGAAGAATAGAAGAGGGGGGTGAGGAGGAAGAAGAGGAGGAAGAGGATCGAGGGAAGAAGAGGAGGGGAAGGGGGGGCAGCTCCCACGAACAAGCAGAAGGAGAAGGAGAAGGAGAAGAAAGAGAAGGAGAAGAAAGAGAAAGAGGAGAAGGGAAAGGGGAAGGAGAAGAAGGGGAAGGAGAAGAAGAAGGGGAAGAAGAAGGGTAAGGGAGAGAACGCTGATGATTCTGATGAGGAGGGGGAAGAAGGTGAAGGGGAGGGGGAGGTGGAAAAGAAGAAAAAGACAGGAGAGAATGAAGAGGAAAAGGAAGACGACGAGAAGGAAGAGGAGGAGGAAAAGAGGAGGAGGAGAAGGAAGAGGAGGAGAAGGAAGAGGAAGAGAAGGAAGAAGTGGGACTCGAGTCCCTATTGTCCCAGCCACACACACACTCGTTGTTTCCGTACGCCTACCGTCCTCCCTCCCTCCTCTCAGTCTTCGCTTCGTCTTCCCCCCTGTTCAGGGTCCCTCTGCCCTCTCCCCTTCGTCCTCTATTTCCCCTTCGCATTCTCTTTCCTCTTCATCCTCGTCTACTTCTTTTCACTACTCTTCCCCTCCCTCTCCCTCCTCTTCTTCGTCTTCCTCATCTTCCTCCTCTTCCTCCTCTTCTTCCATTCACTCCCCCTCTGTTTCTGGCCCTGACCTCCCTCCTTCTCTCTCTGCCTCCCTTCCTCCCACCCCTCCGTGTCTTCCTCCTCCGTCTTCCCTTTCTCCACTTATAACCCCAGCGCTTCTCACCACGCCGCTCTCACCCCCAGTCCCACTCCTCACTGGTATCCTACTCCTTCTAACTCTTCCTATTCTACCTCTCCTTCCCCTTCTCATTCTCTTTCATCTTCCCTCTCTCCTCTCCCTCTGCTCCCCCTCTCGTCTCTATAGAAGCCTTGAAGCACCGCTTTTACTCGATTCAACGTCGGTTGCTCCTGCACAGAATAGGGTCCAACAAAGAGCAGTTGCAGGCTGCTGCCCCTCTGTTGGTGGTATACGACGGAGCGCTCGATCAGCTGAACAAGCTTCACGAGAGGATATCGCTACAGAAGGAGACTGAGGATGAGAATGTGAGAAGGAGAGCGGAGGAAATCGTGGAAGATCTTCTCGACGTCCAGGAGGAAGAGGACTACCATCGGAGAGCAGTTTTCTTGGTGGGAGAGGTCGAGGAGAGGAGAAGGAGAGGGAGACGAATCGGTTGTGGAGGAGGGAGCTTGAGTGGAGGAAAAGGGAGGAGGCCAAGATCAGAGGAGAGTGGGTGGAGGACGTAGATGGGGAGGAAGAGATAGAAATAGAGGAAGAGGGAGAAGGGGGTGTGTGGAGAGGAGGAGGGGGGCATAGAGAAGGAGAGAGAGGGGGAACGAAGAGACGAAAGAGAAGGAAAAGGAAGCGGGGTTCAGAGTATGGGGGTTGAAGGGTCCAAGAGAGTGGAGGATGGTGAATGGGCGGGAGAGGGAGAGAGAGAGGGAGAGAGAGAGGGAGAGAGAGAGGGAGAGAGAGAAGGAGAGAGAGAGGAGAGAGAGAGGAGAGAGAGAGGGAGAGAGAGAGGGAGAGGCAGGAGATAAAAGAAAGGATTCATCGCCCAACACTCTTCTCTATCTCCTCTTCCTTCTTCTTCTCTTTCCGTCCCCTCCCTCCTCTTCCGCCCCTCCTTCGTCCTCTTCTTCTTCTACTCCTCCGTTATCCTTGTCCTCGTCTCCTTCTTCATCCCGCTCTGCGTCCCCCTCCCTCGCTCCCCCACATCCTACTCCATTCCCTATCCCCTTCCCCTTTATCTTCCGAACAGAGTAAGCAGAATGGGGGGAGTGAGAGGAGTGTGGAGGGAGGGAAGTTGGGAGGCTACTTCGAAAAGTTCTGGAAATTGAACGCGAGAGAGCTAGCGGAGGGGAAGAAGAAGGAGAGGGGGAGGGGAAGGGAAGGGAGGGAGATGAGGATGGAGAAGCTGAGGGAGAAGAAGAAGAGGAAGAGGAAGAGAGAGAGAGACAGAGAGAAAGAGAGAGGAGGGGTAGGGGAAGAGGAGGGGCAGGGGGAGGAGGAAGAAGAAGGAAAGTGAAGAAGAGGAGGGGGAGGGGGAGGTGATGCTTGAAGAGAAGGAAAAGACGGAAGGAAAGATTAACCATGGCGAGAGGGAGGAGGAGAAGGAGGAGAAGGAGGAGAAGGAGGAGAAGGAAGAAGGAAGAGAAGAGGTGGAGAAGGGCGAGGAGGGGAAGAAGGACGAGGAGGGAAAGGAGGAGAGCGAGAAGAAGGAGGAGGAGGAGGAAAAGGAAAAGGAAAAGGAAAAGGAAAAGGAGGACATATGTGAGGACGATGTTAGCTTGTTGATATCGGAAGAAGAGGCGTTGGCAGCAGCCAGAGAGACGTGGGGAGAAGAGGAAATGGAACAGGAGGCAGAGTTCTTGGCTGATTTTAGGCTCCCCGTAGAGGGGGTAGGCGAACAGGTGTTGAGGAGGTACGGGGTTGAGAGAGGGTCGGAGGTGGAGGGAGAGATCATGAGGCTGTTGAAGCGCAGGGCAGAAAACACTATTGAGGTGTTGGAGGCAGAGTCAAGAGCCATAGATGCGGCGTTAAAGAGGGCAAGGAGAGCAGCTGCATTGGGGGCAAGGACCAGGCGGAAGAGGGAGAGGGCCTTGAAGGGGAGCGTCAAGAAGCAGAAGAAGAAGAAGAGCGAGGAGGAGGAGGTAGAGGTAGAGATAGAGATAGAGGAAGAGGAAGACGATGAGAGGGAACGGTATCCGACAGATAAGGATGGGAAAGGTGTGGAGAAGGAGAAGGGAACGGAGGGAGTCGAGAAGAAGAAGAAGAAGAAGACGGGGAGAAGAAGAGGAGAGGGGTGCTGCTCGAAAATGACCTCCACCTTCGTGTATACACTTCACAACCCCACAACCCGAAGGAGAGGTCTTTGCCTTTCACTCTTCTCGATCCCACTCGTCTCTCCCTCTCTCTCCCCTCTTCTGCCTCGCTCTCCCCGGCATCTCTCCCCGTGCAAGAGCTGGCGATCGCCTCCGCCCCCTTCTGCATCACGGCCTACGCTCTCCAATCCGTGTTCGTCCCTTCTCCTTTCTTCTCGAGGGACGCGAGTGTAGTTGAGTACAAGAGAAAGAAAGAGAGACGGGAGAGAGCGAACAACCCCATTGAGATAGACTTGGAGGGAGAGAGAGAGGGGGAGAGAGAGGGAGAAGGGCAGAAGGAGGGAGCAGGGGAGAAAGACGGAGAGAGGGAGAAGAGAGAGGAGGGCGTATGCGTTGAGGTCAAGAAAGAGAAAGTGGAGGGAGAGAAGGAGGGAGAGAGGGAAGAGAGAGGGGGAGGAGAGGCTGTGAAGATCGAAGAGGAAATAAAAGAGAGGTGAAGGAAGAGGGTGTGCACGTGAAAGAGGAGGGATGCGATCAGGGAGTGGTAATAGAGGGGGTCAAGCAAGAGGAAGGAGGGGGAGTGGAGGAGTCAGGGGAGGGAAAGAAAGAGACCAAGGCGGAGGAGGAGAAGAGGAAGGGGGAGAGGGAGGCGGAGGAGAAAGAAAAGAAGAATATATGTCCGTATTCTTCAAGCGAAGAGAGACCTTTACCAAGTGGGAGCCCACCTCTGGAGCCCCTTTCTCTTTCCTCCTCTCCCTCAGCCCTCCTCTTTCCCTCTCTCAATGTGGAAGACCCCGACAACCCCTCTTCCTCCTCTTCATCTGCTCCCCCCTCCTCCTCCTCCTCCTCCCACTGCGGATGAGAAGAAGAAGGGAAGGGGAGGTAGACCCAAGGTGAATGGGGGAAAGGACGAAGAAGGAGTAGGCGAGGGTGGGGGAGAGGGAGAAGAGGAGGAGGAGGAAGAAGAGAGCAAGAAAACACACAAAGAGGAACACTCCTCTTCCTCTTCGTCTCCCCCATCTTCTTCGTCCCTTTCCTCTCCCTCTTCCTCCTCTTCCTCTTCATCTTCCTCCAACTCTGCCCCGCCCTCTTCCTCTTCCTCCTCCTCCTCCTCCTCCTCATCCTCTTCCTCCTCCTCCTCTTCTCTCGGCTGCTGGGTCTCCTCCTCATTCTCATGTGGTATGCGCGTAAACACACCCTTCCTCAACTCCAAAGTCAAGGTACCGGGAGGATGCTGGACTCCGCAGCGAAGGAAAGCGGGATCAGGACTCTGACTCCGTTTGGAGCGCCCACTGCTCGTTCGACATGCGCTTTGATAGGAGTGAAACTGTCCTCGCAGTCGCATGCGGAGTAAAGTCACAGCTAGAGGCGAAGAAGAAGCACTTGGAGCTCCTCATCGAGAAAAAGGAGGCTGCGATAGCGGCTGCGGAGGAAAGGAAGAAACATGAACAACTCAAGGCGCTTGCTGTTGAGAAGAGCAAGGGAGGCGGCGTGGGACCGACCGAAAAGGAGAAGGAGGGAAGGAAGGGAAGGAGGGAGTGGTCGCGGAGGGAGGAGAGAAGAAGAAGAGGCAGTACAGGAAGAGAGGACTGCTCGCAAATGGAGAAGAGGAAGGGGGCAAGAAGGCTAAGTCGGCGAAGCTCGCTGCGTCCTCCACCGCCCCCTCTTCAGCTCCCTTCGTCTCGTCTGACTCTTCTTCCATCCCGATAGAAAAGGTTTTGCAGGGAATGACTTGGCCCCAACAACAGGCATACTACCAGCAAGAAATTAACAATTACAACGCCCTCTACTCGTACCAGGTGCAGCTACAGAAACAGTTCAAAGCCATCCAGGACCACCTCGCCCTCCTTGCAGCTCCCCCTCAACCTCAAAACGACCAGGCAAACGAACAGCCAAAAGACGGTGCCGAGGGACAAGAAGGCTCTTCTTCATCTGCTTCTGCTGCTGCTTCAATTGCTGAGCTCTCTCTTCAACAGAGACAACAACAACAGGTTGTGCTACAGCACCAGCTCGTGCAAAACCAGCAACAACAGCAAAGAATACATATGCAGATGACGCAGCTTCAGGCACACATACACAACCTCCACCAGAAGCTCGTATCTCAGCAGCAGCAACAACAGCAGATACAACAGCAACAACAACAACAGCAACAGCAGCAGCAACAACAACAGATACAACAGCAGCAACAACAACAGCAGTTGCAACAACAGCAATTGCTGGAACAAGCGTACGCCCAAACAAATGCCAATGCAAGTGGAAATGGAGGACAACAAACCACCTACATCCCCCTCCCTGGCTCTCAGCAGTAGAACCGTAACATACAGAGCTGTAGCGTACATATCCCAGTTACTTCTGCTTTAATCAGTAACTGGCTACGTAGTTCGAACCAGTAGCTGCCGTGATTCGGAATCCTAAGTTATAATGTCAACCACCACTCTGACTCCTTTTCTCTCTCTTTCTCTCTCCTCTCTCTTTCTCTTTCTCATTCTTCTTTCATTTATATATATATTCTAATGCAATTTTAAACACTTTCTTGTAGATAATAAAAAATCTTGTTTATGTCAATGTATATGTATATCTTCCATTTCTTTACTGTTACATATCTTTTCCCGATCCGCCCTATTTGTTTGTATGGCTGATCTGGGTTCAAGAGTTTTGAGCCAAGACTACTGGAGAAACAGGAAGGCTCAGTGGCGAACAACATCAATGAACGATTGAATGTGTTGCAATGGAGATTCTGTTCACATTACATCATGTATATATAATCCACTAGTTATCTAAACTTCTGCTACTCTTCTAAAACCCTTTTATCAGCAAAAGCAGTTAAATTTCATAAATAATGACAGATACATTTCAAATTAATCAGCGTTCGCTTGCGTTCATACCTCGTGCAATACACCGCATCCCGTCCGATCTGCGAAGTTAAATCACGGTGGGCCGACTTAGTACTCGGGTGGGTGACCACCGGGGAACTGTCTGGTGATGCAAGCTTTATTTTTTTTCGTTGTAAAATTGATTTTCTTTTGCTTTTTTTTCTTTAATGAACAAACTAGCTTCGAACTGTACCACTGCGAGAGGTTTCCGTGTTGCAAGAGACACTAAACCTACGCTAGAAAGATGCGTCATCGATAAGAGTGTCCCTACTCCCATTCTCACTGTTTTTCTCCTCTTGAGTCAGAGAGCCGAGGACTGGAGTACAATTCTTCAAATTAAATTTCCACGTAATAAGGGTATGTGTGCATGACATCAGCATGTACACGACCGGTATGTATATTGTATATATATATATGCATATATACCATGTGTGGTAGGCTAAGACGCCGTCATTGACGTGCAATTAAGGAACTAAATAGGTTAATTAATTTTTAGGAAGAAAAAAAATTAGAAGCTTGCATCACCAGACAGTTCCCCGGTGGTCACCCACCCGAGTACTAAGTCGGCCCACCGTGATTTAACTTCGCAGATCGGACGGGATGCGGTGTATTGCACGAGGTATGAACGCAAGCGAGAGTTCTGATTAAAAACATGAATTAGTACTGCATGTAGAAAACCCTTTTATCAAACTTTCAGGTATGTTCGATACATATGAGTAGAATAGCAGAGGCAGAAATAAGAGAATAACAAAATAGAATTGTAAATGTACCCCACTTATGCGGATGTACACACTACAAATGCCAGTGAATGTTATGCTAATGTATTATTTCCCAATCATTGACAACAGTGGTGCGTATGCCTCACAGCCTCGCTTCATTTGTCCCATAAGACACATTCAGATGATGTTAAGCATATGACTAAGCGAATATGCTCATTGGAGTACAAAATTAAAAACTTTTAGTTTTAATTTAAGGTACTTCGTCTTTCTGATATAGCTTCAGAGATCAATGTTGTTTGCTAGTTGTAAACATAGTAATAAATTATATTAAATTGTAATAAACGTAACGTTCCAAGGATAAGCTTTGAAAAGCTTTAGATCACTGAGAACAGAGAATGCATGTATACCGCTTGCCTTTCTCTTCTTCAGATAGTCAAAGAGCGGAGGATCGCAAGGTACTTATCCGACTATTCCATATGAAGAGATGTGGCATCATATGACATGAATGTATATGAGTCATCAAAAGTCGTATATACAGTCCATCTTTTGATGACTCATTTAGAGTTAATACGAATGATAGACAGACAGCTTCGCGTCTTTGAACTATTTACAACACGCTCAAGTCAATCACATAACAGTGTCATAATGTCTTAATTGTATGAGAATAAACTAGTTTTACCGAATTTTCGCTTGCGTTCATACCTCATGCAATACACCGCAACCCGTCCGATCTGCGAAGTTAAATCATGATGGGCCGACTTAGTACTCGGGTGGGTGACCACCGGGGAACTGTCTGGTGATGCAAGCTTTTTTTGTCCTGTCTTTATTGCTAGTCAAACTGTTTAGATGACAATCTTACTACGAAGTCCCTCAGTTAGCGGAGTAAATTCACTACTTTGTAAATAGGGATGCAAACAATTGTTATCGATGTAAAGAGCTTGTAGTCAAATTATGTTCAAATATAAAACTTTTAATAACTTCTCAATCTAACACTTCTCTTTAGGCTTGATCTTCCAAATATTATGCATGTGCAAAACTAAATAAAAATGTTTCGGGAAGTACACGCATCATTTTTAAAATCTATTCATATACCTTCGAATAGGATAGGTATTCTACAACGCTCACTCATATTTCTCAATGTGATTGCAAATAAGATTTAATTCAAGCAAAACAAACAAAACTGGAACAGCTTGAAAAAGAGAAAATAACGTGCCAGTTATTAAAAGTAACCTATTTATCCAAAATATGAAGAGAAATAATTTATTGGAGTGATGTACAGAGCTCTCTTTCAGCGTAGCAAGTCTTTTATATATAAAATGAATAAATATTGTGAATATTATTTTTTGATTATGCTTTGATAGTAAACACACCACTGAACTACAACAAACACATTCAAAATGGTAAGCGTTCATTTTATCCCTTACATATTTCATATGAGTATCATTGCCATTTCAAATATATCTGCTCTTTCATTTTATATTAATTTTCCCGTTCGTTTTTTTTCTCTCCAAGAATTTCAATTTGTTATAGAAACGTGCTTCCATTTTTACTCTGTGTGCTAACACATTCACAAACAAATTAATTGTTACGTGATATGTTCCATTTATGAATGGAAATCTATATGTCTGAATTCTGCCACGATGGGAATTCATATCTGGTCGAACGCAGGGTTTCATCAAGGTTGTTAAGAACAAGGCTTACTACAAGCGTTACCAGGTCCAGTTCCGTCGTCGCCGTGAGGCTAAGACCGACTACTACGCTCGTAAGCGTCTCATCTGGAACGACAAGAACAAGTACGACACCCCCAAGTACCGTCTCGTCGTCCGTTTCACCAACCGTGACGTGATCGCTCAGATCGTCGGACACGACCTCAAGGGAGACAAGGTTGTCCAGGTCGCCTACGGACACGAGCTCAGAAAGTACGGACTCCCCGCCGGATTCAACAACTACGCTGGAGCTTACGCCACCGGACTTCTCCTTGCCCGCAAGGTGAACGCTGCCCTCAACCTCCCTTTCCTCGGAAACAAGGAGGCTGTTGGACAGTTCTTCATCCCCGGATCTGAGGAGTCTGAGCTCCAGGACGAGTCTGAGTCTGAGCGCAAGCCCTTCAAGGCTTTCCTCGACGTCGGACTTCACCGTACCACCACCGGAGCTCGTATCTTCGCCGTCGTGAAGGGAGCTTGTGACGGAGGACTCAACATCCCCCACTCCACCCGCCGTTTCGCTGGAACCCCCAAGGAGAAGGACGCCGAGACCGACTTCGAGGTCACCCGCAAGTACCTCTTCGCCGGACACGTCTCTGAGTACATGACCTCCCTCGCTGAGGAGGACGAGGAGAAGTTCAACTCCCAGTTCGCCCAGTACATCAAGGCTGGAGTCGCCGCCGACGGACTCGAGGACCTCTACCAGGGAGTCCACGACAAGATCCGCGCTGCCTCCAAGGAGGAGCTCCTCGCCAAGAACCCCCTCTCCTACCTCGGATACTTCGCTGGAGAGCGCAAGACCGCCAAGGCTGCCGACGCTTCTTACCCCAAGAAGCAGTGGAAGCAGGCTAAGTCCACCCTTGCTGAGCGCAAGGCCCGCATACTCGCCAAGCTCCAGCAGCGTGAGAAGTTCATCTTCGAGGCTAAGGCTCAGTCCGCTGCCGCTGCTGCTGAGGCTGAGGCTGCTGCTGCTGCCGCCGCTGACGAGGAGGAGGCCGCTGGATCCGACTCTGAGTCTGGATCTGACTCCGAGTAAGTCACTTGTTTTTTAACCAGAAACATGCACAAAAAATAAATAGTTCTTAACACATAACAGTAGCTTTATTACGCATGTATGAGTATTGAAATATATCTACATGTGCGCTTTCCATTGATATTTGTGATTTCTAGAGCTATAGTATTGTTATATTATAACCTATCACTCGATCTGGGTTCCGATTTCTCGCATGACTAGTCCCTACCCAATTTATAAATGCTACTGTATGTCATATTTCCGAGGAGTAACACCATTATCCTCATCCATCTGTGCATTTTCACTAAGTAATCTGTACACTTCAACAGACAAGGGGGAGAAAGATCGATCGAAATTGGAACAAATACATTTTTTAAATAATGTTTAGCTCATAATCTACACCATAAAACATCGGGCTAAAGTTAATATACACATAAAATAGTTTGTATAATGCTGTGTTAAGAATAAACACAGGTTGTCTCATTTCACCACTGATAAAATGAGAGGAATTATGAATGATTTCATCTCTTCTAGTCTTCTCAAATGCGACCAAGATTTATATTCGTTTCTATGGGATTAGAATTCTCTATACCGTATTACAACACAATGTCCAAGACCTTCTATGCTTCTTTGTCTGACAAGTCTGAGAACAAGACCACTGGTAAGGTTTCTTCACATTTGTTTGTTTATTCTAAACAGAAGAGTAAACAAAAAAAGAGGAGAACAAAAAGAACGAATTAATATATTGCAGCAAAAATCGATATGCTATATAGCTGGCGCGATATTTGTATGCAAATGAATCTTGTATACATGTGTTTACATATTTATTTTAAATGCGGTCGCTTTTTTCATAGTTTTCACATAAACAACGCATTTTTCTGTTGCGAACTATGAGAGTGCTCTGCACTGCACCTTTTCTTCCAACCCCTTCTCCGACCTCTCCCTCCGTCATTTGGCATGCGCACTACATGTCCATAGCCCCACAGACCGTTCAATTTCTAATTGTTTATATCTTTGTATTGATGAATTTATGGTTTATGGTTACTGGGTTAATTTTGTGTCTCTTTCCCTCCGCGTTCCTTCTTGTCTTGTCAACTACTCCCTCCTCTCCCCTACTCACCTCACCCTAGTCTCTCTTCCTGAGGCTGCCACTGTCGGAGACATTGAGAAGGCTTTGATTGATGCTGGATTTGCTTTCCCCTCTGCCGAACACAAGAAAGTGTCTGCTGTATTGGTTAAGTTGGAGAACGGAAAGGAGGTTGTGGAGAAGGAGTTCGGCAAGGATGACGTCGTAGAGGTTGGAGACGTGACTGCCTTCACTGTTGTCGCCGATTTCCCCTCTGCGACCTCCTTCACCGGTAACAAGTTCGTGTTCCACTCGACTGCTGCTGCTGCCTCCCCCTCACCCCTGAGACCTGGCAGGCCTCCAAGTTCCTTAGCTATGGAGAGAAGGGAATCGCTTTCAACACCGAGGAGCTCAAGACCGCCGGAGTGAAGGACGTGAAGGACCTCCCCGAGGATCAGATCGACCTCATTTGTGACGTTATCGACTTTGCTGTCGAGGGAAGAAGCAAGGGAGGGGCTTACCCCCGTCTCCTGCTCTGTCCACGATCTCTACTCCTTCTTCGTTGCTAAGCACGAGGCCCGCAAGACTGCCCACATCACTCTCCCCGCTGAGGCGAAGGAGGCTACTCCTGAGGTGGACACCAGCGTGTCTTCCTCTTCCGTCCCCTCTAACGGAAAGGAGAAGGTGATCATCGTGACTGTGCCTGAGCTCGGATACGTCACCTTCCCTCAAGTCATCACCTCCTCCACTACTGTCCTCACCCTCGCCAACCGCCTCGTCGACACCTTCCCCGCTGCCTCCTTCAAGCTTCACCACACCCTCGCTGTCGTCGAGTCCGAGGACAAGGAGCTCGCTCGCGACGAGTCTATCTACTCCTACCTCAACGACGGAGACATTGTTTCTGCCCGCCACTCCCACGCCTACTCCATGTACGGAGGATTTGACGGAGTCACTCTCGTCATCCCCAACGATGAGAACACTCTCGCCCTCAAGAAGGCCATCCGCGCTGCCAAGGAGTAAGACCATTGGTTGATCTCTTAAGCTTCGTTTATATGAGACTATCATCACATACATTTCGTTTACTTCTATCCGTATTCTTCCTTCTCTGTTTTGTGTTCTCCTCCTTTCCCTGTCCTTAGCAAATTAGGACCCAAGTAAAAAATACACTTCTATTTAAATCATTCACTTATTCATTCGATTTTATTCGGCCTCAGTATTATCCGAGAATCTATTAATGTTTGTTGTTGACTCATGCACACAAGAGTACTTTATTTTATACAAAAGTTGCCCCGTCATGCTTCTAAATATGACTCTTCAATCAAACTCCCTGTTTCTTGTCTCTTCTGATGTATTGTACATTCAGGAGGAAGCGACACGCACGTTCATATCTTTCAAAATGATCAATAGAACAAAGATCTCATATCAGGCGGACCATGTCCACACTATATCATCAGGTAATGATAAACTCTATCTCTTAATGCTATCTTGTTTATAAACCCGTTAAAGGAGCTTTTAAATTTTGAGAAGGGCAAAAATTAGAAAAAAAAAAAAAAAAAAAAAAAAAAAAAAATCTGTTCTTCTTTAAGTGGTATACGCTTTACAGAACAGAACCAAACTCAGCGTTTATAGATATATAATATTACTAAAACTGTTTCAGACGCATAACATGAGTCAAATATCTCAGGAGCAAGAGTTTAGACAGTTTTTTTCCACATTGAAACCACTGAATAAGAAGCGTTCTTGCTGGATTCGATTGAACGGAGTGAAGGTCCTTCGAAATGAGTATTCCGTGGCTGTTTCTACGTTTCACAGTTTGAGCGAAAGTGAAAATGTGAATTACCTGTTGGTCAACTCATTGAATTCTTTTCTAGCTGAGTTTCTAGAGAAGAATAAGAGGATTCCCTCAAAGTTGTGCCCTACATGTTCCTTCGTCAAGGCGTTATGCGAAAGACGAAAGAACGCTGAAAATTACGCGTACATGATCCGCGACAGTCTCTCCTCATCCGCCAGTCCTCCTGATTTCGCGACTGTCAAGATCTTTGAGGACGCTGTGAATGCATGGAAAGCATTGTCGAACCTCTGCTCTACCGTGTTTATCGTTCTGCCTGGGGTAAGTACAGAAGAAAAGGAAACAACTCCAGAAAACATTGTTTACTGTCCAGCATGCAACACGATTGTATGATGATCACTCCTTTTCATAGCTTTTGGTTTTCTAGATGTGTTGTGTTGCTGGCTAAACATCTCTCTGTCTTTGGTAATTCTTTTTCCTTGCCGTACTCTCCTCGTTTATTTCTTCCACCCGTTTTATTACAACCATATTCGATGCGTGTTATGACGTGTATGTCTGATTGTGCATATATCTTTCTGTGTGTGTTTTTTGTGCTTTGTAGACTGTGTTGTCTCCTGGATGTAGAGATGGGTACAAAATGTTAGGGAAATTGGAAGTGGAGGAAAGAAGTAAACGAGACACCGAGGGAAACGGGGAAGGGGAAGATGGAGAGGAAGGTGACAAGAAAGGTAAAAGGAGAGAGAAAGGGGAAATGGGAGGAAATGGAAAAGGGGAGCGAGAAGGAGATGGTGAGAAAATAGTGTTCCACCCACAAGGAGAAGGAGAAAGAGAGAGAGAGAGAGAAAGAGAGAGAGAAAGAGATGGTGTAAAAGAAGATGGGGAGGCGATAGAAGAGGAAATAAAAGGAGAAGAAGACAAGGGAAGAAGCAAACAAGCGGGAGACGAAGGGGGCCATTGGGGCGATTCGGAGGAAGATTTTGAAGATGATTTCGGACTGGCGTTGGTTCAGGGTGAGGAGTGGGGGTCCCATAGTGAAAAAGAAGAAGGAGGGGGGATGAAGAGGAACGGAACGAAGAAGGAGGAGTGGAGGGAGAAGGTGAAGGGGGGTGGGAAGGGGAAGGGGAAGGGGAAGGGGAAGGGGAAGGGGAAGGGGAAGGGGAAGGGTTTGAATCGGATGGGTCTTGTATGTCCGAAGAGATGAGGAGGTATTATGGGGGAGAAGAGGAGGGAGAAGAGGAGGGAGAAGAAGAGCTAGAACAAGAGAACGAAGAGGGAGAGAGGGGATGCGGCAGGAAGAGAGGGTGCACTCGGGGAGAGTGGGTGAGGAAAGAGAAAGGGAGAGGAAAACAGGGAGAGGAAGGTGAAGAAGAAGAGGAAGAAGAGGAAGAAGAGGAAGAAGAGGAGGAGGAGGAGGAGGAGGAAGAAAGAGGGGAGGGTGGATTTGGGAGGTTGGGAGAAAGGAGAGGAAGTATGAATGCACAATGCGATTTTGATTCATTCGTCTCATCTTTCTCTCTCCGTCTTCTTTCTCTCTCCTCCACTCCTTCTCCCTCTCTTTCATCGAAATTAACAAAAAGGAGAAGGAAAAGGAAAAAGAAAAGAAGGAGAAGGAGAAGGGGAGGACAAGGGGGAGGAGAAGGAGAAGAGGGGGGATGAGAGAGTGCCTGGACTTGCATTAGGATTGCTTATCGGCTATAGGGTCCTTTTTCTCCTTTCCTCTCCTCCTCATCCTTACCCCCTCCACCTTCTCTTTTCTCTCCCTCTTCTCACTCTCCTCCTCCTTCTATTCCTCTCTTTCTCACCCTTCCTCTTCTGCCCCTCTCTCTCTCTCTCCCCCTCAACTTCCTCTCCCTCTCCTTCCTCCTCCTCTCTTCTCTCTCTTCTATTTTGAAGAATAAGAAGGAAAGGAAGGGGGAAAGAGATACGAGGGAAAAGAGAAAGAGGGAAGGAGAGGGGAGGGGGAGGAGAGGAAGAGGAGGGAGAGGAGGGAGAAGAGAGAGAGAGAGAGAAGGTGATATTTATGGCTTAAAAGACGAAGAACAGGGGAAAGAAGGTGGAGGAGTGTGCAGTGAGATTTCCAACGTCGAAGAACTGAAATATGAGTGCGCAGAATCACTATTTTCAGTCGATTCTCTTCTTTTCACTTCACTTGAAAATATCTCGCTCTTCCTCAATTCTCTCTCCTTATCTTCTTTTTCTCTCGTTTGCATGGTCTTCTTCCTCCTCATCTTCCTCTTCTTCCTCCTCTTCCTCTTCCTCTCCTTCCTCCTCTCCTCTCTTCTACTTCTTCTGTTTCTCATTTTGAACTTTTGTCCTACATGTCAGTTTTTTTCTTTCTCGTCTCAGTACTTCAACTTCATCTTCATCTTCATCTTCGTCTTCGTCTTCGTCTTTGTCTTCCCCCTCTTCTTGCTCCTCTTTCCCTCTTCCTCATCCCCTTCCGCCTCTACTCCGTCCCCTTCTCCCTCCCTTCCTCCCTTTCCTCCCTCCCTCCCGCCCTTGCCTCCCTTTTCTACTCGACATTCCACAGCCCCTCTTTTTTTCGATCCCCTTTGCTACCCCCTCTCCTTCCTTTCTCCTCCTCTTCCTCTTCCTCTTCCTCTTCCTCTTCCTCTCCTCTTCCTCTTCCTCCTCCTACTCCTTCAAATCTGCCCACCTTTACTTCCTCCCACACCCCTCCTTCTCTTCTTCTCCGTCCGCATTCATTTTTCCAACTTGATCTTGTCTCTCTTACCCTCTTCCCTTCTCCTCCTCCTCCCTCTCCGCCCTCCTCCTCTCCTCCTTCTCCTCCTTCTCTTTTGTCTCACAGTCCTTATCCTCCCTGTCATCTGCCTTGTCGATATTCCTTATTCAAAAGAAAGAGAAGGAGGAGGCTACAAGAATGGAGGAGGAGGAGAGGAGGAGGAGGGGGAGAGAGGGAGAAGAGAGGAGGGGAGGGGATAGAGACAAGAAGGAAGGAGGAGGAGGGAGGGGAGGAGGGGGAGGGGGAGGGGGAGGAGAAAGAAAAACCTCTAGTAGACATCCGTGTTTCACAAGATGAAGATTTTTTGGAGGGGTGGGACGAGATAAATGAAGATTTTTCCGAGGAAGAATTCAAAGATGTTCACGAGACTAATGGCGAGGAGAATCAGGAAGAGGAGGAGGAGAAGGAGAAGGAGGAGTACACTGAGGAGAAGAGAATGGAGAGGGAGAGAGAGAGGGAGAGGGAGAAGGCAAAGGAGGAGAGGTGGGAAGAAGAGGTCTCTGTGCGTATCTATTCGAGTTGTGCGTTGTTAAAAATATCTATTGATGCCGTTACTGAGGGTCTCAGATCGTCTTTCCCTCTCTCCCTCTCTCTCTCTCTCTCCCCCTCCTCCTCTCACTTCCTCTCTCCTCCTCGCCTTCTCTTTCCCTGCCCCTCTCTTCCTCTTCGGCCTCTCTCACTCTCCCTCTGCATCTCCTTCCGTCCTTCTCCTCCTCCTCTCTCTTTCCCTCTCCACCTCCCAGGATTTCTTATCCTTCATCCTCTCTTCCTCCTCCCTCTCCCTTCCCTCTCTTTCCCTTTCCTTTTCCCACTTCCTCTTTTCCTTCTCTTCTACCTCTCTCCTTCTTTCTTCCTCCTTCTCTCCCTCTTCCTCCACATCTCTCTCTCCTCTTCCCTCCCCCTTCTCTTTCCCTCCTCTCGTCTTTCTTGTCCTCTTCTTCCTCCCTCTTCTCCTTCCTAATGTCTCCTCCTTCTCTCTCCTCTGCTGTCTTCTTCAAATTGAGAAGTGAAAAGAGAGGAAGAGGAAAAGGAGAAGAAGAAAGAGGACCCGAAGTATGGGAAAGAGGAAGAGGAAAGGGGGACGAAGAGCCTGTAGATATTTTTCAAAATATCTACTCTCTCTCTCCCTTTCGTTCTAAAAAAATCTCCCTTTTCTTTTCTCGCACATTCCTTTGGCTACCTCTTCCTCTTCTCTGCCCTCCTCCCCTCTCTCTCCCCCTATCCCCCTCCTGCTCCCCCCCTTCCCTCCTCTTCCGACTTCCCTTCCCTTTCCCTTGGCATCCCCTCGCCCTCTCCTCTCCTTGTCTTTCCCCCTTCCTCCCTTTCCCCTCTCCCCTTCCTCCGCTTCTTCTCCCCTCCACTCTCCTCCCCCTCCTCCCTTTACTCCTCTCCATCTCCCCTTCCCTCGCTCCCTCTCCCTTTCCTCCTCTCCACTTGTTTATTTCTCAGCCCTCTTTATCTCTCTCTCTTCCTCTTCCTCTTCTTTCTTCTTCGCTCCCTCTCTCTCCTCCCTCCCTCTTCTTCCTCTCCCTCTTCCTCTCTCCTCCTCCTCCTCCTCCTCCTCTTCCTTTCTTTTCTCCTCTTCTCTCCCGATATGACTTCTTCTTTCTCTTCAGTTCTCTCCTTGATTGACGACGGAGATACAGGGAAGAGTGGGAAGAGCGACGAAGAGGAAGGAGAGAGAGAGAGCGGAGAAAGGGAGAGAAGGGGGAGGGAGAGGGACGAGGGAGGGAGGAAGAGAAGGGAGAAAGGGGAGAAAAGGGAGAGGGGGAGAGGGAGAGAGGGAGAGGGAGAGAGAGATGGAGAAAGAGAGAAGGAGAGAGAAAGAGAGAGAGTGAGAAGGGCTCCTGAGCTTGAACTTTTTTTTTTTTTTTTTTTTTTTTTTAAAAAAAAAAAAAAAAAAAAAAAAAAAAAAAAAAAAAAAAAAAAAAAAAAAAAAAAAAAAAAAAAAAAAAAAAAAAAAAAAAAAAAAAAAAAAAAAAAAAAAAAAAAAAAAAAAAAAAAAAAAAAAAAAAAAAAAAAAAAAAAAAAAAAAAAAAAAAAAAACTGATTTAATCGTCCTCAACCATATCTTCTCCCCCTCTTCGCTCTCCCTTCTCTCCCCACTTTCCGTGCCCCTCCTCCTCCTCCTCCTCCTCCTCCTCCTCCTCCTCCTCCTCCTCCTTCTTCTTCTTCTTCTTCCTCCTTCTTCTTCTTCTTCTTCTTCTCCCACCCTCTTATTTATGAGCTCGGTGAAAGAGACATTCTCTTTCCTCTCTTTCTCTCTCCTCTCTCCCCCTCTCTCCTCTCTCTCCCTCCGCCTCTGTCCTGTCCCTTCCTCTCTTCCTCCCTCTTCTCTCCCCCACTCTTCTCTCCCTCCCTCTCTCTCTCCATCTCTCTCTCTCTTCTACTGTCTCTTCTTGATGCTCGTCTCATTTTCTACTTCATCTTCCTCACCTTCCTTCATCTTCCCTTTCTCCCTCCTCTTTTCCTCCCTCCTCTTCTTCCTCTTTTTCTTTCTCCCTCCCCTTCTCCTTCTGCCTCCCTTCCTCTCCCTTCCCTTCCTCCTCCAGCCTTTCAGCATCTCTTACTGTTTTCTCTTCCATCCTCTCCTCCTCCTGCCCTTTTCTGCAGGATCGTGATGTTTTTCTTTCGAATGCTAACAAACACACACACTTGATTTCCTCTCTCATCCCCTCCCTCTTCCTCTTCCTCTTCCTCTTCCTCTTCCTCTTCCTCTTCCTCCCCTCTCCTCCTCCTCCTCCTCCTCCTCCTCGTCCTCCCCCATCCCTCCCTCTCTCCTCCTCCTCATGCTTTAGTCAAAAATATCCTCTTCTTTCCTCTCCACCACCTCTCCTCTTTCCTTCTCCCATACTTCCCCTAGAACGAAAACCACTTTGACCTCCTCATCTTCCTCCTCATCTCCCCCTCCTCCTCCTCCTCCTCCTCCTCCTCCTCCTATCCTTCCTCTTCTTCTGGACTCAAAGTGAAAACAGACTTTATTGCGTGCGGAATCCTGAGATTCATGTCTGGAATCGAGAATAAAGAGGAGGCCGAAGAGAAGGAAGTAGAATGAAAAACAGAAGGAGAAGGGAGATATTTTGTCAAACATGGATGTTTTATTTGGAGGAGAGAGGAGCATGGGTCTGTTCCTGCAACGCCCTCGTGCTCTCACTTTCCCTCGCGCTCTCTCTCTTCGCTCTCCTCCTCCTCCTCCTCCTCCTCCTCCTCCTCCTCCTCCTCCTCGGCTTCATCCTCATCCTCTTCCCTCACTTCTTCTTCTACTCCCCCTCTCTTCTCTTCCTCGTCTTCCTCTCTTTCTCACTCTTCTTCTTCCACCTCCCCCTCTCTTCCCCTCTCCTTTCTGTCCTTTTCTCTTCTATCAATCACTTGAATGAGCTCATTCATTTTTCATCTTCGCTCCCCGCTCATTCTTCATTTGCTTCTTCATCTCCCTCCTCTTCTCCGTCATCATCCGCTCCTTCCTCTTCCCATCCTCTTAAGTCCTCAAAGCAGATGAACTCAATTACTGCTATTCTCTCTCTTCCTATTTCCTCCTTCTCCCCCATTGGACCTCTTCTTCTCTTCCGTCTTCATCCTCCTCCCCTCCCACTCTCTCTTATCTCATTTCCCAACACAAACAGTTCCTGTTGGACTGTTCGGCTCTTCTTTCCTCATGCGCTTCTTCCCTCTCTCTCATCCTCTCACTCTCTTCTTACCTCTCGTCCATCTCTTCCTCTGTCTTAGCCATTCAAAAAAGAGCTGGAAAAGCGAAAGGAAAAGGAGACTAGAAAAAAAAAATATATATATATAATATTTTGACCGTCATATGCATTACCATTTACTTTGTAAGTTCTTTCTTTCATTTTGAAGTATTGAATGCTTTTGATATTGGTAAACTACAGTACTGTTTTTGTACAGCAAAACGTTGATTTCTCATTATTTTGAAGCTTCCCGATGTATGTTTTTTTTCAGACGATGTTTGCACCATAATAGACTGCCTAAGCTTCTTTTGTTTTTAAGAAAGCAACTTAGTCAATTGAGTACATCATAAAACATTTTTGTTTAAAAATCTTCGTCGTCCACTCTTTGCTAATACACCAGATGCATATGTAATGGAAAAAGAAAGCACGAATTCTTTTATGTCTTAAATATGCATAAAAATCTAGAAGAAGCCTTTTATTAAATGGCGCATATCTCTTTGCATATTATAGCTATATTTGATTGAACGAAAAAACACATGTACAACTAAAAAAATTGACGAGATTTTTTCATACGAAAATTCATTTTTCATTTCATCGTGCAATGTTTAAAATATACCCTAATCCAGTGTTTTAACTATTTATTGTTGTACGGAACTAATAGGCGTCTTATTTTCTGAGAAATGCATATGAACCCAGTTTCACATCTTACTGTTTACATATTTCTCCTTTCTATGTTTGTATTTTAACCTATATTCATTCATTTTTGCGACCTCTTCCTAGTTTGAAAGATGGCCAAGCGTAAGAACCACACTGCCCGCAACGTCGCCTCCAAGGCTCACCGTAACGGAATCACCAAGGCTAAGAACTACAAGTTCGTGTCTCTCAAGGGGTATGCAACTATATATCTAGCGGCTAGTAGTCTGTGATTATGCTGAATCTCTTTCTCCCTTGTTTCCATCTACCCTTAAGCCGCCGAAAACTGGACAGATTGAATACGCCTGCTAATATACTCATATGCTAGCACGAACATATCGTATTTGTTTCATTGCTCAGTATTCACGAATGCTTCGAGAAATGTTGCAAAGCTCTTCCTGAATACCATTTGTCATAGATATACCCGACATCCACATCTAATATCTATATGCATTGCTCTTTATCCCCACCCTCTCCACCTTCATCCGCCTACGATGACGCGCCTGTGCACTCTTTTGAATCTGCAGAGGAGACAAGAAGTTCCTCCGCAACCAGAAGTACGCCAGAAAGGGATCCCTCGCTGCCAAGGCCGCTGCTTCTGAGTCTGCCTAAGTGGATAACAGAAATCCAAATAATAGCACCTAGTCGGTGCGTTTATTTCATCTGAGTGCCATCGTCTAATTCCTAGTCGTTGGAATTATGTTTCAAACAATAAAAAAAAAAACTTGCGCATTACTTCAATCACTACTAGTCCCCTACTCACCCTTGTTCCTCTGTTTTTTTTTCTGTTTTTTTCTTTGTTCTTGAGCGTTCACCGCTTCGTTATAAGTATGTACAGCGTATCTCATACATTACGTGAGACTGAGATATGCAAACTGAGCGAGTAGTACCTAAGAGGTATTTCCTCTCTGGTTTAATGTTTAATGCACTAGTAGTGTAGTGAAGGAGAGAATAATAGCCTCGTCATCAATCTGAATCAGATTGGTGTTGTGCGCATATAATATGAGTGCATGACGAGTGTTATACATGTGCGAAGGGAGGGGTGAAGTCTTCGTCGAGTCAGGAAGACACTGTTTGTTCACTTGTTGAATTACGCAACACCTATACATACATATACACACATACACATACACATACACATACACATACACATACACATACACATACACATACACATACACATACACATACACATACACATACACATGCACATACACATATTTGTACAGATATACATAGATGCATACATACACGTGCACACGTGCATTATGAAGACAGTTATGATGAATGAATTTGTGTTTATTTGATCTGTACTTGTTTCGATCAACTCAATTGTATCGTACTGTGCTGCACACGTTACATGCGATTCACACATGCGAACGATGCAGAAGAATAGTTATATGGGAGTACGAAGGAAGGGTAGAGTCTGACTCTAGTACTCATAGTGTCAGTCTATGCATACCACGTGTATACAAACGTAATATGGGTAGTACACAACAGTGTAGTCAACAGAAAATAAAGCCTAGAAATGAATTGAGATTAAGATAAATTAACAACAATCTGAACTTTACAGGCATGTGTATAGATGATGATCAGCGAAGCATAAGAAGCAAACGCTTGGAACTGCAATTAATCAAGGAAGGAGAAGCCAGTTGCAATATAATATAATAGAATAGAATAGAATATACATATAGATGAGCAACAAGCACATTTGATTCAAATGGGGAAAATACTATAAAAACAATACAGAAAATACGATAATCGCAAGAATTAAAATGAACATAACGACTAAAGCGTTGAGAGACTGACCGGTCGTCTCATACTAAACAAAGCTAGCAAGTAATCGAACTAGGTTTGTTGGAAGTGTCAAGAAAATAAATAACTAAGGTAGAGAAATAAGTTCAAGCAGTGAAACGAGACTACAAATTAAGAAAAAACTACGCGATGCATAGAATGCGTTGTCACGGTATGTTGTTACAAGGGCGTGTGTATATGTGTGCACGTATACACAATAGAATACGCAATAAGAAAGCGAAGAAATGAGGAAATAGCGACAGGTGATGAATGAAGACAGAAGGGCGAAAACCCAAGTCTACAGATAGAGGATATTTACATAGGACGAACACGTGCGCTGACACTTTCGATGAAACATTTAGACATAATGGTTTACTGCGTGCTCAGTGATTAGGCTAAAACTTGTTCCTCTGTTGCTTGGACTTCCTCGTTGCTTTGGAAGAGGAGTCCAGCATTCTCTCGAACTCCTTCCATGAGTCGGTTGAGACGGAGGAGGGGGGAAGAGGAAGAAGAGGAACGGAAAGAGGGAGAGAATGAAGCAGCAGTAGAAGAAGAGGCGTCTCTGCCCCTTCCCTTGACAGAAGAAGAGGAGGAAGCATCGCTGTGTGTCTGGTCCGAAAGAGAGGAGAATCGGATGGGTTTTCTCCTGGAATACCATTTGTTAAACAGGTGAAGAACGGAGGTGGAGAGGGGCGCAGGGACGCTGAGGATAGCGTCGATGGAGGAGTACTGGTCTCGATAGTCCTGTGCTTCGTAGTCTTCATCATCTATATGTCTCTCAGACTGTCTGTGTCTGCTTTCCTGCAGTCGCTGGTGCTGCTCTTCGGCTCTCATCTCCAGCTCAGGGGTTATGGGCTTGAGCTTGTATTTGACCGATACAGCCTTCACTTGATGGGTGACCTTCGTCAGAGAGTTAACGTACTCGTTCTCCCCCATCTGCAAGGGGTAGAGCTCCTCGATTCGTTCATTTGCTAGTAGTTCCATGGTTTGCCTCGAGAGCTGAATGTCATCTCCATATCCTGTGATCGATAAAGGGTAACAGTACAGTCCCTGGGCGCTCCCCCTCCGCACCTGGTGCCCATAACGACAGCTCTAATCGGGATGTTGTGAGTTTTGAGCTCCAGTAGAGTTACGGTCACGTAAACCTTGCCTTTCTCTCCTGGTGCAAGAGTACATGTATTGTTCCCGAGCGCCTGCCTCTCGGTGTCCCCGCCCTTCCCCTCTTCTGCGCCAACAGGCACGTTGATTTGAACAGAGTATTTGTCTGTCGTTCTGCTAGCCTTGGTGGACCCGTTCGTGTAGGGCGTGAACTTGAGGCAGACGGGACAAGTACCAGTATTCTTTACCCAGAGTGCAACCGTCTTAGAGGTGTTGAGGGAAGTGTTCCCGATATCGATAAGACACACTGAAAACAATACTCCTATCCGCCCTGCCTTCCCCGATAGAGCGAACGAGCAGAGGGATTTCCCAGCCCCATTCCCATGCTGACTGAGTCCACTATGAGTCTCATCTCTTGCTGGTCGTACTTAGCTCCGAGCAGACTATCGATACGCGACAAGTAGGACTCATACTTCTCGATTTCCCTCGTCAGCTTACTGTCGACAGGAATAGATATAAACTCCAAGTTCACTGCATCATCTGCTAATGAAGGGATAGAGGAGGTGGAGGCGGAGGGGTAGGAGGAGGAAGAGGGGTCGGAGTCTACTTTATGAGCAGAGATGAGTCTGGAGTGCTCTAGTTCTTGTCTCAGTCTTGTCTTCTCCCTCCACCTCTCCCTCGCTCTCGTACAGATTGCGATATTCAAATCAGAGACTAGGGGAGAGATGGAGGAGGATAAGGAGGCGGCAGAGGAGGACGAGGATGAGGACCCGGAGGCGAGGAGGGGCACAAGAGGGACGATGAAGCCGTGGCCAGTGAACATCGATACGTTAGTGAACATGCCACACTTCTGTTCCATTTCCCTGACTAGTACCTGCGCGAGAGTGGGCAGAGAAGCTTTGAAAGCGAAGGCGAACACCTTGGACTCTCCTGCCTCTATTCTGTGGGGATTAGACATCGCAGGGCACGAGAAGGGGGATTGCTGGCGAGAAGACACGATGGCGGAGGAGGCGGAGGAGGCGGAGGAAGGGGATCCAGTGGAAGTGGAGGGGGGTGATGAGGAAACAGTGGAAGAGGTGGAGGAGGAAGAGGAAGAAGGAGAAGAGGAGGAGGAAGAGGAAGAGGAGGAGGAAGAGGAGGAAGAGGCAGAGTTAAGAGATGAGAAGGCTCGATTGCCAACAGAACGACCTCTCTTCTGAGATAGAATCTGGGCAGGAGTAGTCGCATCAGCGGATGGGAAGGCTACAAGGGGGGCAGAGGGCTGGAGGAAGAGCAAGAGAGGCAGCTTGCATGTGTTTTTAATCAAGATGTCCTTCTCCATTTCCACATTCAACGGAACCACTCCAAAGGAGACGAGGGTGACGTCCGAAGAAGGGGAAGAGACGGAGAGGGCGGTGGAGGAGGAGGCAGACGAGAGCTCAGAGAAAGAGCTGGAGTAGGAGGAGGAAGCGACAACCTGAACGGTAGCCTTGACAGCCTCTCCTCTTACTTCTATGGAAAACAGCCCGAACTTGGTTTGAATGCACAGGACGCAATCTATGGGGCCCTCCTCCGTCGCAAACACACTAAGTCCAACCTTCTTACTCGCCCCGCCCTCCACCACTCCCTCCCCGTCCCCCTTCTCTATCGTCACCACCTTGCTCTTCCTCCTCCTCACCTTCCTCTTCCTCAGTCCCTTGGCTTCGCCTGCCTCTTTCTCCTCCATATTTCCGTTGATTGACCCCTCGCTTTCCTCTGCCTCAACCTCCACTTCCACGATCTCATCTCCCTCCGCCAGGCCCACTCCGCCCGGGTTGTCTGACAAAGCGATCACAGTCTGGTCGAAGGCGGAGAGGGAGTATGCAACAACTGAAGGCGTTGTGTTGAGCAGAACCTTGGAGAGGGACTGGGAGGATCCCACGAGGAAGAGACCCAGATCGACGCTTTGCAAAAGAGAGGTCTCGAAGACATAAGGCGAACAAACGGCGCCCAACGCAATCCTCTGGCTCAATGGGAAGACCTCCCCATACGAATCAACCAAGATCTCTGCCGATGTGGGGCGAGGCTTAGAACCCAGGGAGGAGGATGTGTTGGTGTCCGACAAGTGGGGTGAAAACGAAGAGGAGGAGGAGGAGGAGGAGGAGGCAGCAATAGTGGAGAACGCGACGGAAGAGAGGATCTTGACAGTGACTTGGATGGTGGAAGAAGGAGCAATGGTTCCATGGGAAGGGATACAGGTGAATGCTGGGTGAGTGGAGCGAAGGGAAAAGGGAAGCGCGAAAAATGAGGAAGGGTTGGAGAGAGAGACTTTACGAAGAACAGGAATGTTGGTAGCCACTTCTCCGAAGGAAAGGAGAGTCGAGGAGACGGAGATGTTGTCGATCCAGAAGGACGTTCTCATTGTAACCTGGCAAATGCTCCCCACTTCTCCCCCCTTTTCCTCTCTCTCCCGCTCTACCGCCTCTCGCTCCTCCCTTTCCTGCTCTCTCTCCCTCTCCCTCTCCCTCTCCCTGTCTTTGTCGCTATCTCTGCCTGTCATCTTCCCTACGTGGACTCTAGCTCCACTGCTATACAGATATAGAGGGCGCATCACTTCACATGAGAACGCGCGAGTGAGCGAGGACCGGAAAGGAGAGGAAGAAGATGACGAGGAGGAGAAGGAGGGGGAAGAGGAGGAAGAGGTTACGGAGTTAAGATTAGAGGATAGAGCGGAAGAGGAGGAGGATGCGGAGGAGGATATTGAGGGTGAGGGCAGGGGGAAGAGATCCCGTAGGCACTTGGGTGTGATTTTTCTAGTTTCGTCTAGTTCAATGCCAGCCCTCAAGATGAGGGAGAAGGAGGAGAGGGATGACGCCTCCTCCTGCGATATGGATCGCATAGAACGAGCCAGGGAGGAGGAAAGGGAAGCGAGAGGCGCCCTCAACCAGTGCATCATTTCGATCACATCACTATCATCATCTGCGATATCTTCGTCTGCTCCTTCCCCTCTATTGTTCCTCTCCCTCTCGCGATCTCCCTCTCCTGCTACCCCTGCACCCCACTCGGCCTCCTTTCCCTCGTCTTCTTCGTCACTGTCCTTATCGAGAATATCGAGAAGAGGAATGAGGGCAGGGGTTCCAAGGGAGGGGGAGGAGCGAGAGGGAGATGAAGGTGAGGAAGAGGAGGGAGAAGAAGAGGAAGAAGAGGAAGAGGAGGGAAAGAAGAGGCAGGAGAAGAAAAAGAGGCGTAGGAAAGAGAAGCAGAGGAAGGGGAAAGAAGACTGCGGGTGATGTAGAGCGAGGGAACGAAGCGTTTGAATCCTCAGCGTTCTCCCTCTCCTCGATCAGCCTAGCTTTCTCTCTATCCTTTTCCTGCAGACGTGCATCGCTCTTTCCAATGCCTCCAACGCGTGTGGCTTCTGGTTGGCTCTCCTCGATGAGAGCTTGGAGGAAGAGCAAAACAAAAGCTCAGGGAAAACAGAGAACGCCGACGCAGAAGAAGACGAAGAAGAGGACGAGGAGGAAGGGTTAAAAGAAGACAAAGAGGAAGAGGGCAGAGTGGGAGAGGGTGATTTCGAATGGGACTCTGTCTTCTTGGTGTTTTTCTCGATCAAGTCGGAGGCAGTGAGGATCTTATTCAGAATTGAATAGACCTCATCTCCCTCTTCTCCCTCTTCCCTCTGTCCTCCTGCGTCTTCTGCCCTCCTTCCCTTCCCTCCCTTCTCTCCCTTCTCTCCCTTCCCCTCTTGCCTCTTTCTCGCACCCGTAGCATATGCAAGTGAGGGGGAGAGAGCGTTTGAGAGTAAATCAACTTGTTTATCGAGCATGGTAAGAAGAGGTTCCACTGCCTCTACTGCTCTTCCGCTATCTCCCCTCAATGGCCCTGTCTTCACCCTCTCTCTCTTCCCGGATGCCCCGCTTCTCTCCCTCTCTTTTCTCCTCTCTCCGCTTCTTCCTCCACTTTCCCCTGCACTTTCCCTAGTCTCTTCGATGATAGAACGGCTTCGCATCCTCAGCATAGGGTTCCAGACGGACTGGACCCCGAAACACACGTGTACGAGGCGGAGGAGGAGTGGGAGGAGGAGGAGAGAGAGACTGAGGGACGGTACCTTGCCAGTTCTCTCCATGAAGAAGATGGGGAGGAAGCAGAGGAGAACGAGGAGGAGGACGAGTCAGGGGAAGAGGAGTCGGAAGAGGCCGAGAGGAGGAGGGAACGTAAGTAAGAAACCTTGGAAACGATTGATTGAAGAGTGGAGAGGACAGGGATTGAAGTGAGGAGGTGGGGAAGTGAGAACGAAGCGTATACAACTGAGGGAGAGGGGGCTGAAGACTTCAGCAGAGGGGAGAGGGAGTAGGTAGCGGTTTCGCCAAGAGAAACGGGGGAGGCAGATGGAGAATACGGAGTGGACGCTCGATAACCAAGAGGGTTTCAGCCGACCCCCAGTTCCCAGCACCCACGACTCCACCGCAGTCTTCTTCGCCTTCCTCTCTCTCTCTCGCTCCTTTTCACCCTCTTTGTCTGTACGCGAAAGCGCAAGAGAAGCTGCAGGGTTGGATGGGGTCAAGGTGTATGAAAGTAAAGACGAATCAGAACAGAACCCTACTAGATATACCTCCATCACACTTATAGATTCCAGAACAGTTAATGGAGAGGCAGAAGAAGAGGAGAAAGAGGAAGAGGAAGAGGAAGAGGTAGAGGTAGAGGAAGAAGGGAGAGAGGCTGAGGCGGAGGCAGCGGAGGAAGGGAAAGAAGATGTTTCCCCCAGTGATTCTTGAGCTGTAATCCACTCTCTACTGTTCTGTACGAATCGTTTCCTTTTGCGGAGCTCACTCTCCTCTCTCTCCATAGACTTCTCGATATCTCCCCCGCTCCTGTCTACGACTCCCTCGATGATGAGCTTCGCGACGTGCACCCCCTCCCTCTGTGGGCGAAAAGCAATTGAGAGAGGGACGGGGGCACCTTCCCCTACCACTCCACACGTACTGAACCGAAGCTGAGAGGAGAGGGAAGAGATGGAGGAAAGCGAAGAATCCTGGGGAAGGGCTGGGGGGAGAGGTGAAGAGAGAGAAGATGTAGAAGCGGAAGTAGAGGAGGAGGAAGAGGAAGAGGAAGAGGAAGAGGAAGAGGAAGAGGAAGAGGGGAGTTGGAACGGGATGACTGAAGAAACAGCGGTGGAGGAGGGGCTGGGAGATGGGTATGGGAATGCGGGTAAGAGGGAGAAGGCAGGAGTGGAGGAGGACGGGTTGGGGTGTGGGGAGGAAGAGGAAGAGGAAGAGGAAGAGGAAGAGAAAGAAGAAAAGGGAGACGAGGAAGAAAAGGAAGAAGAGAAAGAGGATGAGGACGAGGAGGGGGATGAGGAGGAGGATGAAGATGATGAGGAAGAAGGTGAACCGACAGATAGTGGCAGTCGGTGAGTGTTAGCCACTCGGACCCTAAATCCAACTGTTCCACTTCCGCTGTTGAATAGGGAAATGTTCTTCCTCGTTACTGAGAGACACTCGAATCGTAGAGGAGAGGCATACGACACTGCCATCGCCTCTTCCTCCTCCCTCCTCCTCCTCCGTTTGCTGTAACTGCCGTAGCTCCTGTCCCCGGAGCACTGTCTTTGGCATCGTCAGTAATGTAGAGAGGGGAAACTCCAAAGGAAAGGACGCATAGATTTTTCTTGAAGGGGTGAACCTGCAGCACAGGGAAGGAGACTCTTCCACTGAGGAGCAAAGAAAATTCGGGATCGAGGTCTAGAGGAACGCCTTCTTCTTCCATCTCGTCCTTTTGCCTGAGCAAATTGTATAGTTGAGCAACTGCCCTCTTTCGAACCCCAGCGTTGGGGTCCTGGGCAGAGAAGGTAAAGGTGATGGTGCAGGAGGACATGGGAGGAACGAAGCCTGAGGAAGGAGAAAGGGAGAACACGGGGGAGGAAGAGGAGGAGGAGGAAACGGATGCTAGGCTAGTAGAAGTGCTGGCCATGAGAGAAGAAGACTGGGCGAGTAAAGACCGAGACAGCCTAGAGGGAGAGGGCGAAGACGAAGTGGAGGAGGATGAGGAGGACGAAGAGGACTGTGATTCGGCAATATCATCTAGTGAGAGCACTAGGAATTTAAAAGGAATAGAGGTGTTGGTTTTATTCGAAATCACCCTCGTCATCGTCATTTTTCCTTTGTACATCACCTTCCCGAAGTCCAAGTCAGACGAATTGTCCAGCTGAAGCGTGTACCTACGGACTCGAGCTGAGAGAGAGAGAGGGTGGACAGGGTTGAGAGGGGTGCAGGAGGGGAAGATGGAGAAATCTAGCTCCCCTTCCTCTCCTTCTCCCTCGCCCTCTCCTTCTCCCTCTCCCTCTCCCTCACCCTCATCCCCATAGCCCGCTCTCTCCCTTTCTCTCTCCCTTGCTACCCTTTCATCATTCCTGCTCGTCTTCTTTCTCCAGAAGGAGGAAGAGGAGGAGGAGAGGGGGAAGGATTGGACTCGGATCTCTGCATCAACATCAATGGCATCTCCGCTATGCACAGAAATATTCACCTTCGCAGTGTGGCCAGGAGAGAGTACTACGAACACTCCATCGATCGACCGATCACCTGTCTCTCCCTTCTCTCCCTTCTCTCCCTTCCCTCCCCTCCCTCCCCTTCTTTCTTCTCCCCCTTCCCCTCTGCTCTACCCTCGGGCATACCGCGGTGAGGGAACGAGGAAGGGTGAGGTGAGGAGGAAGGGGAAGAGGGAGGAGGAGAAGGAGAAGTGCTCTTGAGGCTAACTGGGACAAGAGGGAGGCGGTGAGGGGAAGGAGAGGGAGTGGATCGGGAAGAGGAAGTAAGCGCCTTGCCCTTCCCCCCTTTTGCCTCTCCCTTTCCTTCTCCACATATCCAGAGAAGTATCCCCATTGGAGTTCTGGGTTACCAGCAGCCTCTCTCCCTCCCCACTCCTCTCTCTTCTTCTCAACCCTCTCCCCTCTCTTCCCTCTATCTCTCACATTCTCCCTCTCCCCCTCCCTTCCCTTCCCTGTTTCTCTCTCCTTCACTGTCTCCCTCTCCTTCGTCTCTCCCACTCCAATAGACAACACTTCTCTATAGGAAGAAGGAGTGGCCACATACACTACGACGAAGAGATCTCCCGTGTTCTCAATCGGGAATGACCCTGATCTGGTTGAGCTACACGAGAACTCTCCCAAGTCAAGCGAGGAGGGAAGAGAAAGACTCGTGAATCCACCCACCCATGTCACGGGGAGAGAAAAGTCCAGCGCAGACGAAGCAGAGGAGAGGGAGGCGGAGGGAGATGGAGAGGAAGAGGATGAGGAAGAGGAGGGGGCAGAGGACGAGGAAAGTAGTATATGCGATGAGGCAGCTTCTCCCGCGGACTGGGGGATGACGCAAACGAAGAGAGAGGTGGAGGAGTGGGAAGGGATGGTTATTTGGGATGAAGAAACGAAAGCAAAGTCAGAAGATGTGCCGGGGGCGAGAAGAGAGGAGAGCGAAGAAGAAGAAGAAAGAGAAGAAGATGAAGAGGAGGAAGAGGATGAGGATGACGAGTCTTTCTTTCTTCTGGATAGCTGGCGAATGGATCGAACTCCCTCAGGAGGAGGAGAAGAGGGGGGCAGATGAGGAGAACGAAGAGGAGGTAGAGGAGGAAGAAGAGGAAGTGGAAGACGAAGACGAAGAAGCAGAGGACGATTGAGTTGGCTTTCTAGCCGACACAAGCAAGTTATCCTTTTCCTCTCTTCCCTCTCTTCCTCTCTCCCCTGCCTCTTCGCTACTCTCTCTCTCCCCTCGTTCCTCCCCTCCCTCGCCCCTCTCTTTCTCAGACTAACAGCAGAGTAGAAGGAGATGTGGGAGCTCTCAGAGAATAAGGAGAAGGAGACGGGGATGGATCCGTAGTTAGAGACGGTGAGACGTTTCCAGGAAGGGTGGAAAGCGACGCAAACGCCGAAGTCGAGCGGGGGAAGGGAGGTGAGGTCAGGTTGTGCAAGAAGAGAGGAGAGCGAGTCAGCTTCTGATGACCGAAGCACCCCGAGCGTCTCTACGCCGACAAGGCCCGACTTGATCAATTTCGAGGGGATAGAGGCAAAGGAAGAGGAGTGCACCTCGACCCCAACGCCAACCCCCACTCCGAGATCGAAAGGGGAAGGGCGCTGGTAATCGAAGCGGAGAAGAGGGAGTCCTCCGCTTCCCTTTGCGTTGACTTTGATCGTTCCTCCCACCCACTCCATGACGATTGCCCCCTCATCCTCGCAACCATCAAACGAAGGACTGTACGCTATTTCGAAAACAGTATCAACGCCTGGAGGGAGGGCGAAGAGCGAGGGGCTGGAAGATACCCAGAGGGGAGAGGAGGAAGACGAGAGGGAGGAAGGGGGTGGATAAGGTCCGATGAGAAAGAGGAGAGCGAGGGACAATCAGATGAGACAAGGAAGAGGGACTGCGGGGGAGAAGAAGGTAGGGAGGAGAGGGAGTTGGAGGAGGAAGGGTCGAGAGAGGCAAGCGAAGGAAGGGACGAGTGATGCATATAAGTTCCTACGGGAGAGGGGATCTCCCCGTCTCTGTCTCTCCACGCCTCCCCTCCCACTTCACCTCCCTTCGCACCAGCCTCAACCCAAGCTCCATTCGCCCATTCCCCTTCTCTGAATGCAATCTCTCCCCTTCCTCTGCTACTCTCACTCCTCCTCAGTCCTCTCCTCTTCTCCCTCTCCTCTCCCTTACCGCCTTTCTCTCTTCCTTTCCGCTCCCTCTCTGCCTCTTTCTCCCATTCCCTCTCTCTCTCCCTCTCCCTCCTATCCGCCCTTCTCATGTTTTCGATCAATTTCTTCTTGATCTTACCATCTCTCTCTTCGTCTGAATTGTCGCTCTCTTCCATGTCTTCGATTTCCCTCTTGCCCTCTCCTCCACTCACCCTTCCGCTTCCATCTCTTCCCCCCGCGGACTCTGCCCTGTTCTTTCTCTTCCAGGCATCGTGGTTCAATCCCTGCCCCTCTTCTTCTTCGTATGACAAAGCAGCGGAAGTGGCTACGCTAGCGCCAATCCCCCTGACCAGTCGGTCATCGTCCTCCTCCCTCCTCCTCTGACCCCTCTCCTCCTTCTGCACCGTAGGTAGAGAGGAGTTGGATTCGTCGACAATAGAGTGTCTACGGAGGTGCCCTCCACTCAGCCCTCCCTCGCCCTCCCCTCCAGCTCTCCTCCTCCTCCTTCCAGCGAACGTGGAGGGAGGAGGGGGGACAGAGGGTTGGTGAGCAGAGAGTGAGAGCGTCTGTTTGCGCTCAACAACAACTGAGAGAGGCAGCACCATCGTGCCCTCATTCCTCAGCACTACTCTTGCTCTCTTCAGAGTGTCCACCCCGCATCTCCCAAGCGAAATGTTTCCAACCTGGAAGCCTAGACCAGAGAGAGAGGGTTTCTCCTTCTCGCCCGTCTTCTCCCCTTCTTCACCTACAGATGCACGAGCATCCACCAAGAGAGAGAGGACGAGGTGGAGAGGGTAGAGTCAGAAGAGGAAGAAGAAGGGCTAATGAGGAGGATGGAGTCTTTGGAGGAGAAGAGGAGGATGTCGAAGGAGGAAGTGGAAGGGGTGGCCTCGTTGAGCGTTCTGAACGAGACGTCAAGAGACCCAGTGAACGAAGTGGGGGAGGGAAGGGCGGAAGCTGCGGACGAAGAGGTGGCGGTAGCGGAGGAAGAAGTGACGAGGGAAGTCGTGCTCCCCTTTGAGATGGAAGAGAAGCGGAGGCTGATGGGCTGTCTGAGCAAACCCAAGTCTTTTACCGACGAGATTACTTTAATGATAACAGTTTCGCCCGCCTCCACGACCCCAGAAGAGGGGAAGACCTCGACAGAGAAGGAGGAAAGTGAGCGAGGCTTCAATTCGAAGGAAGCGGGAAGGTTGCCGGAATTAACGAGACGGATGGGGTAAACAAAAGGGGAGGGAGCGGAGGCAGTGATGAAGCCCAATGCAAGAGAGCGGGAATCAAGCGCAGAATCCAGGGAAGAAGCGAAAGAACGTTGAAGGAGAGCGATGCGTTGTCTGACGACATCAGAGATCACGTGGAGCTTTGCCCCGGAACCCACCACCCTTATTTCTCCACTCCTCACATCCGCTATCTCAAAGTGCTTTCTCCCTCCTTCTACCCCTATAAAACCTGCGAACACGGTCACCCTCGCTCGATATGTCTTCCCCGGAGTCTTGGGCTGGACTATCAATTCTACGGATGCCTGCGAACGGGGAGGGATCTTTCCGTAAGATACGGGGAGGTGGAAGATATCTGAGGAGAATGGAGGAATGAAATAAGAAGACTCGTCGACTATATATCTGCTTTCTAGCGCAGAAATCATTCCCTTCGCCTCTTCTGCTGATAAAAAGATTGAGAGGGGAGGGAAGGGCGAGGGGAGGAGGAGGAAGAGGAGATTTCTTGATCAACCTGAGGCAACCCCTCCTCCCACTTCCTCTGCTCCTCTCGCTCTCCCTCCTCACTGCTGCTCCTGGTGTTTGCTTCATCGTGGATCCTTCGCTTGAAGAGATGAGAGCCCGACATAAGAGTCACGGAGTGGTTTTCACGGTCAAGGATCCTCATGAACGCGAGCAGAGGTCCCTTCTGTGCCGCCTTCGTCCTCTCCCCCGCAACCCCCAACGACGAAGCCAGGGACTGGGGAGTGAGAGAGGAGGGCGAAGAGAGAGGAGAGGAAAGCGATGGCTTCTGGGAATCTTGCTTCAGTTTGGAAATTCCGAAGACTCTAGAGGGCATTACAACTCTAGGAGATGAAGATGCGCACTTGCGGATGTCTGAAACATCTCTGGATGCGTGTGAGAGAGGGATGTGTTCGTTCGACGCCTCTTCCTCCTGATCCACTAAGACGATGTATGAGATAGGGGAGCTTCCAGTGTTGAAGAGGGGCATAGAACAAGAGACTCTGTCTCCCGCCACCACCCTACCCACGTCGACAGATAGGGAATCTGGCATGGTGAGCTGGGGGACAGAGACGATCGCAGCGCAGGGAATGCGGAGAGTCTTCTTTGAGGAGGAGTCTCCCCATGTGATAACTACCCAACCATTGTAGGCTCCCAAGAACCCTGCGTTGAAGTGAACGCGAACGTCAGTCGAAGACCCTTCCTCCAAGACCCCCGAAGAGGGAGAAATAGACAGCGCGGGCATTCTGCTTCTGACCAGCATGGCAGAGTGTCCTTCGGATCCAGTCTCTACCTCCGCAGACCATTCCATGGAAGTGTTTCCCGTATTTTGCAAAGATATAGGCTCCTCTAATTGTCTGCCCATCATCACCGTTCCGAAGTCCACGACCTTTCTCTTTACCTCCAGGTGAGCAAACGCGGGAGCAATGTCGAACACGATCAAGTCCGCAAGATAGTTGGCGTGTTTCGAACGCCAAAATCCCCTCACTCTCGCCTCCTCTTCCTCGTCGTCACCCCCACTGTCCTCCATAGAGAGAGACCCCATTGAGGCGGAGGAGGCAAGAAGAGAAGACGTGGACGAAGAGGAGGAGAGAGAGCCGGGTGAGGTGGAGGAGAGTGCGGGTAGAGAGCCCGTGTCAACCTCCCCCACTTCTCTCGGTCTAGGAGTAGGGAGGATTGCCAAGTCGTCCTTCACTGTCTTTCTTAAAACTAATACCCCACACGCTCTCCTCCCCGCGTCAACCGAGCTTCTGTTGTCGCAGCGGTACGATATAGAGGCAGTCTTTCCCGCTCCGATGCTGAGCATTCGGGACGAAGAGAACTTCTTGGAGGAGAAGTCGAGGAATGATAACATCGAAGGCTCCAGACTGACTACCTTAACGTGTGATGCCAATGCTCCGACGTTTCGTAGTCGAAGGGTCCGTATGGGGTTCTTGGACAGCTCCACGTAGATGCTGTAGTACCTAGAGCAAGTAGAGAGGCGAGGCTACTGGCTGGTAGATGATAACCTTGTCCATCCCCTCTTGCTCCTTCTCCCGCTCCCTCTCCTCCACTCGTTTGCTCTGTTTACTCGTCGCGGACAGAAGACTCAGCACAGGATCATTGGTGGAGAGGACAGAAGAAGCGTCCACCCCCGCTATCTCTCTCATTACGTGTTCATCTCCACTATCACTTACAAACGCTCCTCTCTTCAAAGCCTCGAGGACAAAGTCGTCCCACTTGACTACCCCGAAGGAGAAGCCCACGAGGCCAGAAGAAGCGGAAGAGGGAGAGTGGGAAGGTCTGGACGAGGTGGAGAGGAAGGAAGTCCCAGTATTCTTGAACATCTCCAGCACAGAGCAAGTGCGAGCATCATCCACTAGCACGTCTTCTCTAGCTCCAGCAGCCAGCACAGTGATCGAACACCTCGGGACGTGGGAAGCAGACACAGAGAAGGACTTGACGAGCTTGAAACCTAAGTGAGAAACATTGGACAGAGCAGAAATCATGATGAGATCACCAGGACCAAGGAGGGCGGGGGAACGATCAACGGACAGTACAGCGTCGTTCACGAGAGAAGAGCCCTCTGTCAGTCTTTGAACCCCGTCTTTTCCCTCACCCAGTCCGTCTTCCTCCACCGTCACCGACGCAGGGGAGAGGGAGGCATTTTGAAGGCGAACAGAGAGGAGAGCGTGTTGGCAGAGAAAAGGGATGAGGGCTCGAGGACGGCGAGAGAGGAGTCTACGGGAGACGAGAAGAGGTGGGGAGATGAGGAAGCTAAGGAAGTGATGTGGGAGACGTAGAAACGAAGTGCGGCGGGGGGAGAGTAGAGGGAAGAGAGACAGGGACTGTTCCGAAGTTACAGAGCTTAGGGGTGACGATTATAGATCCCGCCGACTTGGCTGCAAGGATAAATGAAGCGAATGATTGCACGCCAGTGTCTCCTGTTTCTTTAAGGCGGTGGAGGAGGGCGAAGGCGGATGAGAAGGCCTTGTGTGAGTATGCATACAGGGACATGTAGTAGAGCTTGTTGAGGATCTCCAGTCTGTTGGCGTCCATCGAGAGAGATACCTCTTTGGAGGAAGCAGCGCTAGAGTAGGAAGAAGAACCGAAGAAGCGGAGGGCACGGTCATCGAGCGAAGAGAGTGTGCGGAGGCAACGGAACAACGCAGCCATCGAGTGAGGGAGTTTGCGGAGGGAGATGGGGAAGAGATCGGGATAAGCGATATGACAGCCTGGGGAAGAGGAGTAGAGCTGGTGGGTAACCGACATTACAGAAGAAGGCTCGGATGTGTTCTTCCTTGATAAGCGGACGGATACCACTCTTCCCACTCTCTTGGAGGACTCCCTTGACATAGCGGAAGAGAGGGAGGATGGGCTCAGGATCTCGTCTGTACCCGCGTAACCTTCAGCTTCGCTCTCCGCTCCGTTGTGCGACCCACTCCGCTTCATGAAGCGGACGGCCCCCTTTGCCCGCCCTGACGAAAGCGCGGCTAGGCCGGGGGAAGAAGACCCCTCTATGCCTTGCCCCCCAGTAGACACTCTCAGCACCCCCTCTCGGATACTCTGCCCTCAATTCTCTCGTCCAGCCCCTGTCTCTGTGTGCTCTTGCGAGAGAGCGAGGGGGAGGCAGATGAAGCACGGGACGAGGAGAACGGAGGCGAGAGGGAATCGGGAATCCCTAGCGCTCTTCTAGTCGATATGCGGCGGGAGAGACTGCGCTGGGAAGCAGTAGGTTTGGTGAGAGAAAGCGAGGACTGGAGCGCGAGAGAGGGGGGAAGTAGGGCTCCATCGTTATTACTACGTTCGAACTTATCCCTACTCGAGAGCGCAGGCGGACCCTAACTTTTAACACAGCGACGCATTGGGGTGAAAGAAGGAAAGGCTCTACTGAGGATCCCTTCTTCGTCCAGGCAGTGTGCTGAGAAGAGGAAGAGGAAGATGAGGAAGAAGAGGCAGAGGAGGAAGAGGCGTTGGCCTTTGCGTCGAACACTGTTTCAGCAAAAGAGAGAGCCTTCATCTTCCTCTTGAGCCTTTTCTCTCCTGGGTTCTCCTGCCCTCCCATCTCTTTTCCCGGTACCCCGGTTTCCTCTGCGCCCTTCTCCCCCTCCTTCTTCCTTTCTTTTTCCATTGCGTACCCCCTTCAGGTTCCATTGCAGCGATGACCAGCAGACTCCTCTTCACAATAGCCCAGTAGTCTTTTTTAGACTTCGTCTCGAAGGAAGATATTTTCTTGACAAACGCGGAGTCAAAAGGGTCCACTGCAATGATCTCAGAGAGAGAAACTGAGACTTGGGCGGTGGAGGGCACACAGCTCACAGACTTCACCTTCAAACTAACTGATCCGTAGTTATACACAAACGCATGCATAGTCCTGATGGTCTCACACTCCAAGCCATCTAGGGATATTTTACAGACACGGAGGAACTCTTCAGTCATCGAGGCTTCGGAGGGAGAGGAGGGGGAGTGGCGTGGGCCACGTCGCTCACGGAAAAGGAGAGCATGGGCTTTACGGCTACAATTCCCTCCTTCGCATAGACGGGGACGCGGAAGACCCCAGCGGCGCTCATCACGATCAAGTGGGATTTGCTCTTCTTTCTCTCCTCCTCGGCAGGCGAGACAGAGAGGAGGTTGGAGGCCTTGGGGATGAAGAAGAGCTGGACCTCGGAAGTGTTGCGGGGCGGGAGGGTGAGGGAGAGGTGGGAGAGGAGGAGGTATGGATTGGTTGAGTATAGTGCTATCCGTGTGTTAGTGACGTTGGAGGACTTAAACTTTATGGGAGCCACTGCGACTGACGAACACGACACCGTGCCGAACATAATACTGGCAGGGGGTTGGGTCAGAGAGGCGGTGTAGGCAGAGGCGGATAGAGGGATGCTGAGACGTCTCACTACCCTCATTCCATCCCTCACTTCTCTCTCCGCCTTGCTTCTTCTCACATCCTTCTCCTCTTCTCCCGGAGAGGGGGAAGGAGTGGTGCCCCTCGCTTGTCCGGGCCCGAAGGAGAAGGAAACTGAAGGGTTTCTGGAGTGGGAACGAGGACTGAGAGCGAGAGAAAGGGAAGACTCAGGGGAAGAGTCAACGGAAATGCACACGTCGATCGACAAGATCTCGAAGAAGGATCCCTGGGTGGAGGAGGAGAAGGATATAGAGGAGACGACTTTCTCCATTGGGTCGAGTGAGATCGATTTATTCTCCAACGCGAACTTCGAACGAGATTGAAGAGATAGAAGCACCGTCACAGGGACCGAATAGGACGAGGACAGTGTGAAGAAACGAGAAGAACGGCCGGGGCAGTGGGAAGGAGGGAATACAAGTGAGGGGGGAGTGAGGGAGAGCGTTTCAATTGGCCTCCAATCGACGGGAATCGACTGGACTCTGTATGTGTGAAGGGAGATCACTGAGACAAAGCTCGTCGAGACGCAAAGGGGAGAGAGGAGTGGCACTCGATCAAACGAAGTGGGGTCCTGTATATTAGAACGAGGACGTCTCTCTCTGCCATCCCTTGCCTCCCTCTCCACACCCAGTCTTCCGAGAGGGGAGTTTGATACGTGTTGGGGGTAAGAAGGGAAGACGACCAGTCCATCTGAGTCTGTCCCCCCTGCTCCTCCTCCTCCCCCTCCCACTCCTCCCCCACTGACGACCATTCCAGACGCTCCTCCCAGGGAGTCTGAGGGGGCAAAGGGAAAGACCTCCGGGTCAACCGAGGGAGGGAGGAGGGAGAGTGTGGGGCAAATAGAGATGTGATTACTGAGGCTAATAACAGGTGAGATGGAAGTCACGTTGCTCGAGTATCTTGTATTGTCACCGAATAAAGGCACAGGGACAAACGGGAGAGAGGGAGAGAAGCGGGATGAAGCTACGGAGGAGGACGATGAGGAAGAAGAGGAAGACGGAGAAGACGACTGGAAGCGGAGGACTCCATTGATTGAAATACCAGGGGAGGCGATGACTGCAAAGGTTTCCCCCTCTACTGTAACTAGGTCTAGGGGAGTGGAGCGGTTGGCGGAGACTGAGAAAGAAGGGGGAAGTTCTGCCGGGGAGGATTTGCCGGAGTAAGATGACGAAGATGGGGCAGAGGAAACATTGGATGCATATGGGGAACTGAGAATGACTCCCTCAGATTGAGATATCATCGGGGGGAGATCGGATATGGAAGAGAACGCAGGAGTAGGCGTAGTCTCAGGCTTAGAGGACTTGGAGTGGGAAGGAGGGAAGGGGGAGCGGGTGAGGAGGAGGAAGAGGAAGAAAAGGGTAGTGAATCGGAGGATTCTTCTGTTGGTGCGCTGCTCTTTTGGCTGGGAATGAGCGTGATGTCTACGTTAGATGGATCGTCGATGAATGCTTGTAGAACCCCTACATCCTTTTCTCTGTTGCCCACACCGAACAGGGTGAAGGGGGACGAGGGGGTGGAGGGAGGAGGGAGAGCGATTCCCGTCAGTACGTACGAAGACGTGTAGGAAGAAGAAAGCAGAGAAGAGGATGAGAGCTTAAAGTGTTCCGAGCTTGAAGAAGAGGGCGAAAGGAGGAGGAAGCGGACTCTGGCGGAAAAGATTCCAGGAGAAGAAGGGGAGAAGACAAACGTAACATGGCTAAAGCCAAAGGGAGGGGTTGAAAACACAGACTTAGACTCCAGTCCATCTGCCACCGACCTCTCCCCCTCTCTCGCCCCTCTCCCTTCTCTCCCTTGTCCCCACCAGCATTCGCTCCCTTCGACCCGGTCTGAGCCACCCAGCCCCCCTGGACAGAGGATGATGCTGAAGAAGCGGAAGAAGCGGAGGGCGCGTTGATCTTGGTGGCGATGGAGGTGAAGGAGAAGCATTTTCTTTCAGGAGATCCGTTGTCTCCGAATGGGAGGATCGTCCACTCGATTGGGTAGGGGGAGGCGTTGTGAACGACTCCGCTCACCAAAGACCTCCCTCCTACGTTCACAGGCGGGGCATATACTGCGGTGGGCGTAGAGGGAGATCGAGGAAGGGGAAGTCCCGAAGAAGAGGAGGAGGAGGAAGGGAAGGAAGAGGCAGAAGGCGAGGAAGAAGACTCGGGGGGGGGGAGGGAGAGGGGGTCGCCTGGGATAGCGCCGATCTGTTGGTTTTTGAAAGACGAGACAGAGTTGAAGAAAGGGAAGAGAGCAAGGTCACCGAAGGAAAGGAAGAGAGGACAGCCGATGAACCCGACAAGAGAAAAACAAGTCCTCCTGCCTCCCTCCCACACCAACTCACACCTCCCCACGTGCACTCCCCTATCTTCCTGCAGAGATCTGGGGGAGAGACGACCCGTCTACTGAGATGTCATCCTCAACACTATCATCTCCCTCTCCCTCTCCTTCTCCATCTCCGTCTCCCTCTCCCTCTCCCTCTCCCTCCGAGTCTCTGTTTCCTTTATCTCTTCCACCATTCTTTGCACTAGACCGCGCAACCCCAGCCTCTCTAGCGCCTCCTACCTTGTTCACCCGATTCTTCTCATCTGCCCACACGGACTGAGAGCTGGAGACGCTGCGGTCATCGCCATCATCCTCTTCTGCCGTGGCCTTAACGGTCTGGAAGAAGAGATTGGAGTTAATGCAGCTCACAGGAGGAACAACCAACGAAGAAGACAGGTCGTCGAGGGAGGTAGTCTCTTCGGTTCTGAGCGGAGAGCGACTGGATTATGCTACGTCTCCTCTCTCCGACGCCCACTCCCATCGGTCCTATCGAGGCCCTCCTCAGACTCTGCGCACTCTCCCTCTGCCTTCGCCTCACCTTTCTGTTGAATGCAAGGACGTCTTCCAGTCTCAGACTGATTTCAATCGAGCCCTGTCCTCTCGAAGGCACTATGAAGTGTGGAAGGGAGGGGTGGAAACCCACGCCAGTACATGCACTGAAGATATGCAGGTCGTAGAAGCTGATGCTGTGTACTCCGACAGTTGCAACTCGGGAGAGGGTGAATTCGTCGAGGATTCCGAAGTGGATGACGGTACAGTCCGACTGGTCTCCGTTCGAGAAGAGGGAGTGAAGGTAGGCCTGAGGCTGCGAAAGAGATCTCGTCGACAACATGTCCAGTCCAAACACAGACGCACATCGTTGTTCCTCCGCCCTCACTTCTGCGAATGTCAGCTCCGGGGTTTTGATTTGCTTCAAGATCTTCATCAGTTCTTTTTTCACTTTACCTCTTCTTACCAGATCGACTGGGAGTTTCTTTAGTTGTTCTATTAATGTGTCCGAGTTCGTAGCGGAGAGCAAAGTCTTTGATAAAGCCTCCCCTGCCTCCGCCTCCTCGGTTCCCTGCACTGCAGCCATAACTGCGGAGACGGCAGATGCAATCTCAGCAGGGGAGTGAGATCTAGAGATTTCTCCGACAGAAATCCAGTCAGAGAGGATAGAAGACTTGTTCTCCTCCTCTTTTGCGCTCGATGAGGAGTCAAGACGGTCGACTGCGAAAGAAAGGGCCTCTCCTCCTACTCCTGCGAGCAGCATGTGCTCTCTTTGAATCACGACATCGATGAACAAGAGGCGGTCGGAGAAGGTCTCCTCCAACGACATAGTTAGCTCCAGTTCATTCTCCCGCTCGCTCTCGCTTTCTCTCTCACCATCCGCAGAGGGGATTTCTATGACGGGATGTGGAGCGGTGGAGAGAGACGGTGAGCTGGAGGAAGAGGTTGAGGAAGCGGAAAAGGAAGAGTTGCTATAGCTCTTGTTGTGGGCATCAGTAGTGGCGTTGAGCGTATCTTCCTCTTGCACCACCTCGACCGCCTTAAGAGAATGTGGGAGGATGAGGAGTTCGGGAGCTTCGACGATAGGGCGGACAACGAAGGAAGCAGAAGCGAAGAAAAATCCGCTGGAAGAGGGACAGAACGAAAACTCTGCGAACTCCTGATCCTTGGAGAAGAGTATGAGGGATTTGGAGAGGAGGGTGTAAGGCTGGTTCATTTTTTGTTCCACCTTGGACACCACGTCGTCTCCCCTCCTCATTCTATCGAGGTGATCTCCAAGGAGGTCATCACCGAACAGTTCATTCTCATCCATCAGCATAGCCCCAGCTTCTCCTACGTTCCTCTCCAGCCTCCTGGGTTGCTCCTCCTCTCTCAACGTCTTCTTCTCATCCGCCAATATTCTCATAACCGCATCTCCCACTATCTCCTCGTCATCTATTTCAGATATCTGTACCTTTGCAGTGATCGAAAGGTGAATTTCAACCTTTACAGCAACCGAACTAACAGACTTTACAGGTACGATGAACGTCACTTCAGTGCCAGGAGAAACGAAGATGGGATCCTCTGGCAGCAATAGCCTCCTCCTCGAGATGATAGGCACCAACTCAGGGAAGTTGCGGAACATGTTGGACACAGGGACCTCGTCTACAGACAAGTCTGAGGGATCGCTTGCGTCTTCGTATTCCAGCAGGCTTTCCTCCGCTGCCCTCAGCACTGCTGATGCGTCTGGATCCATTCCTTCTTCCTCAGGCTCGCTCTCTGCGCCGTCTCCTTCCTCCTTTTCTCCCTCTTCCTCCCCCTCTCCCTCTCCTTCTTCTTCTTCCCCACTTTCGTTCTCTCTGTCCTCGTGATTTGTTTGTTTGTCAGAAGCAGGCTCAGCTCCCTTCTGTTCGTCCTTCAGCCCCTGCTTCTCTCGTTCGACTACCATGAGTGATGCGTTCAGGCGGATGAACGGGCCGACGAACCCAACTAAAGCAACGTCAGCGAGATGGACATCAGTGACAGAGGAGATGTGGAGTTGTCCCCTAGCCACTCCATCAGTGAGGTTGGTCAGCTTGGCGTCTGCCGTGTTGAGCGAGACAGGAAAGGGGAACGTGAAGAAGCGGGCACCCAAGGGTTTTTTCGCGGCAGAAAGTAGTTGATTGGCCAAGTCGAAGTGCATTAGATTGGGGGATTCCTTGGAGGCAATAGGGGAAGAAAAGTACATCGCAGGAGAGAGATATGCCACAATATGCATAAACTGTGGGTGCATGAGCCTGAGACGGATAGGGTCGGTGACCTCAACCATCACTTCCACTAGTCTTGTTTGGGAAATAGCAGAAGAAGACCAGCTCTTATAGAACGGTATGAAGCGGTCGTCGAAGGACTTTACAGGGAATGAAGATGAAGACGACGACGAGGCGGGGAAAGGAGAAGAGGGAGAAGATGAAAACGGATGGGAAAACACGTCCTGTTTCTTGTTTGCTGCCTTCGACCTATCTCCGGTGAGGCCTCTGCCAAGCGAAGCGGGGAGTGGGAAGAAGAGCGAGAGCGGGAAGAGGAGGAGGAGGAGGAAGAGGAAGAAGGCAAGGTCGGATCCCTGGTCGACGTCCATGCACCCTAAGATCTTGACTCGGAAGGGGAGAATGTCTTTCACCTTGTCCTCCTCCGACTCCCTCTCCTTTTGTCCGAGGAATAAGGAGAGAAGGGGGCAAGAGTGGAGGGAGAACTTGTCCTTTTGTTTCTGACCGCCTCCCCATCCAGTTCAGAATCAGACATTTCCTCTTCGTCTCCCTCTGGGATCGGGGGCATTCTATCGAGGAGAGGGAATCCTCTCTCTAGTCTCCACTTGTCCACTTGCTTCTGCTCTAGCTTTACCAGCTCCTTCGCCTGTTGCTGTTTCTTCGTCTTCCTCATCTTTTATTATCTCTATGATCCTTTTCTCTGCGTTGAACAGGTTCTTCTTCCTCACCGTCCCCTCTTGCATCGAAGCAGGCAGCTGGACGTCTGGGTTAATTCCGAGCATAAGCGCCAGTTCAAGATTAACAGGGGAGGAGGAGGAGGAAGAGTCCACAAACCCTACCATCCCTACTACGTCTTCTCCCTCTGCAGACCTTCTCTCATCGTCTTCGTCGTCACTCAACTGGTTGTAGTCCTCTTCGTTGAATCCAATAGCCGACTCCATCTCCTCCTCCTCGTCTGTCCGCCTCGTCCTCCTCCTCCTTAGCGCTCTCTCTTCTTTTCAACAGGTCGACTAACACCGAGAGTTCTTCATCCCCGTCCAAGTCGTCGACTTCTCCGTCCTCCGCCTCATCAATTGTATACAACGAAGGCTTGAGCTTGGAAGGAGAGGAGAAAGAGGAGAACAAGAAGCCTCCTTTACTGGCGGAGCGCTTCGAACCCTCCCTTATCAGCCGCTCTTTTTTCGATCTTTTGGGTGAAATCCGACCCCTCTAAAATCTGAAGAGGCGATCGCTCGATGAACTTCTACCACTGCCTCTGCATCCACGTTTACCTGCTTCGCTATGGGGTTGCTGCTGACCTTGAGTCTCTTGGAGGTCTGGCGAGGGGAGACGGGTAGGGGACTTGGCTCTTAGCTCCGAAGCAACAGTAGATGTGATGTCATACATTTGCTCTCCTCCGAGAATCTCTCTCAGCATGGAGCCAGTGAAGTAGAAAGGGAGACCAGAGGGAGTGTACCCATCTGGGACAGGTACTCATGGTGGAAGCTAGTGGGAAGAAAGGCAGACCAGAATAGCTGTACCCCGCTATCTCCCCCGTCAGCTTGGCGATCAACTCCCTAGAGTAGTATCGAGCATGACTCATCGTACATCGGGAGACCCTGCGCAGAGAAGCTCAAGGGAATCGGGAGGGGAGTGGGTGAAATGGGGGAGAAGAGTGGGGTGTGTGAGGAGGGGTCAAGGAAGAGAGGGGCGCGGGGAAGGTTCACTGCGGGGAGGTAAGCGGAGATGGACCCATTCTCTACCGCTCTGTTGTTGAGGGATCTAGCCCACTCCACATGGTTCCTGAACGTCATGTTGTTGTTGCGGATATGGGAAGAAGCTGTGGCAGATGTAGAGGGGGCAAGCGAGGCCTCCGCGTAAGGAGAAGAGGCGAAAGAAGACGTGTTGATGGGAACTGGGAGCTTCATGAAGAGGGAGATGTCATTCGACAGCTGGTAGATCTCCCTCTCCGAGGCGACGTTGACCGCGTTCAGTACGGCGTTGACTTCGGGTGACAGGGAAGAGGCAATGGAGGACAAGCCCCCTCCTTCTCCAGCTCAGAGATCGCCTTCTTGAGGGAAGACAAAGCGACGTGAGACTGCTCGGAGGAAGAAGTAAGGCATGAGTCGACATACTCTGCGTCGTTCATTATAGAAATAACCTCGCACACTACTTGGAGTCTCGTTCTCTTCGAAGCGACAGGGCGGGCGGAAGAAGGCGGGGCAATTGAGGAAAGGAAAGAAGCAGACTGGGGGAGCACGTGTTTGTTTTCGATGAATAATTTAACGTGAGAACCAACAGACACAGACCCCAGTACCCCATCGCCCACCTCGTCCTGCCCCTTCCCCTCTTTCTTCCTATCCTTTGTTGTTCTCCTCCCCCTTCCGTTTGATTCCTTCTCCGCCTGCTCCTTCTCCTTCTCCCTCTGCTTTTGCTTTAGCTCGAGGTCTTTCTGTTTCTGTAGCAGAGCGAGGGAGTTGTTTTTCTTTGTGATTCGATCGTCCATACCCGTTTTTTCCTCGTCATCTTCCTCCTCTTCATCTTCGTAATCGATCGAAACGACTACCATCTCTACTGTTGATATGTTCGGTAGCCACACGCCGTCTTCTTCTTCATATAGCGCCTGCAGCATCTGGATCATCTCCTCTTTCTCTGGTGATAACTCCTCCTTCTCTCTCGCCCCGCCCTTCCCTCCCTCTCCGATCCCCATGGCGCTCACGACAGAGCCCTTGTTCGCAGCAGATAGCTTGGCGATAGAGGAAGAGGAGGCAGAGGGAGAGGAGGAGGATGATCCCTTTTGCCGAAACATCTTACGGAGAACTTCGGGGGTAAAGTGAGGCACCTCCAATACGATTCGAGAGCCGATGAACAAGTCTGACGAAGAGCCGTTGCCGGAATCATACGAAGAGGAAGAAGAAGAGGAAGAGGAAGAAGAAGAGGAAGTGGAAGCAGGACCGAAAGATGAGGAGCCGTCATCCAGGAGAGGAATCGACTTCAGTTTGTCAATCTCTTCGACTTTGAGAGAGACGGAAGGGGGGAGGGGGGAGGGGGAGGGAAGAAGAGAGAGTTCGCGATGGGGGCAGAGTCTCCTCTAATCAACAAAGGCACTGGCTTGGCCTTTCTGTGAGGAAGAGAGGAGAAGGGGTCGGCGAAGGAGTCGAAAGAGGGAGAGGAGGTGGGAGAAGATGACCTGACAGAGAGGAAGCGGTGCTTGGACTTGCTTTTTCTCTTCGAAGCATTATCAGAAAGAGCGCTCAGCACGAAGTGGAAGGCATTGTGTTGTGCGCTTTCTTTGTCTCCGTCCTCCTCAGCGGCATCCGCTTCTGCCTCCTCTTCCATCTCCGCCTCCTCCTCCACTCCCCCTCAGACACAGCAGATACCCTCGCAGTCAACGACCTTTGTCTCCTAGACCTCCCGGACAAGGAGAGGACTCCGCTAGTCTCAGCTGTATCTGCGCAGATGTTATAGAACTTCCTAGCGAACACAGCCATTGAAATCAATTTTCCCCCTGCCCTTTGTTCCTTATCTTTCAGACGCATGTCCTCTGTGGACACCGACTGGATCTCCTTGTTGAGGTGATCGATCGCTGAGGCTATGATCAACGAAGCCTCCTTCAGCTCGGAGAGACGAGTGTCCAGGACCGAACAGATTGATATGATTTGAGAAATGGGGGAGAAGCGGGGAAGCACGATACCACGTCCACTGACTCGCGGGGAAGGCAGGGGAAGGAGGGAGGGAGGGACTTGGGGGCGGGAGATGGGTTGGGGTAAAAGCCTTGACCGGAAGAAAAGGCTGCACTCTGGAGGTTCTGCTGGAGCACTCTTATTGTGTCGAGTATTTTATTGATCTTCTGAGGGGTGCTCACGTTTTTAACTGCTTTAACAACCGACTCTCCCACAGCGGATGCGGAGAGAGAGTACTGCAGCTTGTATAGGTTGGTGAATGCTTCAAGGTTGTAGGAAGAAAGCATGTCTGCCAGTTGGTTGTAGAGGGAATCGAAGAGCGACAAGTGAGACCCAGGGCCTACGTTCATGACATTGTTGGACCTCACGCTCACTGCATTTCCCAGCACTAAGTCGACGGAGGGAATGAACGAAGGGAACATCGACAACAGCTCCGAATCCCCTATTGTCCTTCTAACATCTTCCATTCCTCCCTTTTCCTCAGCTCCAGTCAATGCCTTTTCTCGTGAGAAAATAGACTCATCTGACGTCTCAATGCACTCACTCATCAATCTCCCGACCTCCTCTATATAGTCCAACTGTTTGTCTGCTCCTGAAGCCACCATCAAGCGCTGGATGGCTGCGTCTGAAAGCATGGCATTTCCTCCCTTCTCCTCCTGTCTCTCTCCCAGTCCCTCCCTTGCCCTACCTCTAGCGACTAGCTCTCCCAAGGAATGGCAAGCATCCAGGTCGATCGGAGCAGAGTGCAGGGGGAGGAGGGCACAGAGGGCGAAGGACTCAACTGCGTCCGACACAGAAGAGGAGAGTGATGAGGAAGAGGAGGAAGAGGAAGATGAAGAGGAAGAGGAAGAGGAAGAGCGAGAGAATGGTATCGGAGAGGCAGCTGCGTACGCGAAGGAGGACGTAGCCAGAGACCCGCTGAGCAGCTGAGGAGGCTGGTTGGGGTTCGGAGAGAGGAAGGCGGCGATGGTATTTTTGAAGAGAGAAGGGTGGATGTTCCTCATTACGCATTCAACGCACGCGGCAACCAGCAGTCCACTTGACTCTGCTTTCCTCATCGCTTCCACATCGGTGATCGCGGGGGAAAAGGGCGAGGGGGATGAAGGTGAGGAGGACCCCATGAGAGCAGAAGGGGAGGCGATGGCGAGGGGAACGAGAGAAGCGGAAGAACAGACCCTCTTGAGCTGGGACAGGAGTTGTTGGTGCTTACGGTTCGCAGTAGACATTGACGATAGGCGGAACAAGCACCCGCTCACTTCCTCATCCGTTGCCAATGACGATACAAACGAGGAAGAGGAGGAAGAAAGAGAGGAGGGCGATGCAGAGGTGGACTGGAGAGTAGACTGCGCGCGAAGGGATCTCCCCTGTTCCTTTGCATTGTTGATGAGGCGGCCGGGGAGGGAGGACTCGGAGGACTGGATCGAAGAAATTAGGGGAGAGAGGGAGGTGAGAGATGAAGATAGGCACTTCACGAGTGCTCTGATGTGGGGAGGGGAAAGGCTAGAGATATCGCAGGTCAGGTTCTCCAGACCGAAGGGATCCGAGGGAGCGGAAGAGGAGGAAGCCGAGGAAGAGAATGAGGGGAGGGGAGTAGAGGCGGAAGAGCGAGCAACAGAAGGAGAGGGGTTGGGGGAGGAAGACGCGGAAGAAAAGAAGGGAGAGGACGAAGAGAAGATGTTCCGGACACAGGCGCTGAGAGAAAAGAGAGCCCCCTCTGCTGCTTCAGCCGAGTCGGACGTGGCCTTTATCTTGAACTGGTCTGCGGTCTTCTTGGCGGAAGAAACGAGGATGGAGGTGAGGAGCACAGAAAGAGGGAGAGTGGTGGTGGGGAAGAGAGTGGAAAGCTCTTTGATCTCGGAGGTGATATTGACTGAGTGGGAGGAGAGGGAGGCAGAAGATCTCGTAGAAGAAATCACCCTTTCCACTCTCGACTGAGGCCTGGAGGCAGGGGAAGTGGAAACAGGGATGAAGCCAGTGGTGAAGGTTAGCGAGGGGAAGGGGGAAGACGAGGCGGAGACTGATGAGGTGTATTGGAGCAGAGAGAGCTGCAGAGCGTTGGAGGCGAGGGCGTGAACCTCTTTCCAGACCGAGGGATGAACGATTGTATCATTTACAGTCGTTACTGTTTTTGATAAATCTTCCAATCTCCGTAATACTTCTCCCACCCAGGCCTCTTTCTCCGTCTCTCTCTCCCTCTGTCTCTCCTTCTCTGAATCGCTCACCTCCCTTTCCCTTGACCCCATCCTCCTCTCGTTCCTGTCCACCTCTGCCTTTGCCTGTATCGCCTTTCCCATCGCCTTCCCTGTGTTCTCGAATGCGGAAAGTGAGGCAAGGACGTCTGAGGCGTCGCGGAGGAGGAAGACAGGCGAGAGGGTGGAGGCAGTAGAGGTGGCGTTGACGATAGGGATCGATCTGGCGATCGTATTGTTAGCCAGCGGCTGCATGTTATATGGATGCGACGTGAGCTCAAAAGAAGATGAAGGAAAGAAGCAGTGGGGAGGGAAGAGGGGGTGCGAGAAATCGTCCTTATACTCCCTCGAGTATTCGGAGGGTCCGTGGTTAACCATAGAAGGCAGGGCGCTTCTCTTGATGAGGATCAGAGCGCTCTTGTGCGAAACGCACACCTCCCCCTGCGCCTCGATGTCTTTTCTTAGCCAGAGCAGTGCCTGGGCGGTGTTGTTGTTGGTGGTGTGGGTCATCTTCTGAATTGAGAGCATCGCCTCGGCATATCGGCTCACGTGTTGGTTGACGGATGAAAGAATGGATTGCATCTGCGAAGGTAGAGCGTTCTCCCCAGCTGAAAATAACGACTGTATTGAGTTGCGTAGGGATGCAGAGGCGAAGGGGAAGAGGAGAGAGCAAGCGAACTCACGCAAGCGGAGGGAGGGAGAAGCAGGGGAGGAAGAAGAAGAGGGGAAGGAGTTGGCGGGTGTGGATAGGAAGGAGGGAAAGGGACGACTGGGCGAGATGAGTGGGGCAGGGGGTCAGAGGAAAGGGCAGCGGAAGGCTGGACGAAAGGAAAGCAGGCAGAACGGAGGGAATTGAAGAGGGAGGAAAAGACTGAAAGAATACGATAGGAAGAGGAGGAGGGGGAAAGGAGGACAGGGCTGAAGGAGGAGACAGGGGATGAGAGGAACATAGAGTTATGCGTGGCAGGGGAGGCTGTGTCTGCGGAGAGCAGAGTTTTCGCCATGAGTGCTAACCCTCCTCCCGCACCCTTGGTTGACCCGGATGCCATAGATGAAGAGGAGGAGGAGGAGGAGGAGGAGGAAGAGGTGGCAGAAGGTAGGGCAAGGAGGAGTGAGTCCCTCATAGAAGAGAGGCGTTGGAAGAGAATCGGGAGGAGGAGGAGAGGAGTGGAAAAGGAGAGGGATAAGGTGGGGAGGAGGCTAGAGATATCCAGGCGAAGGGAAGCAAAAGATGTGAGAGAGGAGGAGAGAGAGGCTGATAACTGAGACCTTGAAACATCGTAGAAAACAGACATGTCAGCTAGGGCTTTTGAGAAAGAAGAGATATCGGCAGACAAGTTTTCTTGGGGACAGAGTGAGGAGAGAGACGAGTGCACACGGGAGGCGACGAGAAGGAGGCAGGAAAGCTGACGGAGGTGTGAGAAGGGAGAAGAACAGATAGACGAAAGGAGGCGGTGGAGGAGGACGGAGGGGAGGAGGAGGTGGGATAGTCAGAGAGGACTATCGATCTTACGTAGAGGGAGAGAGAAATAGGGATTGCGATATCAGCGAGGCAGATGAGCTCTCTCCCCTTTCCTCTCTTTCCCTATTCCTTTCCCTCTCCCTTTCCCTGTCTTTTCCCTCGCCTCCTTCTCTCTCTTCTCTCCCAGACTCATTCTTTCCGTCATCCGCCTCGCCTTCCTCTTCCCCTACCCTCCCCGCGTCGTCTTCTACCCTCCCCTTGCCCTCGCAAGCCCTCCTCTCTCAGAGTCCGAAAACTCTACCCTTAGGTCGTACATACCAGTGGGAATAGTCTTCGAGAAAGATAGGGGAGGGAGCATGTGAGCTCTGCTCGCCGCATCTGCGATGTGAGAGGGGAGCGGGGCGAGGAGAGAGGAGACGTTGAGACTTAGCCTTTGGAAAATATAAGTGAAAGAGGAAGAGAGCGAATGAGAAATGTATTCCGTGTCGCGCACTAGTCCTGCACAGAACGAGGAAGAGAACTGCGAGCGGGTCGAACGCGAAGGAGACGAGGAAGAGGGAGAAGGAGAAGCAGAGGAAGTGGAAGAAGAAGAGGAGGAAGATGAGGAGGAAGATGAGGAGGAAGATGACGAAGAGGAAGAGGTAGACGTCGCGAACAAAGGAGGAGGAGGGGGAGAGGAAAGTGATGAATCCGCAGAAAGAGCTTCCTAAGCATTCGTAAACACACATGTTGCTGACATAGAAAAGAAGAGAGGAACAGAATACCAAGTTGTTCAAAACGAGTTCTATGTGGGCAGGGGAAGGAGATGACGGCGAAGTAGAAGAAGACGACGAAGAAGTAGAGGAAGAAGACGAAGAAGAGGAGGAGAGGGAAAGAGATCCCTCGGCCATAGAAGAAGATAAGTCTCCGCCTTCGCTTGCTTCCAGTCCACCGACAACGTCATTGACACTCGAACCGTTGTTGCTGCTGCTGCTGCTGTTGTTGTTGTTGTGGTTGTTGTTATTGTTGTTGTTGTTGTTGTTGTTGTTGTTGTTGTTGTTGTTGTTGTTAAGTTTGTTTGCGCTTCCGTGCCTGCTAGTCGAGGAAGATCCGTGAGATCTCAGCATATGTTTCGAAGGGAAAGAGAGGAGGGAGAGGCAGAGGGAGAGGTGGGTCAGTGTGCGGGAGAGACAGATCTGGGCGACAGGGCGAAGGAAGGGGAAGACAGGGGAGAGTGAAGAGATTTGCGAGAAGAGGGAGGAACAGAGTGAACGGAGAGAGGACGAGCTAGATAAAAATTCAGAGGAGGAAAGTGAGGGGAAGGGAGTAGGGGTGACCAGGGAGGAGAGGGAAGAAGAGAAGGAAGAGGAAGACAGACGGGAAGGAGCTCTGGAGCGAATAGAAGTAGAGGAAGAAGAGAGGGGGAAAGCGGAGTCGGAGGCAGAGGAAGCGGATATGGAAGCGAGGGAGGAGGAAAAAGAAGAGGAGATGGAGGAGAGCGAAGTGGATTTGGCAATGGATGAGATTGTTGATAGAGTCATTGCGTGTGCTGCTAGCCAAGAAAAAGAAGATGGTACCGAGGAAGAAGAAGAAGAGGAAGAGGAAGAAGAGTGTGGATCTCCCTCTTTCATGATCTCTATCTCAGACTCCTCCTCCACCAGCATCTTTCCTGTCTTTCTCTTCTCCTTGCCCGCCCTGTCCCTAGCTCTGCCTTCCTGCACCTTTCTCCTTCCCCCGCCAGCACCGCCAACGGGGAAGAGAAGCACTCCTCCCCCACTCCCACCATTTCCAGAAGGGCGGGGATGGAGGGAGAGGGAGAAGACGAAGAAGACGAAGAAGACGAAGAAGATGAAGAGGCGCTGGAAGAGAGGGTGAGAGTGGACGTAGCTGAAAGCGTGAAGAGCCTAGCTCTCACCGACGACATCTTAGCCGAGTCTAGGAGGTTGCATAGGGTATGTACGAAAGCAGCGGAGGAGGAGGAAGAGGAACAGGAGAGCGAGAGGAGGAGGGGCACTAGGTGGAACGCAAAGGGAATCGATAAAGAACAGCTGTTGAGGGAAGAGCAAGCACTCATTGTCAGCTCCTTGAGAGAGAACGTCTTCTTTCTTATTACCGTCTCTCCCTCTTTCTTCCTCCCCTCCAAATCAGCCCAGGGTGGAGATGAAGAAGAAGAGGAAGAGGAGGAAGAAGAGGAAGAGGAGGAAGAGGAGGAAGAGTAGGTGGAGGGAGAGAAGGGAGAGACAACTGGATAAGCGTTCTGGGTGGAGAGAGCAGGGAGAGAGATAAGAGTGGAGATATATTGTTCTACAGCTCTGCCACCTCTGTTCATACAAATAGCTATGGATCGTATTGAGTTAGACGTCTCCTTTACCCTCTTAAGGTTGAGCACACGCACAGAGCGAGGGGTGGAGAAGGGGAAGAGAGAGGGGCAGAGGCCGAAATAGACGACAGGGAGGCCATCGAAGAGGAGGAAGGGTTCTCATCTTCTTCCTCTCCAACTGCCTTGTTCTTGTTTTCCTTGCTGCTTGCGTCACTGTTGCCGGCGTGAGACTTGTGTTTTTCAATTTGAGAAAGGAGGCTGTTAGCTCCATTGATCGAAACAGATAAGTTGTTTTTCAGCAAGGAAAAGAGGCTTTCCGGATCCTTCAGTTTCTTTGAAGAGGAAGAAGAGGAGGAAGAGGAAGAGGATGATGCAGAGGCAGATGCAGAGGCAGGTGCAGAGTCAGAGTCAAGGGAAGGAGAGAGGACGGAGTGAATCGCAGATGAGAGAGACGAAAAAGAGTGGAGAGAGGAGAGGATGGCGGACGAAGAGACGGGAAACGACTCGAGTAACAAGGAGTGTGAGTCAACGAGAGGGGCAAGCGAAGCGCAAACGCTCTGCAAGCGAGCCTCTTTTTCTTCCTTCCCTTCCCTCGTCTCCTTCTTCTCTTTCCTCGGCCTCTCCTTCTCTCCCGTCCCCTCCACCGACTCCACCCCCTCTCCATTCAAATCACCAATGGCTATTAAGATATTTTCCCTGCTTTTTCTCAACTTGAACGCTATTCTCTCGGTGACTGTGGTGAGGTCAGCAGATATTTGTGAGCATAGCGCAGAAGGGGAAGAGGGAAAGAAGTTGAGGGAAAGGGAGGGGAGAGCAATTCCCCCATATGCCTCTATCCTCTGCTTGATCTCATTGAACTCTCCCACATCTTCCTCTCCTCCAGTCTCAGCCGCAGAGGCAGGGAGAGGAGGGAACGGAGGCAGGAGGGAGGCGGAAGAGGAGGAAGAAGAGAAGGAGGAGGAGGATGGTGCCTTGTCCAGTTCTCCCCTCCTTGTCTGTCTGTCCGAAAGAGCAGACTCCGCGGAGAGAAGGAGGAGGAGGAGGTCGAGGAGGAAGAGCTCATTCTGCCCCTCAGTCATTTCCACGAATGACCTGAAAGCATCGCTCTCCTTCTCATCCACTGGGGAGAGAGCGAGGGAAAGCGAGGCAGAGCCGGAGGAAGCGCGAGAAGAGAGGGACGAGGCAGAGTACTCCTCCTGGTGCTCAGTGAGTGTAGAAACAAAGGCTTTGATTCCTTCCATGTTATAGTCAGAGACACCCAAGGTCCGTGATAGGGCCAGGACGACCGCGCACGAGTATTTAGACAGGAGGAGAGGGTGAGCAGACCCAGATGGAGGGAGAGAGAAGGAGGAGAAGGTGGAGACGAGGTTGTCGGAGACGGGAGGGGAAGGCGAGCAAGGGAGACGACGAGGGAGCAGAGGGAACGAGGGAGGCAGAGGAGCTGGGGCAAGTCGACCAAGCCGAACGATGAGGAGGAAGTTGAGACGAGACGGTGTATTGTCAGCAGAAGGGATACACCCATCTCGAAGCAGAGGAAATATGATTTCACGTGACTCAGGGCGAAGCGGTGCGAGTCCTCTTCGTTCGCCTTCTCAATTTGATCGTTTGTTCTCAATAAAAGTGAACCGTCTGTAGGCCTTGGTTCCGGGGGTCCGTAGGCATGCAGAATGTAGGAGAGGGGAGGAGGAGAAGCGGAAGAGGAAGAAGATGATGATGAGGCTGCTCCCCTATCATTCCTGTCCCCTCTCCTTCCCACATACGAGATCATATTTCCTCTTTCTCTGTCTCTTCCCGTCAGATGATTGATAAGCTCTACCGCCTCGACAGAAGAGGAGGAGGACGCAACGGCCTCAAATATTCCTACGGAGAGGGGTGAGGTGGAAATAATAGTATCCCCAACGAAGGAGTGGGAGGACAGGGACAACGAGGATGAAGACGAGGAGGAGGGGGAAGGGATAGAAAGAGACGACGACGAGGAAGGCGATGGGAGAGAGGAGGCGGAGGCTGAGGAGGATATAGACGAGTTCATCGTGTCAACAACGACTAAATGAACATTCAAAGACTGGTCAAAGTTAGAGCAAAGGAACCAGTCAAATTGAGACACTGAGTCGGGGATCGCAGAGGAGAGGGCGAGGGCGAGAGAAGAGGAAGGAACGCATAACAACACAGAGTTTGCCTGCACGGAGTCGGAGTACAGGAAGATCGAGGAGGAAGACGATTTCTTGGCCAAGGAAGAAGCGGAAGAGGTAGATGGAAATGCTACGGAGGCAGACGCAGAAGCTGAGGAGGAGGATGTAGATGAGGTAGAGGAGGAGGAGGAGGAAGAGGAGGAGGAGGAGGAGGAAGAGGAAGAAGAGGAGGGGGTTGGCGGAGGAGGAGAGGGACATGGATCTTGGGTTGAGTCTGTCTCTCAATTTGAATGACGAGTAAGAGGAAGGGGTGCAGGAGGGGCCTAGAGATGATGCGCAGGGAGAGTATCTAGCGCTGTGCCAGGCATGAGAAAACTGCGACTCTAGAATAGAGTAGACAACAACGTCGCAGAGGGAGGGGGGAGGAGAGGGGAAGATATCATAGAATCAACGTAAGAGATGAGATATTTTGCAGTCGATAGAACAGAGGGTATGTGGTTCTCAAATTGAAGGGTACGAGAGAAAAGAACAGAGCTGCGAGGAGAAGAGGAAGAGACGGAGGATAAGGAAGAGGAGGATGACGAGGAAGAGGAACCGGTCGGAGGGGGCGAGGGGGAAGGGGAGGTGGGGTACGAAGAGAGGGAGGAGGAGTGCTCAGGTAAAAGAGAGCTTATGGTGTCGTCGAGAAGAGCATTTGCGTTCGCTAAAGAAATGGGAGATATCTTATCCCATAGGCTGAGATTTTTTATAGCCTTGGCAAGGACAGAGACGGGAGACGAGGAAGAAGGGGATGAGGAAGGGGAGGAGGAGAAGGGGGTGTACGAGGATGGGTACGGCGCAGCAGCAGAGAGAGCGGAGGAAAGGAGGACGGAAGCAGAAGAAACAAGGGAGTCAGGAGAAACTCTAGCGGAGAGAGAGCCCTTGGAAGCGACGAAGAGAGGACAGAGGATCGAGGTTATAGTCTTTAAGGAAGCCACTGAGGCTGACCAAGAAGGGCGGTCGGAGGAAGAGGAGGACGACGAAGATGGAGAAGAAGCTGAAGAAGAGAAAGAAGAAGATGGGATCCGTACAGTGGGCTGTGAAGAAAGGAGGAGAGGAAGCGTCTGAGCGTATGATCTTAGGAGAGTCAGGGCGTCAGAAGAAGAGAACACGACGGAGGATGAGGAGGGGGGAGGGGGAGGAGTGGTGGAAGGAGAGGGAGAGTCGAAGAAGAAGAGAAGGGGGATGGGGAAGACGAAACGGAAGCTACAGGAGAAGGAGAACGAGAGGGAGGAGAAGAAGGCACACAGGAGAGGGAAGAGGAAGCGACGGAAAGGCCTTGGACAGATGAAAGTAGTTTTTTGCATGGCGTCATCCAAGAGAGAAGAGGACGCAGAGGCAGACGAGGCAGACGTAGACGCTGAGGAAGAAGAGGAGGATGCCGCAGTGGCGTGAATAAGAGCTGAGAGAGGGGAGGCGGAGACGGAGAGGGAGAGGGAGAGGGAAGAGAGGACAGAGGTAGTGAGGGCCTGCACTTGGAAATGTTGGTGCACGGCCGAGATGGAAAGAATAGACGAGAAGATATCGAATACGGATACGCTCACCGTAGCCTCTGCACATCCTACAAAGGGAGTGGAGGAGGAAGGGGGGAATGAGGACGGAGAGGGTGAAGGTGAGGGAGAGGAAGACGAAGTCGAAGAAGAGGATTGGGTTTTGGGCTGAGAAGAGGAGGCAGAGGGGTGGACGGAAGAAGACGAGGAGGATGAAGCGGAGGAGGAGGAAGAGGAGGAAGACGAGGACGAGGAGGAAGAGGAAGCGGGAGAAGAGTGATGTTCGTATTGCCTCTGTTTCTTGTTTTTAGCAGGTGAGTTGGATTTGAAGGAAAGCGGGAGAGAGGGAGAGGGAGGATGCGGGGAGGACCGAGGAAGAGCACTCCAGAGAGGAGAGGAGAGGCTGAGAAGAGAGCGTTCTCGCCAGCCTCAGGAGTTCAATCGCTTCAAGCACAGGGGAAGGGAAATCTAGGGGAGAGGGAGGGAGGAGAGAGCGATAGGGGAAGGGAGGATGACTGTGAGACTGGGGGAGAGAGAGAAGAAGGCGCGGAGAGAGCGGAAGAAGGTGAGGCCAGAGCCAAGCACGCCCGTCCCCTGCCCCGTCCTTCCACTTCCACTTCCTCCCCCACTCGCTCCCTTCCCCGCCCCGCTTCCTGTGGCTCCTCCACTGCCAGTCCCTCCGCTTTGTCCCGTCCTTTCTCCGATATTTGCGTCGCCCACATGCAAAGAACATACGCTTTGGTTGAAGCGGGAGAGGCGGTCGAGGGAGGCGAAGAGTGCGTCATAGAACTCAGTGAGGATAACTTTGGAGGAGGTGACTGAGGGAGGCGGGGTTGAATCGAGTCGCCTCCTCCACTAGAGATACCAGATATGCTAGCTCTATTCTTCTCCTTGTTTCTGAGAAGTTGAGAGGTGGAAGAGAGGGTCTGAAGAGGAAGAGGAGGAAGATAAGGAGGTCGCCGAGGAGGGAAGGAGGAGGGTGAAATAGTGTTTATATGCGACGCGACGGAGTGTCCCCATAAAGCGATTGTTCTAGGCCTGACTCCATATCGGTACAGATCGACGAGGGAGGAAGGGAGAAGGAGCGTTGGCAGAGAAGAATACGTCTAGAGAGAGGAGACGAAGAGGAACACATCCCGCTACACGAATAGACGAAGATAGGAGAGATTCAGAGGGGGGAGAAGGAGCAGAGGAATAGGAGGGCAAAGGAGAGAAGGAGGGGGTGCGCCGGAAGAAGGAGAGGGTAAGGAGGAGGAGGGGAAGGAGGAGGGAAGAATCGAGGGGAGGAGGAAGTGGGAGAAGAGAGGGCGCTAGAAGGAGAGAGAGGGGTGTGGCTTCACGTCTGATCGATCAGAAGACATACGAGAAGTAAAGGCGGAGGGAGAGACGAAGGAGGAGGGGAGGCAGGAGAGGCAAGTAAGCAGTGAAGAGTGTGCAGTCCTCTTCGCTTGGGCGATCACATCATCTTCCTTCGTCTGTCTCTGGCTTTGCCCTTCAGAGATGGAGTTTCGGTGTGAGACGGAGGGAGTTGAGGAAGAGAGAGAAGAGAGAGAAGGAGTGGGAGTAGAAGTTCCGCTGGGGGGAGGGAAGGGGAGAGAGAAGAGGACGGGGACGAAGAGGAGGGAGAGGAGGATGATTGAGGAGAGTAAAAAATAGCCATTCTATGTCTGAGGTTGGATATGGAGTCGGAGGCGGACAATATGCTTGAAGATGTGAGAAGAAGAGACGACAGCACTTTGGACAATGCCTTTGACTTGGACCGTAAAGACTTCCTCTCAGGAGAGAGGGAGGAGGTGGAGTCCGGGAAGGAGAAGGCGGGAGGGAGAAGAACAGGGTAGAGGAGGAGAGAGCGGAGGGAAAGAGAGAGAAGGAAAGGGAGGCGGAGAAAGGATAGGAGAGAGAGGGCGAGGAAAAGAGGGAAGGGTGGGGCACGGGGAGAGGGAGGAAAGGGGGAAATTGAACGTAAAAGACCGGTAAAGTCAGAAGTAGAGGCTATGAAAGGGGAATTGGGGTCAGAAGAGGCGGAGGCCGAAGCGGAGGAAGAGGAAGAGGAGAGAGAAGGGAAGGCGGAAGAGAAGGAGGAAGCGAAGGAGGAGGTGGTTAGGATCTCAGATAGAAGCCTACAGAAGAGGGAGAGGGATGATCCGTTGACTCCCTTCCCCGCAAGTCCCCATGAGAGACAGGCGGTCGATGAAGAGGTAGAAGAGGTTGAACACTCCGAGGGGGAGAGAGTGAGAAGAGAGAAACGAAAGCAAGGAAGGAGAGGGGGAAGCGAGAGGAGACGGGCGGGTGCCAGGAGGTATCAAACTGCCCCTAAGCTGAATAGAGATAGGAGTACTGCTGTGTCCCCTGACGTCCACTCAAACTCTCCTGTCCCTACTCCCACTCCTCCGATGTGTCCACCTTTCTCCTTCTCCTTCTCCTTCTCTTTCTCTTTCTCTTTCCCCTTGTCCTTCCCCTTCCCCTTCTCCTTCTCTTTTTTCCTTCTCCAACTCCTTCTCCTTCCTTTTCCCCTTCTCCTTCTCCCTCTCCTGTGCCTTGCCCCTCTCCGCCCTCTCCTTTTCCCTCTTCTCGCCTGAAGAAAAGGAAGCATAGGAAGAAGTAGATAGAGCGGAGGAAGAGGAAGCGGAAGATGAGGAAGACGAGGAAGAAGAGGAGGAAGAGGAGGAAGAGGAGGAAGAGGAGGAAGAGGAAGAAGAGGAAGAAGAGGAAGAGGGGTATTGCTGGGAAGACAGGATGCCAGAAGCCTCGACCGAACTGAGCTTAAAGGCTGAGGCAAAGTGAGAGAGGAAGTGAGAGAGCGCAGAGGGGCTCGATTGCATCCACAAGCGAGAGCCTGCCCCTTCCCTTCCCTTCCCATACCCCCTCTCTCTTGATCTGGCCTCTATCACATCTCTTGGTGTTCCCTCCTCCACCCTTACCCGAGCTTTCTGAAGAACAGAAGACAGGGATTCGAACGATAAACCCTCTACCATCTCTCCCGCCCCTCCTCCTCCTCCTCCTGCTCCTGTCCCTGCACGACCTCCTCTTCCAACCAGCACACTCCACTGCTGCCTAATGCTTTCTTCCTTCAAGTTCTCCATATACCTATTCACAAAAGCAAAGAATTCTCCTTCATCCTAGAGATCTCCTCCTCCTCCTCCCACATCACACGCTCCTCTCTCTCCTCCTTCTTCTCTCTCTCCTCTTTCTCATCCCTCTCTGGTTTAGCGCTACGACCCTCGATCCCTCTTTCTCCCATAATGTCTCCCTCTCTCTCTCTCTCCCGCCCGCCCTCACTCATATCAGACGTAATGTCAAGAACAGATGAGCTAGAGAGAGGATTTGATAATGAGGAAGATAAAGAAGATGGTGAAGAGGAAGAGGTGGACTGATCGGTGGGGTCAAGTGGAACTCCCCCTTCTTATCGGCGCTCTCACTCACTCCCTCCCTCTCTCTGTCCCGCCCCCCTTCACGCCTCTCCCTTTCTCTCCCCTTCCATCCCTCCTCCCCACCCTCTTTTTATCAGCTCTCAGGTAGCCCAGCCCAGCCTCCCCACAGGCTCTGTCGAACTTGGTGCCGGCGCCTCTGGCAACGTCGAAGAGTACATAGGAGAGGGAAGGAGGAACAAGGGTATATCCCTCGGGGATCATGTGTTGGTGGTTCAGGTGAGAAAGAAAATCCAACGAGGAACGGGTGGCGGAAGAGGCGGAGGATGAGGTAGGGACTGAGGGGGGAAGAGGGGAGAGCGAGGACAGAGAGGAAAGGGGGAAAGAGAAGAAGGTGAAGGTGGTGAGGTGCCGTTTGTATTCATGTTCACCTCTCTGTTGTTGTTGTTGTTGTTGTTGTTGTTGTTGTTGTTGCTGTTGTTTATATTTTTTCTTTCGTCCTTGTTCTGCCCTTGTTGCTGTTGTTGTTGTTGCTGTTGTAAAGTTTGTCTCTCCCGTGAGATCCCTGTGAACGACCCGAGGGCTTTATTATGGGTCAGCGAAGAGAACACAAAGGAGTTGGAGACGGACAACGAGGATGACCAGGAGGAGGGGAGGAGAGGGAAGATGAGACTGGAATAGATATAGGCACTGTTACCGCCCCATGAGGGACCGATGGAATGGAGGGGGCAAATAGTCATCACGATGCACGCTCTATGTAACGATATTAAATCATCGAACTCCTCCTCCTCCTTCCTCTCTTTCTCCTTCTCTTTCTCTTCGCCTTCTTCGTCCTCCCTGCCCCTCCTTCTCTCCCTCCGCTTGGTCCTCTCTTCCTTTTCCTCGGTTCCGTCCCTCTCCCCCCCTTCTCCCTCTCCCTCTCCCTCTGATCCCCCTTCTTATGTCCTTTATCTGTCCAAGCTGTGGCAAGAGAAGAGGGGAGCGAAAGTGAGACGCTGTGGATTCCCAGAAGTTCAAAGGCTCCGTTCTCCTCTCTATCCCCCACAGTCCTCTCCCTCTGCATCCTTCCTTCACTCGCTCTCGACCTCGTCATTTCCCTCTCCCCATCCCTATCCCTATCCTTAGTCCTTTCCCTCCTCTCACCCCCGGGAGGGGAGGGGAAGGGGAGGGGGCGGGAGCAGACCCGTCGGGCAGTGATTCCCATAGCTCATCTTGCACTCTCCTCCTCACCCCTTCTACTCCCTCGGTCTCTCTCTCCGCTCGCTTCCTCCCCCCGCCCCTCTTGGTCTTGTGGGAGATGAATTGTACGAAAGGGAAGTGGAGTGAGAGGAGAGGTCAGAGGAGAAGGTCTCATCGAACGAAGACACGTGCGAGAAGAGCTGGTCACCCCTCCCTCCTCGCTGGTAGACGAGGCGAGAGGTGTACCCAGGGACTCTGTGCATGAGGTGGAGGAGATGGGAAGTTATCTTGAGACGCCTGTTTCTGTCCCTCTGCCGCCTCTCTTTCTCCTCCGCCGATCTTGACTTCTTCTTTTTGAAGATGTTCCTGTCCACCTTGTCATCGCGCTTCAAGAACCGTTCAAATCGAGAAATTGCGTTTTTGTAGCTCTCGTCTTCGAATTCAGAGTGAGCAACCTCAGACGCCCCGAGAAGGAGGGAGGAAGGAGAAGAGGAAGGGGACGAAGACGTGGAGGAGGAAGAAGAAGAAGAGGGAGCTGCAATGAGTCTTCCACTCTTGGTCCTTATAGTCTTTCGCTTGTTGTCGCTTCCCCCCTCGTCCCCTTGTCCCTCGCCCTCTCCCCCTCTCTCCCTCGTCGCACCCTCATCTCCTTCCTCTAGTTCACTCTCACCCTCCGATCCTGTTTCCTCCCCTTCCTCTCCCTCGCCCTCTGCCCCTTCTGCCGTTGTTTTGCCTTTCCCGGTCCTCTTCCTCCTCCTACCCCTGCCTCCCTTGCCCTTGCCCTTCCTCTCTCCCTCCTCCTCCTCCTCCGAATCGTCATCCACGTCGTGAGCATCTCCTTTTAACCCGTCCAAGTACTTGATGACTGTTGCAGCGAGGGAAGATATGGAGGGTAGAGGGGATTGGAAGAGGGCTAGGGGGCAAGCAGACACTCTCTAGTCCTTTTGAGGAGAGCAATCGGAAAGCGAAAGGGAGAGAAGGGAGGGAGGTTGCGGAAGGATCTCGAATGCAGCTCACGCGAAGGAGGGGCGGAAGAGGAAGAGGAAGAGGAAGAGGAAGAGGAAGAGGAAGAGGAAGAGGGAGGAAGAGAGAAAAGGGAGAGGATGAAGAAGGCGCAGGGGAAGAGATGGAGGGAGTCAGTGTGTCGTAGTCCGCCTCGTTCTCTTCTGCTACGACAATCTTTCCTGCTCGTAGAACGAGGGGGTCGGAATCTATAGGGAGGAAACAGAAGAGAAACAAATGCAGCAACATCAACTGCACCTTCTCAGTATGTTTGTCAGCCAGAGAGAGGGCAATCAGCTGCACGAAGGAGTCTAAGAAGTCCCGCATCGAAGGTTGAGAAGGGGTAAAAGAGGATGAAGTCGAAGGTGAGAAAGTAGAAGAGGGAGGGAAAGGTGAAGAAGAGGAAGACAACGAGGAGGAAGTGAGGAACGGTGAGCCTGTGGAAGAGGAAGGAGGAGGACGAAGTGAAACATGAGGAACGTTTGAAGCGGAAGCGATAAATATCAGCCTAAGAAGTGCAAGGACCCTGGACATGTCTTCCTCCTCGTCCCTCTCCTCCGCCGTCATCCGCTGGGGCTGGATAGTAAGTCCAGATATGTCCCTTCTAGACCCTAGTTGTCTCTCCACATGCGTCCTGGTCGCGGCCATCTTGCGTCGTAGCTCGCCCCCCCTCCGTCCTTCCGCTCGCCCTCTTCTACGTAGTCTGCCAGATCGAAAGCGGAGGTTCCCACCCTTCTTGACCTTATTCCCACAGCGATACTTCTCGCAACGCAAATAGTCGGCAACACAGACAGAGGCCAGCAGAGCGGAGTCAGGCGGGGGGAGGAAGAGTCTGGACGGGATCCGTCCAGCAATACCATCCCTCTTTCCTCTTCATCGCCTCTGCCTTCTGCGTCGTCGCCGTCCTCGCTTTCTTCCCCCTCCGCCTCCTCTCCGTCCAAGTCGGTGTGCGCAGCGGAGGAGATGGGATCATCAGATGAATTAGACATCTCTCTGAAGACGGAGACGATCGAGATTGAGGAAAGGTAAATATTCGACAAGGTTGTTTGAGCCTCTTTTCTTGTCTCGGCGTTCTCGTCATTGAGCGCCAAGTCAGTCACAGTCATCACCACTTGCTCTACCTGCGAAGGAGACATACACACCATCATGAACAGCAGCAGCGGGATGTTCTCAGGTGCCCCCGAACACGCGTTGGACACGAGGTGAGGCTGCAGAGGGTAGGATCTAACGAGGAGGGGGAGCACGTGTCTCGACTTGACAAATCTCCCCATTGAACACAGCAACGCCATCCTCTGAGCACTCTCGGGACAGGCGAGTCCACGAGTGATGTACGAACAGAGGAGATTCCCGATCGACAGCGTTGACTGGTGGAATGAGAACGCTGTGGTTTGTGGATGGGATGCGCTGACTTCTCTCACGTACAAAGGAAGCGTCGCCTGCACACTCTGCGACACATAAATCGTAAACTCATTCGTATTGTACACAATGTCTGCTCCGTGAGATAGATATACCTCCAGCTTCTTTCCCAAAGGCAATCCGGCTAAGCTGAGCTGGCTGAACCCTATCTGGTCCAAGACTTCTCTCGTCTCCTTCGTGGGGATCTCGTCTTGAATTCCATCGACTGGGTACGAAGGGTACAAAAACAACGCATCTTCTATGCTCACATCAAGCTTGTTTATGTTTTTCACTAGTCGAGGAAACATAGATGCTTTAGAGAATTCACTAAACTGCTTCAAAATCTCATCTTCTCCATCCACACCATCAAAAAATGCATTTGAGCTCATTTTTTTAACTGGATGGACACTAAGATGACTTGAATCCAGCTAAATTCGAGTAACAATATAAATAAGGGCTGACTTGAATGTAGGAATTCGTATAAACCAACCTAAATAAAATGAATCTAGAAAATATAATGTTTTTGATTGTTAGATTGCGAAATATTTTAATTAATACGCGTATTTGTATTTGTTAGAAGTTTCTCCCTCCATTGCAAAAAATCTCAGTCTGTGTCTGAAACTGATTAGGTAGGCGATGTACAGCTCAAACATTAAAAATGTGTCAGATAATTGAAGAGGATGTGTATCCAAGTATGTGTCTATTGATGAATTTCTAAATAGTATGCTACCTCTAGCTCTTTATAAATGTTGGATCCTATAGTAAAATCGTGTGTATATGGTAGAACTCTACAAAATCTATGAAACAATAATATTTGCAAGTTTATGTTGGTAGGTATGCTAGCTAGAACTAGTATGTACGTATATTGTATTTGATCGTAAATATCGATGTACGATTATGTTTGGTGTGTATTTCGTTCTGTCATGCTGGAAATATAAAATAAATAAAGTATCATGAAGCTAAACGTAATGTGTAAGCACTATTGGAATACAATCAATACGCGATACATGTGTAGAGTCATGTCGTCCAAATTTGATGTGTGTTTACTAACGGTATTTGTTGTGTGTATGTAATGTCTATTCGTGTTTTGGGATTATATAAGCTGCAATGTTTCTCAAATAGAGTGGAATATAGTAGAACACAGTTTATTCCTGGTTGTTCAATCAAACAACTTGAAGGGCTCAGGCATAAGTAACCAGATTGTGACGTTTTTTTCAATGCTAGACAGATGACAAGAACAGTAGGAATTCTTAAATTTTATTTTTAAAAATCCTCACAAAAAATAGAAACACATTGAAAATGTAAAATTGCGCAAAAAACGACGAATTATGTAAACAGAGTAGCAAACCCATGAGAATACACATATATAAATATATTATTCAAAAATTAAGTCAAATTATGTGTTTATGTTTAGAGATAGTAGAGTAACAAACAGTCACACCTGTTAAATAGGCGCTGTGTCTACAAAACTTCACACATGGCCGCCTATCTTCCAAATGCTAAAAATCATCGGACAGTTACAAACACTAACTCGAAATTGCTCTCTTAAACTTTTGGATGTGACACAATAAAATATAGTTTGTACCTAATCCTTAGATATGACAACTATGTGATTGACGAAAGAGAAATGAGATAGGTTTTTCATAACAATATGTTTAACATAAATACACAAACAAAAGCCGAAGTTTGTGTCATTTCAGTACACATTCATATACACGTACGATTCATGTACCCAAACGCTGTATATCGTCAAGATTACAATATGATACGAATATTAATAATATTATTCATGTCAATCCCAATTAGTCTAGTGGCTAGGATAGTGCACTCTCACTGCACAGACACGGGTTCAATTCCCGTATTGGGAACTTCTCTTTTTTGCATTAGTGCTTCCCATAGGAACTTTGTTGAACATATATTCTCAAAAGAATTGACCCTTTAATATGTCTGATACATTTGATTTATTATATGTTAGTGTGTCGTAATACTTGTCATATTGCACACGGGGGTATGTTTATATTCGCGGTATATAAACAACAAGATAGGACCACTGACTTTGTGACATTTTGATTTGCACTTGTTTAGTGTTTGCTATTTCCTTAGACTATTTATTGTCTGTTTGCCATTTCTGACCAAGAGGAGAGGAGCAGGGGTGACGTCAGAGGCGAGCGAGGAGGATGGGGAAGTCGAAGGCAGAGAGAAGAGAAGGGTCTTTGAAAAAGAAGAAGAGCTTAAGCCTCACGTACCCCTCGATTCCACCCGGAAAACACACCAAGGACTCCACCTCGACCTTTTTCTTTTCCTCCTTCATCCACAGTAACTCTTCCCTGAGGCTCTGCCTAGCCCTCATCTCACTTTCAAATTCTCTTACTTTGGATTTACTACTCTTCTCTCCACCATCGCACGCCGACTTTGTCTCTGCTTGTGATAATTCTCTTACTTCTCGAGTCCCTCCACCCTCACTCCCACTCCCACTCCCGCTCCCACTCTCACTCCCAACCCCACTTCTTCCCCCACTTCTTCCCCCACTTCTAATTCCACTCGCACTTCCCACTCCACGTGTTCCTGCCCGTCCTTGAATCCTATCATCTTTGCCCGCAGCTCGTTCCTTCATATAGGGTTCGTTCAAGAGAAAGTCTATCCTTTGCTGATCTTTCTTGTTCAACGCGATCAGTGCCCTCTCCTCCACTTGCCTGATCATCCGTCTCTCCCCGTCTTCTTCTCTCTCCACGCATAACAAAGATCTGTTGAGATTAGGGGAGGACGAACAGGAGGGAGCGAAAGGGAAGAGGAAAACGAAGGGAACGTGAGGGAAGGGGAAGAAGAGGGACAGGAAGAGGGAAAAGAGTAAGACTGAGGAGTAGAGGATTTGACTGCCAGTGGTTTGGTACTTCCCACCATATCCCCACTTCCCTCCTTTCCCCTTCCCTCTCCCTTCCTCTCTTGCTCATTTATTCTTTGCCTGATTCCTATTCTCCCCTCATACTCGTTCTCGTCCTCATCCTCGTCCTCGTCCTCGTCTTCGTCATGGCCCTCTCCTTCTCCATCCCGTCCCCACCTACAACCACTGAGTCCTTCTCTCAATTCACGCAGCCTCTCCCTCTCTTGCTCCCTCATCCTCCTTCTCTCTCTCTCCTCATGCTCTCTCTTCTCTTCCTCCATCTTCTTCATTGTATCAAGCATTGCCTTGATCTCACGTGCATTCACCCCTAAGGAACATACAATATGCAAAACAAACACACAACAAAAGCAAACATGAACACACACACAAAAACAAAAGTGAAGATACAAACAAAAATTAAAACGAAAAGAAAATCAAGCAGAGGGAAACAACAAACAATCAGACAATGCGAAGAAAAGAAACGACAACACCCATCCACATACGTACACACACACATACACACACATCCACACACATACACACACACACAAACGTATACTCGGAGATGATAAACATTCGTGTGCTGGTATGCTAGTTAATGTTTATGAGTATCGCGAGAGTAAACACATACACACATATACGCGCACACATTCATATACATACACATACACATATACATACACATATACATATACATATACACAGATAGACGTCATTTACTATTTCAACCTATGTGCAGAAGTCTTCGAACTCCGAACGGGCACTCCTTTGCCTGGGCGACTGATCCATATTTATAAGCAGAGTGGATGTGCAGTCCAAACGGATCTCCGTCCACTTGATGGGCAGGGCACAAAAGAGAGGAAAGAGACAGAGAGGAAGAGAAGAACGGAGAGAATCCAAGGGTAGGGACACGAAGGGAAAAGACGGAATAGAGTAGAAGAAGGAGAGGAGAGGAGGGAGAGGAGAAGAAGGAGGGAGAGGAAGGAAAACGGAAAAAAAGAAAGAAAGAGAAAGAATAGAGGGAAAGAAAGAGCATGAGACAGAGATGAGAAAGAGGAAAGAGGGGAGAGGGTATAGGGCCAAGGAAGAGAGATAGTAGAAGGAAATGCCAACGAGAGAGAAGATGAGTGTTCAAAGAGAGCGCGTCGGTGTACGCACGTAGACGTGAAGGAGGCCATGATAAGCCAGAGTGCGTTCGTGGATGTTTGATCAAGAAAGACGAACGTTTTCATAAGAGCGGTTAGAAAGGAGTGAGGAAATACGAATGAACATGGGTTCTTTTCCTTTGAGATCAAGTGGATTGCAGTCAACATGAGAGTGTAGATCAGTATCTATAGACGTATCTTTACGTGCAAGTGCAGCACGTGGTACTCGTGCAGATGAGTGTGAGTGAACATACGTATGTGTATGTGTATGTGTAGGTGAACGTTTATCCATGTTGAGTATTGAATTACCCTACCTAGAGAGAACACAGGAATGTGAGGGAATGAGAGCAGAACGGAGTTGAGAAACAATCGAACAGAGGTGGAGGGGAACCCGTTCGAGGTGAGGGTAAGGATGCCAGTATCGGAGGGAAAATCAACCGGATGAAGCCACGAGTCAAGCGAGAGGGACATCAGATTCTCCTCTCTCTCCCGCCTCTTCCTCTTTCTCTCCTCTCTCTTCCTCTCTCTTTCTTCTTGTTTCCTCTCCCGCTCTTCTCTCTTCCTCTCCCTTGCCTCTAGCCTCTTCTCTCGCTCTTCTCGTCTTTGCTCCCGCTCTGTTCTTCTCTTTCCATTCTCTCCACTTCTCTTGGTTCTCTCAGCCGCGTTCTTCCTTCTCTCTTCTACCATTTGCACGAAGCCCCCTCCTCTACTCCTTCTTACCCCTTCTTTTCTTCCCTTTCCCTCCTCTTCCTCTCCTTTTTCTATCCATTCATCTCCATCTTCCTCCTTTCCCTCTTCTTCCCCTTCCCACTCTCTTCCTCTTTCATTCTCACCCTTACTCCCACTTCCTCTTCCTCTTCCTCTCCCTCTTCCTCTTCCCCATATTTCTCCTTCTCCTTTCTCTCTCCTCCTCGCCTTTCTTCTTCTTATATGTCCATATCTCTCTTCTTCCCTAGCCCCCTCTTCCTCTTCCCTTCCTCTCTCTCCCCTTCCCCTTCCCCTTCCCCTCCTTCTCCTTCTTTTCCTTCTTTTCCTTCTCCTTTTCCCCACTCATCGCTTCCCTCCTCCACTCGCCACTGTTCCTCTTCCCTTCTTCTCCCTTCTCCTTTCTCCTCATTCCATCCTTCCTCCCTTCTTTCTATATCGTATGTCCCTTCCCCTTCCCACTCATCCTCTTCCTCATCCTCTTCTTCCTCTCTCCACTCTTTTCTCTCTTCTTCCGATTCCCCTAATCCACCTTCCCACCCCTCTTCTCCATCTTCCTCTTCATCTTCAAGCTCTATGTGACTTCGTCTTCCCCTTCCTCCTCCTCCCCCTTCTTCTCTATCCCACCCATTCTCCTTCATCTCCCATATCCATCCTTTCCTCTCCTCTCCTTCTCCCTCCCCCTCTTCATCTCCCTCTTCTTCCCGCTCTTCTCCCCGCCATCTCGACCCAACTGTGTCTTCTTTTCCTCCTTTCCTTCTTTTTCCTCCTCTCCTTCTCTTCCCTCCTCTTCCCCATCCCTTCCTCTCTTTTTTCCACAACCCATCTTCCTTATATCTCCATTTTCTCTCTTCTTCCACCCTAGCCTCCCTTCTCCCATGTCTACTTTCCCTCCCCTCCTCCTGTACTCGTCTTCAAACGCTCTGTGTTCTCTCAGCATAGACTCCAAAAACAAACACACCCTCTCCTTCTCCTTCTCCTCCTCCTCCTCATCCTCTTCATCCCCCTTCTCTTGATTTCCTCTCTCCCTCTCGTTTTTCCTCTCCTTCCCTTTCCTCTCTCTCTCCCCTTTCCTCCACTTCCCAAACTTCTCCTTCATCTCCTTCGGCTCCCCCTACCCATCCCTCTTCGATTGTTTCTCGTGAAGAAACTCCATCCCATCCTCTCAAATCCATTCCTTCTCCTTCTCCTTCTCCTTCTCCTTCTCCTTCTCCTTCTCCTTCTCCTTCTCCTTCTCCTTCTCCTTCTTCCCACCCTTGCTCTCTCCACTCTTCTTCCCCCTTTCTCCAGACTCCCACTCTCCTCCCCATTCTCCTTCCACCCCACACCCTTCTTCTTCTCCTTCTTCTCCTACTTCTCGTTCTCTTTCTCCTTCGCATTCTTCTGCTTCCTCTCCTTCTTCCCATCTCTTACCTCCTTTATCTCTTCCTCTCTCTCCTCTCTTCCCCATACTTCCACCTCGCTTTCTTTCTCTTCCCACACCTCTACGTCTCTTCCTGTGGACCCCCTCTTCCCCCGTCCTCGTGCTCTTACCCTTCGTCTCCCCTCTTCTCGTCTTTCCCTCTCTTCCTCCCATTCATCCCATTCATCTTCCCCCTTCTCCCTCTCTTCCTCCCATTCCTCTTCCCCCTCTCCGCTCTCTTTATATCCCTTCGCTTTCCCTACCATCTCTCAGCACCCTTTTCCCTTCTTCTTCCCCCACTTCCCACCTTCCTCCACCTTCTCTTCCCACCTCTTCTTCCCCCTCATTTTCATATCTTCCATTACCTTCCCATTCATCTCCCCTCCTTCTTCTTCATCTTCTTCCCCTTCCTCTTTGTAAGTCCCTCTTCTCCATTCCCACTCCTTTCTCCCTCCCCAGTACCTCCGTTCTGCCTTCCTTCCCGATAAAAAATCCCCCGTCCTTCTTCCTCCCATGCTCCCGCTTCCTCTTCCTGTTCATGCTCCTCTTCATTTCCTCCCCTCACCCCCTTCCACTCTTCCTCTTCGACTTGCTCTTCCCCCACTCTCCCTCCCAGTCCTCCGCGACCTCTAGATCACCCTATCCATCTCTCTTCCCCCTCATTACCACTCATTTCCTCTTCCCCTTCATTACCATTCATTACCTCCTCTTCCCCTTCATCTTCCTCCTCTTCCTCTTCAAGTTCCCCCTCTTCGTCTTCCTCGTCTTCTTCACCTTCCTCCTCCTCCTCTTCCCCTTCCTCTCCCCACTCCACTGATCCAAGGTCCCGCCTGTTTCTCAAGCAGTTCCTGCCTTTCTTTTTCAGCCATCTGTGCCCACTCCCTCCACCCTCTGCCGCGATCCTCCTCCTCTTCTCTAACGAATACGGCTGAGTTATTGCGTTGAACACGGTCTCCTTCTCCACTACAAGCACTCCCCTGATTCGTCCCCTCACTGCCTCTACTTCCTCCGACGCGTTCGTGATTACCCTTCCTCTATTACACCCTCCTATCCAGTCCAATTCAATTGCTCTGATCCCCTCTCTCTCCCCCCTCTCTCTCTCTCTCCCCTCCCTCTCTCCTTCTACCTTCCTTCCCTCCCTCCTTCCCTCCGTTTTACCTCTTTCTGTACCCTCTTTCTCCCCTCTCTCTCCTCTCTCTCCTCTCCCTCCTCTCTCCCCTCTCCCTCCTCTCGCCCATTCCTCTATCGTTGTTCCATTCTGTCCCTCCGCTCCCATCTCCACACTCTCTCTCTCATTTTGCTTTTTCCCCCTTTCCATTTCGTCCACTTTCTCCTTCTCCTTCCTCTCCTCCTTTCTCTTCTCCTTCTCCTTCCTCTCCTCCACCCCACCTGCGTTCCCTCCTCTCCCCACAGCCAGCCGTCTCCTCTTTCCACTCCACATTCTTTTTTCCCTTCATTTTCGTCATTTACCTCCTTGTGACAATCGTTTGTTCCTTCTTTTCCCTCTATTCTCCCCTCTCCCTCCCCTCCCCCTCTCCGCCCTGCTCCCTTTCCCCTTCCTCCTCTCTTCCTGCTTCTCTATCTGCCCTAACAATTATCACCTCGTCCTCTCTCACACTCTCTTCTTCGCTACCACCCCCGTGTTTGTGTAGTCGAACTGAAACTCCTTTTCAACAACTATGCTTCTTCCTCCTTCTCTCGCTCCTCTCGCTCCCTCTACCCCTCCTTCTCTCCCCTTCCCCCCTCCTCCCCTTCCTCCTCATTCTCCTCCCCACCCTCTTTCTTCCTAACAGCGTACTGTATGTTTCCCTTGACCTGTCCCCTCATGGCAGGTCTTACTCCCATAGCTCTCTTTGTGACCCCCACCACCCCAGATATAACCTGCAGCATTGAATCACTGTTATGCTGAGATCCGAAGGTTTTCGCGTCTGAGTAATACAAGTCTCTCTTACTCAGAGTCATTTTGTGCGACAGCCCACCATGGATCTGCGACAAAGCACGAAAAAACACTGCTAAGGGCTCTGCTGGCCTCCTGCGGAAGGAGGGAATCGAATTGTTCGCTTTACACATCTCTCCTCTCCCTCTCGGAACCTGCACTCCTCCTCATCAAACTCTGCGTTCCTGCAAATCGGGGTGTACTTTATAGAAATGCTTAAACGAGCAAAATAAACATATATTATTTACTTTTGTCTTCGCGTACTTTACGTATATCGTTGCACATCCATTACACACTCAGAGTGTTTTGCGTATGCTCAACTTGCACTCGACTTACTTTTCACTGGTTAGCTGCTTTAAAGCTAGCAAAACTATTCTTTGGATTTCCTCATTAGCTTTTTCTTTTCACTCCAAATGCTATTCTCTTCCATGCCATGGAATTGTTTAACACAACGTATACAACGTTTCCACCGGTTTAATTTTAATCGCAGTTTCTAGTTTTCAAGTTGTTTTAAGTTCCATTCGTTGAAAAAAAAAAAAAAAAATTCAATCCCGTTGAAAAGTGGGCAAATAAAACAGTACACAAAAAGGCGGCATACAAACAACACGAAACAAAACAAAACTATTTATCGTCATTATTAAAATGTTGTGAACTTTGCAAATCTTGCTTGCTTCATTACCTCCCTATAACTAACTGCACTGCGCCATTCCTTTTTTTAACAATCTTTTTTACTCAAAATTTGTTTACTCAAACTACAATTGAGAGAATAACCCTGGAAAGAAAAATAATAAATAACTATGGACGGTGAAGAAACTAAAAAATACAGTACTATGGAACTAGCAATACAAAACAACGCATCAAGGCGACGAAACGAAAATGGAAGGGGTGTGGAAGAGGTGGAGTGCACAGAGACATGATCACGAAGAAAAAAGCAAGGACAAGGTTTACTGGCTGAGATCTTTGATGTTCCCGGACGACTTATTGTCATAGAAGACATTGTGGATGGTGGAGAGGTTGTAGTACTCCTTGGCGATGGCGGCCGCCATGTCGTCGACGGTGTGGAATGTTTCGTAGTTGACTTTGATCACAGGAATCAACCTTGAGATCTGCTTCAAAAACACATCGTATGCAGCATGCAGAGCAGTCAGGTACTCCAGAGTAATGCCGGTCTCACATCCACGAGCACGCTGCTTGATCCTGCGGAGAGACTCCTCGGGGGAGACGTCGAGGTGGACAATGATGTTGGGCTTCCTCATGAAGTTGCTCAGGTTCTGAAACAATTCCTTGTAATTTTCATAATCACGCTTCTCCATCAGGCCACTGTCGTACAACATCTGTAGACATAGACACAGGAAAGCCGATGATGCAAGTGCCGAATACATACGATAAACGATCAAATAGTTACGACACGTGGGAGATTAGAGAAAGAGATTAGTGTGCACAAAAGTTATGGACAACGTTACGTTTATACACGAACACACTCAAAAACAACGCATAAGAATACGCACCTTGGCAAAAACAGAGTCTTCGTAAATGGTTCTGTCCTGGACTCCTCCTTTCCTCCCCAGATGATTTCCTGCTGCTGCTTGAAGCGAGCGTTGAGGAGATATACCTGCATCGCAAACCCGTGCTTCTTCATGTCCTTGTAAAAGTCCTCCAAGTAGACATTGTTGGCAACAGGCTCATAGTACACGGGGAGTCCAAGCTTCTCTGCAAGAGCAGTAGCCAGCGTGCTCTTTCCAGCTCCGATGAGACCAGAAATAGAAATGAACACGTTCTCCAAAGACGCAGCGTGGATATCGTACAACCCAGAGGAAAACGCAGGCTTTTCAGTGGACATGGTCTGATTAACAAATTATACAACCACATTATAACATACCATTATTTACCAAATATCATGCAAATGTAGACAAAAAACTAGTTCGAATCTAAAATGTGCGTAAAAATAGAGTTTTTATGCTTAACGCTGCGGGGGTAACAAAAGGCAAAATATGAAGGCGCGAAAATATCTGTTGGCGCGTTTTCTAAAAAAAACAAAAAAAAGATTAGGAAAAATGAGAGATTTAGTGCAACCAAACATATGCATCTATGTCACCATTGGTTTTAATTGTAAATATAGGTACTTTTCGTTTTTCACAAAAAAATGTTGACCCGTAACATCACTAAATCTGTTGTGAAGAGAGCTGTGAGTTCAGGAGCTACTCGTATATTTTCTGCGTCTATTCCTCGCCATGTTGTCGACACTAGAAATGCACCTACACAACCACACAAAATCACAACCAGGCCATTTTCTCACTATGTAGCCACTCGTGACTCGAAGTACGCCAAAGTCACTGATGCGGATGTGGAATATTTCCGCTCCATTTTGGACCCCTTGGGCGTTCTAACTGATAAGAGCGACATTGAGGTGAGTTTGTTTGAAGTGCGAGTCTCTCATTTCTAAAGATGCACATGCACGCTCCATTTTTTTGTATGAATATTCGATTTAACAGACACTTTATCGCGGAACGTGGATAGTGTGACTTGAATCACTATTCGTCTGTCTATTTTTGATACGTACTTTTGTCCAACACACGTTTGACGTAGTTTACAAATGTAACACTTTTCCCTTTTTTCTGTACCCGATTTTGCGTGGATATCGATCCGGCCTCATCTCCATTAGAAATATAACATGGACTGGATGAGCAAGTGGAGCGGAGACTGCCCTCTTGTTCTTCTTCCTAGCACTACGGAACAGGTCTCCAAGATCCTTGCTTACTGTAACGAGAAGTCGATCGCTGTTGTTCCTCAGGTGAGTTCGACTTGAAACAGCGGACAATTGTGTCCGACACAAAATTCCAGAATACTGCCTCAGCCAATTCGTATCTTCAACATACAATATCGTATACATGTTTATCAAGTTGTGCTACATCCGAATTTAAACACATTTCTGCCTTTTGTGCGCTTCGTATCGTGCCGTCACATTTTCTCAGGGAGGAAACACTGGTCTAGTGGGAGGAAGCATCCCCCTCTTCGACGAGGTGGTGCTGAGTACTGCAAGGATGAATAAGATCCTTTCTCTGGATGACACAATGGGAATTGTGACTGTGGAGGCCGGGTGTGTGTTAGAGGCAGTAGCTTCCTACCTCGAAGACCACGGGTTCACCTTCCCCTAGACCTGGGGGCGAAGGGGAGTTGTTTTGTCGGTGGCAACATCTCTACGAACGCGGGAGGAGTGAGGTACGTGAGGTACGGGTCTCTCCACGGATCTGTCCTCGGACTGGAGGTCGTGCTTCCCAACGGACAAATACTCGACCTACTCTCTACTCTCAGGTAACGATACGAACACCCGTATATACACAATACACATACATACACATACGTATACATACGTACACACATACGTACACATATACATGCACACATACATCACAGGAATATTCCTTACTTACATGCCCCTACGCAAAAACCCCTTCTCGTCGTCTCTTCTCCCTTTCTTGAACTCTCTCCCTCTCCGCCTGCCTATCTCTTCTCTTCTGTTCTTCTGACTCCTTGCTCTCCCCCTCTCTCCCCTCCCCCTCCCCCGCCACAGAAAGAACAACACCGGGTACGACCTCAAACAGCTTTTCATTGGAAGCGAGGGAACTCTGGGAGTCGTCACCAAGGCCTCTGTCCTCGTCCCTCGCAAGCCTGCCCACTCCTCCGTCTGCCTCTTCGCATGCGACTCGTATGAATCTGTCGTCAAGGCCATGAAGGTAAGGAGCAACATTGCATTATTGAAAAGGAAATATAACAAGGCGAGGAGGGGCAGAGAGATAGGGACAGAAAGGAGGGGGAGGAAACAGTGAAAGGGAGACAGCGAAAGAGAGAAGAGACGAACAGAAAAAAGTGTGATAGAGAAGGAGAGACCTTTCTGGCCATCTCTTCTGACTCCTATGCTTTCTGTTTCCATCCCTTTCCTCCCCCTTTCCTCCCCCTTTCCTCTTCTTTCCGCCTCCCTCCCTCTTGCTATCCCTTTCCACCTCATCCTTTCTTTTCCCTTCCTCCTAGTCTTTCGCGCGTTATACCATCTTTCTCTTTCTCTTTCTCTTTCTCTTTCTCTTTCTCTTTCTCTTTCTCTTTCTCTTTCTCTTTCTCTTTCTCTTTCTCTTTCTCTTTCTCTTTCCCTTCCACACGCTTGCCTCTCCTTCTTACCTAATAGTTGTCCAACCCACCCCCTCTCACGCTCTTCCTCTCCCTCACTCTGCCCCCTTCCCGCTTCCTCCCCTCTTATCCCTTTCTCTCTTACTTCGTCTTCTCCTTCACACCCACTACTTTCTAACCCTGTTTTCTACCTTGATGCGTGTACTCACTTGTGTTTCCTCTCTCCCTCTTCCTCTCCTATGCCTCTGCCCTCCCCTACCTCCCCTGCTTCCCGCTCCCCTTTTCTCCTCCCTTACCTCCCTTTCATTCTACCCCTTTTGATGCGCAAAACCCCTCTCAGGAGGCTCGTTCTAAGCTAGGAGAGATCGTGTCTGCCCTTGAGTTTTACGATGAGACGTGTATGGGCCTAGGTCAGCAACACCTCTCCATTCCCTCCTTCTTCTCTGAGGGCACCCACCCTTTCTACTTCCTCCTCGAAACCTCCGGGAGCAACGAGACCCATGACGCAGAGAAATTAGAGGCATTCATCGAGTATGCGACGGAGGAGGGACTAATCCTCGATGGAATCATGGCTGACAACCAGACGCAGAGAGAACAGGTACTCACTCTCATCCCTCTCTCCCGCCCTTCTTTTTCTCTTCTTTCGTTTTCCTCCTTTTCCTTCTCCTCCTTCTCCTTCTCATTCTCTTCCTTGCTTTCCTCCTTCTCCCTTTGCTCCATATCGTGGCGCTCATACGCATAGAGAGCGTACTTCTTCATTACATTACATACTTGATTTCACATATTTGATGCATAACACGATAACATCTCTCGTGTGGAGATGGAGAGGTTTTGTACAAATACGTTCACATGTCCATATACTCCTACAATACTTGAATGACAACGCCACACTCATACTTACTGATAGTGGCCTCATACTTCTTTGCTCTTCAACAAAGCATTCTAACACTTCTGCGCCTTCCCTTTTCTTTTCCCTGCTCTTTCGCTTTTATCGACCCTATCCTTCCCTTTTTTCTCTCTTGTCCCTTTCCTCCTTTTCCCTTCCCTTTCCCCTTCGTTTACATCATACCCTCCCCCTTTCCTTCCTTGTTTCTTACCCCTCTCCCCTTCCCCCTTCTCTTCCTTCCTCCAGATCTGGAGGAGCAGAGAGGGACTGGCGGAGGCTATGACAAAGCACGGATATGTGTACAAGTACGACGTGTCTGTTCCTGTGGACAGAATGTACGAGTTAGTGGAGCTGACGAAGGTGCAGCTGGCTAGCTTCGACAACGTCATTACCGTAGGTTACGGACACCTCGGAGACGGGAACCTCCACCTCAACGTATGCTCGCCTAAGAAGAACGATGAAGTCCTCGATAAGATCGAGCCCTGGCTCTTCGAAGAGGTTAGGAAGATGAAGGGAAGCGTCTCAGCCGAACACGGACTGGGACAGGCAAAGAATGAGTACATTTACTACTCGAACAACAAGGGAGCAGTGGACGTAATGCAGAACATTAAACACCTCTTCGATCCCAACACCATCCTCAACCCCTACAAGGTCCTCCCCCTCCTCTGTCCAGCCTTTTGAGTAAAACACACTCGATGCCTACGTTTTATTAGCGTTTCTCCTACCTCTCTCACCCCCCCCCCCCTCTTTTTTTTTTTCCTATTCCTTACTAGAGCTATGCTACATGTATTGTTGCATCGTCTTCATCTTTCTGCTAGTTCACCGTTTTTTTTTTCATCGTGTGTATTTTCTTTCACGTTTGACTATCTTTTGTGGTTCTTCAAGTTCTTCAGGAAGGTGCTTTTATTTTTGATTTCACGTATTCTTCCTGCTGTCTTTTTTTAATATCCCGTTTTCTTTACTCTATCCCTTAACTGAGTAAAATTCAGATATTTAATTCATTCATGCTTGTTCATCTGCTTAAAAAACTACAATTTCACAAAGTCAGGATTTTATAATTCACTCATTCCAGCTTATTCATTATCCGATTATCCAAACATGTTTCTTCGATCGTTTTTATGAGTGACAGATACATGTATTTTCTCGGCTAAATCGCATGGAGAATCTACAGAAGACTCACGTGTTCTCACTGATCAGTTTTTAAATAAGAAGACAACAGCCATATAACCCAACACAATAATTTCCATTCGCGCGCTCATCTTTATTCGCCAACCACATGAAAACTCTGTTCTCATTACATTCATCTGTAAGTTGACGAAGCTTTATATCTAAATCACATGCACACTTTTCCTACTGAAAGTAAACATTTACTTGCAATTTTTGACTTGATTCAGCGTGGTTATGAAGGAAAAAATAGCCAAATATAGTTTATCCAACGATTTTCGCAGTATGTATTAAAAAGGGGTTAAATAAAACCATTTTTATTTTGCATACTTGCCTATCAGTAATACCCGCATTGTCAAATTGAGATTTTTATTTTTTAAAACTCGACAAGCGACGAAAAAAGTTGATTTACTTGAAGACTGAAATTAACATGGCTTATTTGCGTTATGCATCGCATTTTAATTTGAAAATTAACGCCAAATACATAGATATAAGCTTTACAAGCACTATATTTCTGCCATCTGATTGTTTTCATTGCTCACATCCGCTATATTTTTGGATGTAGTATTCCTGTTGTACGTGATTGGAAGACATAAAATGTCGAAAACATCATTTAAGCATAAATATAATTCATCTGTGGGTGATGAAATGAGGAAATCGCTATTTTTATGTACCTAAACAATACACTTGGATATCACCGTTCATTAACTGATACTATACTTCGTTTTTTTGCACTTTGCATATGACATGTTTAAATTTAGAAAGAGGAAATGAATCAACAGCCTCGTCGTAGAAGACGGGCTACAAATGTTGTTCCAGTTTCCCAAGAGTCGGTATGCTCTTTATGATTTGCACACTGTTTTTATTCATATTTGCTTTGAAGGATCACCGTGTATTTACTTCTGCTGCTTTTGCATCTGCCAAGAAGACCACGTCTTTTGCAATGTGACGTTGTATTCGCATATACCCGTCGTTGGAGTGAAAGAGCTAGTATATATTTCCCTGTTCATTAGAGTCAGCATACTTTTGTGCTTTTCTTTCGTGTTGCGTTGTTCGGGTATTTGTTTGCTTACGTACGCTGTTCGTTTATATGCTTGCATGGTTCGTGTGTTTGTGTGCTGGGTTGTGTTTGTATGCACAGTGTGCTCATGACCAAGTATTCGGAGGAATGTGTGCAGTGTGTGGAATTGACATGAGTATAGTGGAGAAACAAAGAGCGGAGATTTTCGAGAAGATGAGGGCTGACGCTGCTTCCCGTCAGGAGATGGAGAGGTTCGAGAAAGAGGAGTTGGCTACAGTAGGGTCAAGAGCACTCCCTACCTCCAGTCAAAACCAATCAGAAGGCTGGCAGGGAGGGAATGAGGATGCTCAGCGCTTGGACTTGACTTCCACTGTACCTTCTGAGAAGAAAGGTGCTTTTGAGGTGATGGATTTTGCTGTCGATGTAGGCACGAAGACCAAACCGAATACGAGCGCAAGAGACATGTTGAAGGCTTTGAATGCATACAAGGAGAGGAAGGGGGGGCCAGCATTAGTGAGTACTCTGCGGTGACACTCATGGAGCTTATGAAACTGGGAGGTTGTGCGACGGGATCTGTCGGAGAGGCAGGAGAGGTTGGACGGGATGCGATTGATTTATTTGCTATGTCCCCTTCTGCCTCCTCCCTCCGCCTCAAGTCTTCTGTTTCGATGGCAGGGAGAAAGGGAAGTCCCTCTCTTGAGTTGACCTCATATACTGTAGAGGAAATGGTGATCGAGAACACGATTGAACTGCTCAAGAAGAAGAGACTAGTGATCATGCTGGACTTGGACAACACGGTGGTACATGCGAGTAACGACATAAGAGCAAGAGATGTGATGAACGACATGCGGAGGGAGAAGGACCAGCGCAGGGAGAGGGAGGCTAGGGAGAGGAGGAAGAGGAAGGAGGAAAGGGAACGCAGAAGGGCTGCGGGGGAGGAGAAAGAGGGGGATAGGGAGGAGGAGGAAAGGGACAGGAAGGAGGAGGAGGAGGTAGAAAGGGAGGAGGAAGAAGGTGTTGACGAGGATTTAATTCATGAGATATTCTTGGGAGAAGACAACTTGTCGAGGGAAAGAAGAGAGAAGAGGGAGAGGGAGGAGAAGGAAAGGAGGAGGATGAGGAGGAAGATGTGGAGAGAGGGGAGGGAGACGCCTGAGGAAGAATCTGAGAGGGAGAAGGAGAGGGAAAGGGAGGGAGAGGAGAGAGAGAGAGAAAGGGAAAAAATGGCAATGGAGGTGGAGGAAGGAAGTGAAGAGGGGAAGGAAGGGAGGAAGGGGGAAAGAGAAGAGCAAGGGAAGAGCAACAGTAATAGCAACATCAACAATAAGATGGAAGAGGATGAAGGGGTGAAGGAGGAGAAGAGAGAGGGAGGGAAGGGAGAGAGAATGAACATGGTTGACGTAGTAGAGGGGATCATTCGGGATGGATTGGAGGAAATGGAGATAGAGAAGGAGGTGGATACGGAGTTACGCAAAATCAGGTCGGAAAGAGAAGGCAGAAGGGCGAGAGAGACGGAGACGGAGGAGGAGGGGGCTGCCCCCTCGTCTACTCCAACAGTCCCCTTTCCCACCCCTGCAGCCCTCTCTTCTACCTCCTCTGTCCCTTCTTCTCCTTCTTCCCCTTCTTCTCCTTCTTCTTCCCCTTCTTCTTCTCCTTCTTCCCTTCTTCTTCTCCTTCTTCCCCTTCTGTGCCGAAGAAACGCTCATTGATTCCAAGGAAGTCAAAGGAGAAGGTGGAGGAGGAGAGGGCAGAGAGGGAAAGGAGGGAGAAGGAGCAGAAAGAGAGGGAGGAGAGGGAAAGAGAAGACAACGAGAAGAGGAAGGATGAGGAGGAGAGAAGGAGGAAGGAAAGATGCGATCTTATAGACGTTGAAATAGCCGCTTCTACTTCCCCCTTCTCTGCCCCCCTCTTCTTCCTCCCCTTCCCTCACCTCCCCGCCCTCTCCTTCTCCCCCACTTCTTTCCCTTCTGTTAGCGCCCCCGCTCCTTCGTCCGCCCCCTCTCCATTCCCCCCCATTTCGTCCCCCTCCGCTTCCCCTGGTGTGCCGTATTACGTGAAGTTGCGTCCCTTCGCCCGGCCCTTCCTCCGTTCGCTGAGTGAGAAGTACGAGATAGTAGTGTATACCCACGGAGAGAGAGAGTACGCTGAGAAGGTAGTTTCGTTATTGGATCCGAAGGGAGAGTGGCTGAAAGGAAATATGATCACTCGAAGTGACGTGTATGGAGACACAGTGAAGAACATCATTCGCGCGTCTCCAGTCGACCCTAGGCTAGTAGTTATCGTCGATGATAGAACGGATGTTTGGCCTTACATGGTTGAGAATGTCATCTACGTTCATCCGTACACATTCTTCAGAGATATGTCGCTTGCTTACGATCGAACTAGTCCCGTTATTGTCAATGGAAAGGTTGTAGGAGGGAGAGAGAGGGAAAAGGAGAGGGAAAGGGGGGAGGGAGAGGGAGAGGGAAAGAGAAAGGAGAGGCAGGGAAAGGGAGAAGGAGAGGGAGAGAAGGAGGAGCGGAGGACTTGCGCTCGAATGGGACGATGAGGGGGGGAAGGAAAGAAGAAGGAGAAGGAGAAGGAGAAGAAGGAAGGGGAAAAGGAGGAGAAGGAGACAGATGAAAAAGAAAATGAGGTGAACGAGAAGAAGGAGGATGGGGAGGGAGAGAAAAAGGATGGGTCCTATGACGAAGAGACTCAGAGGAGAGAGCAAGAGAGGGAGAAAGAGAAGGAGAGGGAGAAGGAAAAGGAAAAGGAAAAGGAAAAGGAAAGAGAGAGAGAGAAGGAGAGAGAGAAAGAGAGAGAGAGAGATAGGGAAAGAGAGAGAGAGAGGCATGAGCGTCGTGCGTTGACCCGTGACGACAGAGAAGAGACGGACAGGGAAGTGGACAAGGTCACCGAGGACGTATTACTTTCTCTTCTCACCGTACTCCTCTCTATCCACTCCGTCTTCTACCAGGGGTTGGATCTCGAGGAACAAGAAAAGGGAAAGGGAAAGGGAAAGGAGGTTGCGAACGAGAGTGAGACTGTGAGTTGTGGGAGTAGATCGTTGGTAGCAAGCAAAGGAGTGTGTGCACAGAGCAGTGCTGATGGGTACGTAGGCGAGGGCTCATACCGCTTGGGTAGATTCCAAAACATCCCTCTCCTCCTCTCATGTGTAGAGAACGCAGTGCTGAGGAGCTGTTTTCTGGTCTTCGCAGGTCTCTCTCCTTCTTCCCCTCTGTCCGCCTCTTCCCCCCTTTCTCCGTGCCCCTACCCTTGCCTCACGATGAGAGAGTGTATTCTTTCGCTAAAGTTTGGGGCCTTCATACAGACCTCCGTTGATTCTCTCACTACTCATGTTGTCGCTGCGAAGAAAGGTTCTGATAAGATCAAGTGCGCGCAAAATACGAACGAGAAGAGAAGGGCGGAGGCGAGGGAGAGGAGGCAGATGGAGCAGAGGGAGGCTGAGAGAAAGAGGGGAGGGGAAGAAGAGCTGGTGGGAAACGACGAGCGGAAGGAAGGAAAGGAGGAGGAGAGGAAGAGTAAGGAGGGAGAGGAGGGGGAGAAGAAAATGGTGCAGGAGAAAGAGGAGAAGGTGAAGGAAGAGAAGGAGAAGGAAGAGAAGGAGAAGGAAGAGAAGGAGAAGGAGAAGGAGAAGGAGAAGGAGAAGGAGAAGGAGAAGGAGAAGGAGAAGGAGAAGGAGAAGGAGAAGGAGAAGGAGAAGGAGAAGGAGAAGGAGAAGGAGAAGGAGAAGGAGAAGGAGAAGGAGAAGGAGAAGGAGAAGGAGAAGGAGAAGGAGAAGGAGAGAGAGAAGGAGGGAAAGGAAGGCAAGAAATTGATTAGCGTTGTTGACATTCGGTGGTTGTTGGAATCTCTGGTTCATTACAAGAGGCAGAGAGAGGAGAGGTATGAGCTAAACATAGTCCAGGAAAGAAAGGCCGAGGCGAGAAGGATTAGAAGGGAAATCAGACTACATAGGGAGAAAGAAAGAGAGAGGGAGAGGGAGAGGGAGAGGGAGAAGGAGAATGAGAAGGAGAAGGAAAGGAGGGAGAAGGAAGTGGAGACCAACGTATTCTTTACTCACACTAACTCTTCCTCTTCCTCCTCTACTTCATTTTCTTCGTCCTCTTCTTCCTCTTCTCCCTCTTCCCCATCTTCTTCCCCTTCGTCATCATCTTCTTCTTCTCCTTCTTCCTCTTCCCCCTCCATCGTCTCCTCCTCTTCGCCCACTCCCAGTCCTTCTCTCCCCGCTCCTCCACTCCTTCCCTCGGCAGAAGAACTATACGGGGAGGAGACAGATTAAAGGAGGAGGAGGTGGTGGAGTCTATGACGGCGGCATTCTTAGAAGAGGAGCAGAAGCTGAGAGTGAAGAACAAAAGGAAGAAGCTCGACCACTTGATAGGGAGAAGAGCTATGTTGTTGGAGTGTGTGGAGTACGTGATTTCGGGAGTGGAGAGAGACGAGCTACTCTTGGCTGCTGAGGACATGGGGAAAGAGATTGCGAGGGTTGGAGAGAGAGGCTAGGGAGCTAGTTACCCTGCTTAAACTCACGCTCCCTTCCCTCTCTTTTTATAATACTCTCCAGCCATCTGTAGAGAACGTGGCAGAGGCAGAGGCGGGGGTAGAGGTGGGAGGAAAGGGAGAATGCGGGACCAGTGAAGCAAAGGGAAAGGGAAAAGGAAAGAGAGAGGGAGAAGGAGAGGGAGAGGGAGATGGGGATGAAGAGAGAACTCAAGGGTTTAGCAACAGCAATTCGAATGATATTAAGGATTGCGATGACGAAGAGGAGGAGGAGGCGGAGGGAGAGGGAGATGAAAGGGAGGAGGGAGAAGAGGCGAAGAGGAGGAGGCGAATGGAAATGCTGGCGATGATGGGAAGACAAATTGAGGAGGATCTGGAGGATGGAGAGGCCGATGAGGATGTAGAGGGAGAGGGAGAGGGAGAGGGAGAGGGAGAGGGAGAGAAAGATCAGAAGAGAAGAGCTGAGTTGCTCATGATGATGGGGAAAATGATTGAGGATGATGTAGAGAAGGAAGAGGAGGGAGAGGAAGGGGAGGAAGGAGAGGAAGGAGAGACTGAGGAGGGGCAGGAGGAGACTAAGGAAGGGGACGAAGACGAAGAAGAAATGGGCGAAGAAGATGTAAGAAACAAGGAGAGACGGAAGAGGAGGCGGTTGAACAGTGTCAAAAAGGGCCGGAGTGAAGAGGAGGAGAAGGACTTGGCAAAGGGGGAGGGAGAGGAAGGAGAGAGGAGAGCAGACGATGGAGAGATAAAGGAGGGAGAGAAGGGAGAGAACGGAGAGAACGGAGAGAACGGAGAGAACGGAGAGAAGGAACAGAAGGGAGAAGGTGCGATGGCAAATGAAGATTTCCTCAATTTATTTAGCGAACTCTTCTAAGTTATCTCTTTCCTTTTTATCTTTCTCTTCTCTCTTTCTCTTCTATCTCTCTCCTCACTCCTCCCTCCCCCTTCTCCCCCTTCTTATTCCCTTCTTGCCCCTTTCTTTCCCTTTGTTCCGTTTTCCTTCCCTCTTCTAGCTCCATGTGTTCATTCATATTTCCACACCCATTTCCTTTCCTTCTTTTATTTGCAATCATTACAGAGAGTGAGAGATGTGATCGTTGGCCCACGATAGGCTTATATCCTTTGTCATTGCCACTTCTTGTTTTGTCTGTCGTGTCTCTCCTTCCCACTTTCTCTTCCTTCTACTTTCTCTGCCCTGGCATACACATATACAACAAATGCACATGTACGTGCTTTTGCTTTCTTTGCAGTGTACATTTCATTTGTTCACGTTTATTGTTTTATGTCTTTACTGGCGGTGCTGTCTCTGCCTTTTTCGTTGTTGTTGTTGTTGTTGTTGTTTTTGTTGTTTTTGTCTTTGCTGTTATTGTTAACCACATTTTTTCGTTTTGCTTCGATTTAGTTATCCTTTCTAGTTCTTTAGTTTCTCCTTTCATTTTCCTCTTTTCATTTTCCTCTTTTCATTTACCCCTTTTTATTTTTTTCTTGTTCGATTTTTCTTTCTTTTTCTTTTTCTTTTTCTTTTTCTTTTTCTTTTTCTTTTTATCCTCTGTCTTTTCATGTTCTTGTCCTGTTTTTGTTCTCGTTCTTGCTCAGTGATGGTACCCGCAACGACGCAAATAAACCAACCTGCTTGGTCCGTTGCTTGTGGTTTCCCGTTTGTATCATATCCGCCTTGTTTCATGCCCGCCTTTCTGTGCTATCCTGTTTATTAACACGCGCACTGACCTTTCGGTGTGCTTCCTTGTTTCTCTGTAGTATGTGATATTTGTTTGCTTTTGAACTTTCTTGTATAGTTTATCTCGTTCATCGATATTTCTCCAATCCTTCTCTCACTGTCTTCCCTTTCCGTACAACCTGCGTTGCTTCCTGTAGAAGGGTGCTATTTCGCTATGAAGTTTGCACTAGCGAAAAGCATCGTCTATTTGTGTGGATGCTCAATGCTTGTTGTACAAATCTGAATTTATTTGTTGTCTCTGCATGTGTACTGTACCTTATCGCCTCAGTAGATTATGAAATGGGATGTTAATACTTCACCGAATGAAGAGTCTTTTGTCCAATGCTTTTAATACAATAAAACCGTCATTTCTACGTTAATGCTTTCTAAATTCTCATATACAGATGCAATTAACAGTATCTTCTTATATGATAGCTTTTATTTCAACGAACTAGCGCGTTCTCCATCCGCCGAGAAACTCAATTTTTCGATTTATAAGAGCACATTATAAGGCTTGGAGTACAATTCAGAAGAAAAATACACTTATAGATATGTACCTATGCTTGATGGGAACATATATCGCCTATACATCAACACATAAAGTGTGTCAACTGTGAGTTGATGAATAAATTCCAGCCTGCATAAATTTCTCCGAGATATGGAAGAAATTTCACAAATTCTAAGGGATTAAACATCAAATAAGAATAAAAACCTTTTCGTTCAAGAGAAAAAATATGCATATACACAAGTCAAAGGGAAAATAATATAAAATATCATACACAGACCCGAGAAAAAGCAATTTTACAATTGTCAACTTAACAGTAGAAAAGACTAGAACATTTCTAGAAAATCTGTTCCGAAAAAAATCTTATTCTAAAAATAAGAGCAAAAAGCTCTCGGCTCGGAACACCAACACCATACTGACAAACTACAAGTATTGAATATTAATCATGTTTAACTTGGTCAAGAACAAAACCGCCCAGTCTTCTGCTAACTTGGTAAGTGTGCATCATAACCTACGTGATAAATATTTCGATTTAATTATATTTCATGTTTTTTTTCTGTATTACTTGGTTTGTCCCACAATCATCAGAAACGTTCTGTCCCGTTCTTGCTTTATTTACACTAACATCATCAATTCCTTTGCACGCCATTCATTATGCTATTAAATCACAGAAGCAGGTTTCTCGTAAGTTCTCCAGCCTCGGACCCGCTGCTGGAGACATTGTGGGAATTGACCTCGGAACCACCAACTCTTGTGTGGCCATCATGGAGGGAAAGACCTACCGTGTCATCGAGAACAGTGAGGGAGCTCGTACTACCCCCTCCGTTGTCGCCTTCACTGCTGATGAGCAGATGCTCGTCGGAGCTGCTGCTCGTCGTCAGGCTGTGCAGAACCCCGAGGCCACCTTCTTCGCCACCAAGCGTTTGATTGGACGTCGTTTCGATGACCCCATGACCCAGAAGGACATATCCATGGTCCCCTACAAGATTGTTGAGGCCGGAAACGGAGACGCTTGGGTTGAGGCTCGTGGAAAGAAGTACTCCCCTTCCCAGGTCGGAGCCTTCGTCTTGATGAAGATGAAGTCCACCGCTGAGGACCACCTCGGACGTAAGGTCGAGGAGGCTGTGATCACCGTCCCCGCCTACTTCAACGACGCCCAGCGTCAGGCCACCAAGGACGCCGGAAAGATCTCCGGACTCAACGTTCGCCGTATCATCAACGAGCCCACCGCCGCTGCTCTCGCCTACGGACTTGAGCGCAAGGACGGAGAGACCATCGCTGTGTACGACCTCGGAGGAGGAACCTTCGATATCTCCATCCTCGAGATCCAGTCTGGAGTGTTCGAGGTGAAGGCCACCAACGGAGACACTTTCCTCGGAGGAGAGGACTTCGACGCCGTCTTGGTCGAGTACCTCCTCAAGGAGTTCAAGAAGTCCGACGGAATTGACCTTTCCAAGGACTCTCTTGCCCTTCAGCGTCTTCGTGAGGCTTCCGAGAAGGCCAAGATTGAGCTCTCTCACACCATGACCACCGAGATCTACCTCCCCTTCATCACCGCCGACGCCACCGGACCCAAGCACTTGAACGTGAAGCTCACCAGAGCTCAGCACGACCAGATGGTTGATTCCCTCCTCCAGAAGACCCTCCCCCCTGCGAGAACTGTCTCAAGGATGCCGGACTCAGCAAGAAGAACATCAACGAGGTGATCCTCGTCGGAGGAATGACCCGTTGGCCCAAGCTCCACGAGGTCGTCGAGAAGTTCTTCGGAAAGGCCCCCAACAAGTCCGTGAACCCCGATGAGGTCGTGGCTGCTGGAGCTGCCATCCAGGGAGGAGTGCTGAGAGGAAAGGTCTCTGACGTCCTTCTCCTCGACGTGACCCCCTTTCCCTCGGAATTGAGACCCTCGGAGGAGTCTTCACCAAGCTCATCAACAGAAACACCACCATCCCCACCAAGAAGTCCCAGACCTTCTCCACTGCTGCTGACAACCAGACCCAGGTCTCCATCAAGGTCCTTCAGGGAGAGAGAGATGGCTGCTGACAACAAGTCCCTCGGAGAGTTCGACTTGGTCGGAATCCCCCTGCCCCCGTGGAGCTCCCCAGATCGAGGTCACCTTCGACATTGACGCTTCCGGAATTGTGAACGTCTCTGCCAAGGACAAGGCCACCGGAAAGGAGCAGGCTATCACCATCGCTTCTTCTGGAGGACTCTCCAAGGAGGACATGGAGCGCATGGTCGCTGACGCCGAGAAGCACCGCTCTGAGGACAAGGCTCGCCGTGAGTTCGCTGAGAACAAGAACACTGCCGAGAACCTCGTCTACACCACCGAGAAGTCCCTCTCTGAGCACCGTGCCAACCTTGACGAGGCCACCATCAAGGCTGTTGAGGACGAGATCACCAAGGTCAAGTCCCTCCTCGACAACGAGGACGCCTCCAACATCAAGGCTGGAATCGACTCCCTCAGCAAGGCTGCCACCAAGATCGGAGAGGCCATCTACAAGACCAAGGGATCCAACGCCGGAGCCTCTGGAGCTGCTTCCGATGACAAGACCCAGGAGGCCGAGTTCGAGGAGAAGAAAAACTAAGCGAAGTCCTCATATGAATAATATGACACTTTCTCCATTTTTCTTTCCTATTCCCCCCATTTCCTACGTTTATCTTTCTTCTAGTGTTTGCTTGCTCTTTCCCAGTTGCTGGCACGTTTAGAGTAACACATCCGTCTCGCTATTTATTATCTTTTTTTGTGCGTAGTTTCATAGTTTAATGTGGCATCTTCATTTTTTGAGCGCCCCTTGTTGTCTCTGCTCTTCGTCGGATTTCTAATTATCCTCATACTTTTTTTTTATTTTTACAATTTTTTTGTCGTTTTTCTGGTCTCTTTTGGCTCCTATTTTTTATTCTTGCAATAAAGCGTTAAAATTGATTCATTCCCGTTTATTATTTATTGATGAGACTGTACAAACTTTAAATATAGGCATTTATAGACAGATGCGAACGAGGAGAATTGCCATTGACACAAGTATGTATTATATGTGCTGCTGTCAAAGCTCCTTTGGAAGATAATTGTTTGGGTTGGTTAGTTTTTATTTTCCCCAGTCAAGGCGGTTCATACTTGTTTATTCTTTGGAGGAGTATTGAGTAGTGACGTTGCTAGGGGCTTTTATTTTCAATAAATTGTCAGTTCTTAAAAAAGAACCGTGAGGCGAGCTTTCATTACGTGCACAAAGAGTGCGCTTTTGATGAAGCTGACAGGCTCTTCGACTTCAATTACAAGCGACGAGTGGCTACGAAAGACTTACATCAATTGCATCGTATTTGCTAGATGATACTGATGTGTGTATTTAGGCGCTACAATGCAGCATCTTGTATTTTCAAAGCAGTAATGAGTCTATTTACGAAAGAGAATACAAACAATCTTCATAGGCTTGCACGTGTACTTTCGTATTGATGGTATAGTATTCTTACAAAGAAGGTTCGTTTCTGAACATGAACTGCACTACGTCTATCTATGCATTGTATACAATCATTTATGGCCCAGAACCTTTTTATATGAGATCGTGTTGAATAGGAAAGCTTTTTCTCAACAGTAGCCAGTGTAGATCTGCACTCCAGTCTACATGCTATCTTCGATAAACTCTGAAATTACTCATTGACGACGAGCCGAGCCGTTATCATGATGATGTCATTGCATTTATGAAACCCATCTATCGTGCAGCGGTAAGAAACAGCAAAATCAGAAATTACACACAAAATCTAATCATTCATGCATATCTACTTTAAGAAATGTGTACATCAAATCTGAGTCTATTTTTGAAAAAAACAAGAAAAAGAAAAGCAAACTTAACACGTTGAAAGCCATCATTTTAATCTTCTGCAGAGAAAAAAAGAGAGGTATTAGTCACAAACACAATACATTTCAATAAAAAAAAAAAAAATTGTTGCGTATCAAAGAATCTTCGTGTTCCAAATTGAGCAATGGAAGCCAGTGGCTACTGCTAGCCATACACTTGCTTCATCTATTTTTAAAATCGCAAGCTATCACTGGTTATCAGTTCGCCGAGCAACGGAATAAACGTGATGGCCAAAACTGCGATTGACGGGAAACCAGTCAATTTGAGATCGATTTTTTTTTTCTTTTTTTTCGTTTGAAATGATGTAACACATAATTCCTTTTTCTTACTCAAAGGCTAATTTGTTTGTTAAACA
>JAWNMU010000189.1:0-13880 GCA_035043665.1 Drosophila quasianomalipes
ATTGAAAGAAACCAATATATATATATATACATATATATATATATATATATATACATATTCGAAGTTCAATATACCTGTTTTCAGAGAAGGAGTGGTCTTCAGACACTCTCCAACCTGTCAACTGGTCACTCATAGGGTGTGAGACAAGGGTCAAGTCTATGACCTCTCTCCGATTTTTAATAATGAAGGTGGGATCATTTCTCTTATTACATACTAGAAGGTTAGTATTAAGAATGAAGGTTAAGAGCGACTCAACCTTCAAATTCGTGTCCGTACTCCCCCACTGAGTGTGGTGAGCATTGGCGTCGCAGCCTATGATTAGGCCGATCTTGTGCTTCTCGCACTCCTGGACGAGGGATCTCGTGATCTCATCTGGTGGTGAACCAATGCTGTCATTGGTCACATATGCAGGCAGCAGCCGTATCGGAGCTGGCTGGAGCTCCAGGCTTACCGCTGTATTGTCGTCATTGCTAAAATGATGGAGCAGAAAAATACTGAGGTGGTTTTTTCGAGACGACGTAGGTGCGTGTTTTAACTTCAGTTTGACCTACAAGGAGATTGCAGGTTTTACTCCTAGTCTGCAACCCTTGCCTCCGATTACCCAAGGTTCTTGGACTAGTACTATGTCGTCTCCGCCACCAGCCAGGCGGAGCATCAGGGCAGTGGATACTGCTATACAGTGTTGAAGGTTTATCTGTAGTAGTCTCAAGGACATCTGCATATTCTACCCTCACCACCGTGTTGTTGCTGTCATCTTCGTCTGACAGTACAAAGTCGTCCTCGTCGATCTCGTGACACATGGCCTCAAGGCCCCGAGTGAGAATCGATGCGTCTGAAGTGTATCCCGGCTCCAGCTCGTTGTCGGTTGCTCCGATCTCCGGAGGGGGATCCTGCTCAACTGTCTTGTCGACAGCAGAATCTCCTCCAGCCGTTGCATCCGATTTGTACACCTCAACGGTGATTGAACCGAAGCTAAAGTTTAATTCGCCCTTGGCAGCTTCTATTGGGGCCAGTGATTCTTTCTTTAGTATCACCACTGCCTGGTTCGTCGGTCCTTCTGTGGTCTCAATCTTTACCACTACCACCGCCCAATCATGGGTGGGGAGGGATGAATTGCATAGCTGCAGCAGACTCAGCACCTGGTCCGGTTCCTTCAGTGAGGCCGGGATCCAGATGCATGCACGATGTCTGCTCGGATTTCGCTCCAGTCGCCAGCGACCAGCTTTGCCCGGGTAGACCTCGCCGACCTCTCCTACGTCAGCTTTATAGAGCTCCACCGAGCGTGCGTCTTCACATGCGATGTCCTTAGTATTTCCCTGTCACCGACCAGCATACTTCAGCATCTGGAGTCAGCGTACAGCTAAGGCTCCTTCCACCCACTTCCACTGGTTCTTGGGAATTTTCCGTCCTTGTGATCCTCTCCCTGGCAATTTCGTGAGAAAGACTTTCCTGGCTGCACCTTCACCCGTTTTGCTTCCCGAGAGCGTTGCCGTTTCGCTTGACTATGCTCCCTGTTGGTGGTGCCTCCACAGAAATTTGGCAGCACTTTTTGGCCCACTCACCTTGTTTCGCCATTTGGCTGGTGGATTGGCTGGTGGATTGGCGGCGCATTCGCGTTCTGCCGCTTTAGAATGCTTGCCGCATTCCTCCTCCCGGCATACGTAAACTCTTTCCGCCCCGGCGAAATTAGTTGGCAATTCGCCTTTCACTCCCGCTCCTCCCTGAAGACTGGCTACATAAGTGCTTTGCCTTTCTACCAAGGAGTCGGATGTGGCAGGGTTTTTGTCAACTGCACCCGCACCACTGGCTAGGGGCAAACAGGTTGTTCAACCACTTTTGTCTGGGTTTCGCTTTGGCCAGGCTTTCGAGATAGTGCCGCAGCTACATGCTTGGGATTACTCCCTACCGCTTTTGCTCGAGTACCGGACTCTTTTGGTTTTTAGTTTTATAATTGGAATGCATTTTGATTCCCACGAGTTGCGGAGAAAAGAGGTCAACCTGCACAGACATCTGCGATGTGCACATGAGCCTAATTAATATGGGAGGTCGCCAGGTATCCGAAATGCTCCGTAGACGACTGGGTTATTTGTGGGCCCCAGCCAGATTAAACCTGTGTTGTAGTGGTGTACATATATGCACATTAATATTAACAGAAAATGGGAACAATTCGCACTAGTAACGATTTTTGGGACGCGACTGTAAGAACGATCAGCCTGTAAGCACACATGTAAACACCTGATCGATAATAATGCGTTGGCAGGACCATTCACAGCCATTTCTGACCTAACTAGCAACCATAATCGGTGACCTAATTAGAAACTTTAACTCACAGCAACTGTGCGTAGAGACACTCACACCTGTTGGTTCCGGCTCTTGCATTTCCCATCCACAGTTAACGACGCGCGCAACAAAATTATTATTGAAAAATAACTTGACGGCATGGTCTTATTAAAGCTCGTTTTATTAATATTAGTTGAAGGAAAACGATACTTAAAAACTGTGAAAAGTGCGTTCTCTCCAATATTGGATAGAAATTGTGCGTCTTTCCGACACGTGGCGGTTACCATAATCAAATTGTGCCATGGCGGCTAAATCAGTCATTCAAATTGTGATCACTTACAGTGTGCCAGTGTCTTTTCTGTAATTGATGCTGCACAGTTTGCCAGTTCGAGCGCGGCAAGCGTATTGCTGTCATTATCAATTAACTCGCTGTTAATCTGTTCGTTGTGCAATACGGGAAATAAGTCTACAAACTTCCTGTCGCCATATCAATAGCCTCTTTAACGGCGGGTCAGCGCCGAAGGCTCGGACGATCAGCTTTTGTAATTGGAGTGTTGTGCGCAAACATCCAACATCTGATTGGCATAAAGTGCACCAACTTGCCAGTAACGGATCCTATGTGAACGGCGGTTGACCGAAACATCCTGAAGAAATAGTGACCGCACTGCACAACTTTGATTATTTAGGACTGCACTCTACAAGGCCATACACACAACAATTTAGTTAAACTTTGGGTTAAGTTAACATAGAATGAATTTGTGAAGAATTAATATTTAATTTTATAAAGCGTAAACTAAACTTGGTATGGTATGTATATGTAATATCAGCTGTTATATTGTCTAATCCGTTTTGAAGTTCACACAGCAACGTCACCCGTCTTCAGGCCTGTCGACTACAATGGACTACTAACACAGCTGTATATATATGTATATATATTATTATTATTAATACTGAAATTGCGGAGACCCCTTGCAAACATAACCTTTGGTAACCTGGTTACGTAATAACGAAACATGTCCGCCGTGTTGACAGCCATATAGAAATTCAGTCATCGAAACAGCCCTTTCAAGTTCCTCGAACAGTTCGTGGTGGCTATCGAACTGGTGCTAGGAATAGACCTAGTACCAGATCCAACAACCAGTGAAATAACTCTTACAGGCCTAATACCAATTTTAATGTCAGGAATAGACGTAATTCATCCAATGCTTCGCTTGACCCAACCATCTTTTCTGAACAGCGATGCAACCATTTTATTAACGGATAAGTCCCAAAGTGATTCATAAATTCGATAGTTTCGTTCATTATTCGCTTATCGCCTATGTAGAGATCCAGTTTTGCTTAACGATGAAATAGCGGAGACCCCTTGCAAAAATAAATTCCATCGAGCGTTTTTGGGAACCTGGTTACGTACTAATGAAACATGTCCGTCGTGTAGACAGCCATGTACACTTTCGCAGTTAAATGATGTCATAAGTGACTCATCGGAACAGCCTTTTCAAGTTCCTCGAACAGTTCGTGGTGGCCATCGAACTGGTGTTACACCTAGGAATAGACCTAATACCAGATCGAATAACCAGTGAAATAACTCTTACAGGCCTAATACCAATTTTAATGTCAGGAATAGACGTGATTCATCCAATGCTTCGCTTGACCCACCCACCCTTTCTGAACAGCGAATTCAGCAACTTATTTAAAATTCGTTATATACATTTCGAGCCAGTATGGTTGTAGTAGTGACTGACGAGATCAGCATAGCTATCAGAAACCTTAATCTCTCTAATAACTATCAGGAAGCTCGAATTTAATCAGGTGTCTAGTAAAACAATTCAATGAATTCAAATAGTAATAATAGGTAACAAGGGAGTCAAACAGCTATAGATAATTGAAGCACTGATTCCATTGAACGACCCGACAAAGTCTCAAGAATTATTTTCGAGTTGGCATGTGTACATGTATTCTCTGGATCCTTTTATGAAATTTCTGTTGAAGATTTTATTTACCGGATCAGTCGTTTGATAGACCAATGCTTGATCGGAAATTAGAATTTACTTTAACAATTTGCAAATATTTTGTTCTATGGACCTGCATTACAGTTCTACTGGCAAAGAACAAATAGTCGGTCTAATTGGTTTCAACTATGCGATACCTTGCGTGAGCGATGTTGAGATACTTCATGTAGCTACACCCAATATAGCAGCCCTTCGTACTGAATGTCACAAGCACGAACAATTCTGTTCAAGTATGTCTTCAAACCATGTGCCTAGGCCAACTAACACCAGGCGCTTTCTCAATGAAGTCACACATAAGGAAGAATCGAGATAAATTAAATTTGATCAGTTGATAGGTCAAAATGTTGGAAATCGTATAAAAACCAGACGCGTATTTTGCTATGGTTGTGGCCGTCTTGACACATACAAACCGACATGTCCTAAGTGCAACCCCGTGTCGGAAAACTTGCAACAGGATGTCCACCGAGCGTAATCAGTGGATATCCACCTACGGCGTCGGCTCAACTATTCAACAATGAAAAATACTCAATTTGTGCTCCGCAAATTCCTAAAAATAACACGTACTTATCGAAGAATCTAAGACTTGTTTTTCAGTTAGAATGAATGAATTTTTGCGAAACAAGAGCTCGCTAAAGAACATTGCACTTGTCTCTTCAATCCGCAACTGTAATGATTCGCATCCATATATAAATCTTATGTTATTCGGTCAAAGCTATTTAGCATTTTTGGATAGTCGTGCTAATAAAAGCATGATCGGAGGACAATTGGCGGCACGATTGCTGCAACAGACATAAAGTTTAAAATATTAAAAGCCAATGTTCGCACTGCAGATGACCAACGTCAAAAAGTGTTAGGTACTCCTCTTATTCCCTTTGAGTATGACTTACTACAGAAAGAAGTTGAATTTATGATTGATTTTTGGAAGTCATGCGATTTTAATATCTCTAATTCGACTGAAATAACCGAAATAGACTGCAGTGATCTAATGTCTAATAATATGTGTCTTAGTGTTACCGAGAGGAATCGCTTAAAAGCTGTTGTATATTTCTTTCCATCCTCGGAAAGAGATGGGTTATGAAAAACATCTTTAATCTAACACAGAATTGATACTGGTGATGCTAAACGCATCAAGCAAAGATATTATCCGTCATCCCTTGCTAAAGAACAGATGTATTCTGAAATCGATAGAATGATTGAGTTAGGAGTCCTTGAAAAATCACCTATCTCTGCCTGGTCCTCTCCAGCTGTTTTTGCTCAGAAGCCAGGGAAAGTGAGAATTTATTTAGATTTAAGGAAGCTAAACTCAGTTACAGTTACGGATGCATATCCCTCTTCTCTAAGCGAAGGACTATTAAGTCGCTTTCCACCTGTTCAGAGTATTCCCAAAATTAACCTAAAAGAAGCATTCTGGTAGATTTGTTTGGATGTCAAGTCAAAAGAAAAAACTGCCATCACTGTCCCAAATATACCGTTGTATCAATTTACCAGATAACCTAGTGTGGCGGTGGTTTTCGATTTCCAAGTTGTGGATGGTGATTTTCGATAGAATTTTTCTGAACCTTGCAGCTTCGTTAGTTGAATCTATATCTGTACAGAAATCTCTTCAAGATTTCCTTTTAGCCCGTCTGTATTCCGCCAGACTTGACTTGTATTGCGACCATTGAAGATCGTTGTTTTGCGATTTCGCTGCAATTGAAGAGGGACCCGCAACTTTGTCCAAGCACATTTAGTTGAGGTGTCCAACATTAGAGTTTTTACTTGCGCATCGGCTTACTAATAGGGCAGGCTGCATTGAAAGCCTTGTTGCATGCTATTGTGAAAATGTCTGTAAGATTACAGAGATGAGCAAAGTTGTCCGGGCCTTTTGGTGGGTGTTTCGAAAGGGTTCGGTCTAGTTTAGTCTTAAAGATTTCCCAGCTCGCCTTCTTCTGATATAAAAAGTGAACTGGTTTTGGGTGGCTTAATAGAAGTTCGAGTTCTATATACCTGTAATCAGAGAAGGAGTGGTGTTCAGACACTCTCCAACCTGTCAACTGGTCACTTATAGGGTGTGAGACAAGGGTCAAGTCTATGACCTCTCTCCGATTTTTAATAATGAAGGTGGGATCATTTCTCTTATTATATACTAGAAGGTTAGTATTAAGAATGAAGATTAAGAGCGACTCAACCTTCAAATTCGTGTCCGTACTCCCCCACTGAGTGTGGTGAGCATTGCGTCGTAGCCTATGATTAGGCCGATATTGTGCTTCTCGCACTCCTGGACGAGGGATCTCGTGATCTCATCTGGTGGTGAACCAATGCTGTCATTGGGCACATATGCAGGCAGCAGCCGTATCGGAGCTGGCTGGAGCTCCAAGCTTACCGCTGTATTGTCGTCATTGGTAAAATGATGGAGCAGAAAAATACTGAGGTGGTTTTTTCGAGACGACTAAGGTGCGTGTTTTAACTTCAGTTTGACCTACAAGGAGATTGCAGGTTTTACTCCTAGTCTGCAACTCTTGTCTCCGATTACCCAAGGTTCTTGGACTAGTACTATGTCGTCTCCGCCACCAGCCAGGCGGAGCATCAGGGCAGTGGATACTGCTATACAGTGTTGAAGGTTTATCTGTAGTAGTCTCAAGGACATCTGCATATTCTACCCTCACCACCGTGTTGTTGCTGTCATCTTCGTCTGACAGTACAAAGTCGTCCTCGTGGATCTCGTGACATATGTCCTCAAGGCCCCGAGTGAGAGTCGATGCGTCTGAAGTGTATCCCGGCTCCAGCTCGTTGTCGGTTGCTCCGATCTCCAGAGGGGGATCTTGCTCGACTGTCTTGTCTACAGCAGAATCTCCTCCGGCCGTTGCCAATACACCTTGATGGTGATTGAACCGAAGCTAAAGTTTAATTCGCCCTTGGCAGCTTCTATTGGGGCCAGTGATTCTTTATTTAGTATCACCACTGCCTGGTTCGTCGGTCCTTCTGTGGTCTCAATCTTTACCACCAATCATGGGTGGGGAGGGATGAATTGCATACCTGCAGCAGACTCAGTACATGGTCCGGTTCCTTCAGTGAGGCCGGGATCCAGATGCGTGAACGATGTCTACTCGGGATTTCGCTCCAGTCGCCAGCGACCAGCTTTGGCCCAGGGTAGACCTCGCCGGCCTCTCCTACGTCAGCTTTATATAGCTCCACCGAGCGTGCGTCTTCACATGCGATGTCCTTAGTATTTCCCTGGCACCGACCAGCATACTTCAGCATCTGGAGTCAGCGTACAGCTGAGGCTCCTTCCACCCACTTCCACTGGTTCTTGGGAATTCTTCCGTCCTTGTGATCCTCTCCCTGGCAATTTCGAAAAAGACTTTCCTGGCTGCACCTTGGCCCGTTTTGCTTCCCGAGAGCGTTGCCTTTTCGCTTGACTATGCTCCCTCACAGAAATTTGGCAACATTCTTGGCCCACTCCACCTTATTTCGCCATTTGACTGGTGGATTGGCTGGTGGATTGGCGGCTGCATTCGCGTTCTGCCGCTTTAGAATGCTTGCCGCACTCCTCCTCCCGGCATACGTAAACTCTTTCCGCCCCGGCGAAATTAGTTGGCAATTCGCCGTTCACTCCCGCTCCTGCCTGAATACTGGCTACATAAGTGCTTTGTCTTTCTACCAAGGAGTCGGATGTGGCAGGGTTTTTGTCAACTGCACCCGCACCACTGGCTAGGTAAACAGGGTTTTCAACCACTTTTGTCTGGGTTTCGCTTTGGCCAGGCTTTCGAGATAGTGCCGCAGCTACATGCTTGGGATTACTCCCTACCGGTTTTGGTCGAGTACCGGGCTCTTTTGGTTTTTAGTTTTATAATTGGAATGCATTTTGATTTCCACGAGTTGTGGAGAAAAGAGTTCAACCTGCACAGGCATCTGCGATGTGCACGCGAGCTTAATTAATATGGGAGGTCGCCAGGTATCCGATATGCTCCGTAGACGACTGAGCTTACTTGTGGGCCCCCAGCCAGGCTGACTATTGGCACGGGTCGCATTACACCCAAGTCTGGCCCGTTACCTCGAAACCATGACTCGGTCCTTTGCCAGTGGCGTGACTATGGAGACAGACCATGTCCGAAGTTCAAAGCGTGAGTCTTAGCTAGCATCGGTAGCTTGTGGACCACTGTAATGCTGTTACCAGCACCCTCGTGGAGGGTTTAGTTGAGGAATGTTTACCAACCAATCAAACCATAAGTGAGAGGACATTCCAAAGACCGTACGTAGATTTTATTGGACCTTACCCACGTACAAAAAAGGGAAATATTGGAATTTTTATTGTATTAGACCACTTTTCCAAATTTACATTCCTAAAACCTGTAAGGAAATTTAACTCCAAAATTATAATTTCGTACTTGAAGGAGGACATTTTCGATTGTTTTGGTGTTCCCGAGATAATTGTAAGTGATAATGGAACTCAATTTAAAAGCCATGAATTCACTACATTTCTCTCAAAGCATGGTGTAAAGCATATCTGTACCGCTGCTTACTCACCTCAATCAAATGCTGCAGAACGAGTTAATCGGTCGACTAACTCTGCTTTACCATATTCGTTGTGTTTGGACAACATATGTTCAATCATTGGAAGATTACTCGTTGCTTAAAAATTTGAATCTACTAAGCGAAGGCTCAATCAAGTCAAATCGAGCTGATGAGTTTGCTAGATTACATTCGGATATCCAACAACATATGAATAAGGCTTATGACACAAATCAGAGAACATATAATTTACGTGCGCCACGTACATTTGCAGTTGGACAAATAGTTGTTAAACGAAACTCTGTATTAAGTAATGCCTCCGCAAATTTTAATGCAAAGCTAGCTCCTATTGGAACCAAAGTGCGTATAAGGAAAAGGTTAGCACACATGTAAACAGCTGATCGATAATGATGCGTTGGCAGGACTGTTCTACAGCCCTTTGTGACCTAATTAGAAACTCTGACTCAGAGCATTTGTGTATAGCGGCGCAAACACAGTTGGTTCCGGCCAATAAATTTCCTTTCTGCAATTGACGACGTGTGCAAAAATTTTCTTATTGAAAAATAACTTGGCGGCATCGTCATTTTAATGCTCGTATTATTGATATTAATTGAAAGAACATATATATATATATTATATATATATATATATATACCCAAGGGCCTTTGTAGCATAAGTTTATTATTGAATATTAATTGATCCAAGTTGAAGAAAAAGAAATTGAATGAAAACTAGTAATTAAGTAACACTCCCAAACATGAAACTTGAAAACTAGTAATTAAGTAAAACTCCTAAAATTAATGTTACAAATAATGGAACTGAATCCACCATTATGAAGTATAAAAGGAACTAATTATGGATTAAAATAGTTTAATGGGCTCCTGAGATAAATATGGTCTTGCATCTTTAATAGGGTAAAGGTACCGAATATTAGTCCTTACAGGTTGGGCCGGTAAAAGAAGAAGCACATCAACAGCTCTGTTCTTGGATCTAAATATATCATTAGTGGATTTTGTTAGCTATTCTGTTTGGTTGTGTTATTCCGTTCATTTAGCACCCTGTCCCATATTTTTTTAGTTATGTAACACAGCAGCTTACTAGGTAGCAAAAGCACCCACCCCATTTTTACTGAGCACAGTCGACCCTGTAGGCAGAGTACTTCAACGTGTTCGCTTCACGTTGGTTTGCGATTTCGCTACATTGAAGAGGGACCCGCAACTTTGTCGAAGGACATTTAGTTGAGGTGTCCACCATTAGAGTTGTTAATTGCGAATCGGCTTACTAATAGGGCAGGCTGCATTGAAAGCCTTGTTGCATGCTATTGTAAAAATGTCTGTAAGATTACAGAGATGAGCAAAGTTGGCTGGGCCTTTTGGTGGGAGTTCCGAAATGGTTCGGTCTAGTTTAGTCTTAAAGATTTCACAGTTCGCCTGGTTTTGGGTGGCTTAATAGAAGTTCAAGTTCTATATATCTATTTTCAGAGAAGGAGTGGTCTTCAGACACTCTCCAACCTGTCAATTGGCCACTCATAGGGTATGAGACAAGAGTCAAGTCTATGACCTCTCTCCGATTTTTAATAATGAAGGTGGGATCATTTTTCTTATTACATACTAGAAATTTAGTATTAAGAATGAAGGTTAAGAGCGACTCAACCTTCAAATTCGTGTCCGTACTCCCCCACTGAGTGTGGTGAGCATTGGCGTCGCAGCCTATGATCCGATCTTGTGCTTCTCGCACTCCTGGACGAGGGATCTCGTGATCTCATCTGGTGGTGAACCAATGCTGTCATTGGCCACATATGCAGGCAGCAGCCGAATCGGAGCTGGCTGGAGCTCCAGGCTTACCACTGTATTGTCGTCATTGCTAAAATGATGGAGCAGAAAAATACTGAGGTGGTTTTTTCGAGACGACGTAGGTGCGTGTTTTAACTTCAGTTTGACCTACAAGGAGATTGCAAGTTTTACTCCTAGTCTGCAACCCTTGCCTCCGATTACCCAAGGTTCTTGGAATAGTGCTATGTCGTCTCCGCCACCAGCCAGGCGGAGCATCTGGGCAGTGGATACTGCTATACAGTGTTGAAGGTTTATCTGTAGTAGTCTCAAGGACATCTGCATATTCTACCCTCACCACCGTGTTGTTGCTGTCATCTTCGTCTGACAGTACAAAGTCGTCCTCGTCGATCTCGTGACACATGGCCTCAAGGCCCCGAGTGAGAATTGATGCGTCTGAAGTGTATCCCGGCTCCAGCTCGTTGTCGGTTGCTCCGATCTCCAGAAGGGGATCTTGCTCGACTGTCTTGTCTACAGCAGAATCTCCTCCGGCCGTTGCCAATACACCTTGACGGTGATTGAACCGAAGTCAAAGTTTAACTCACCTTTGGCAGCTTCTATTGGGGCCAGTGATTCTTTATTTAGTATCACCACTGCCTGGTTCGTCGGTCCTTCTGTGGTCTCAATCTTTACCACCCCCCAATCATGGGTGGGGAGGGATGAATTGCATAGCTGCAGCAGACTCTGCACCTGGTCCGGTTCCTTCAGTGAGGCCGGGATCCAGATGCGTGCACGATGTCTACTCGGGATTTCGCTCCAGTCGCCAGCGACCAGCTTTGACCCAGGGTAAACCTCTCCTACGTCAGCTTTATATAGCTCCACCGAGCGTGCGTCTTCACATGCGATGAACTTAGTATTTCCCTGGCACCGACCAGCAAACTTCAGTATCTGGAGTCAGGGTACAGCTAAGGCTCCTTCCACCCAGTTCCACTGGTTCTTGGGAATTCTTCCGTCCTTGTGATCCTCTCCCTGGCAATTTCGGCGAAAGACTTTCCTGGCTGCACCTTGGCCCGTTTTGCTTCCCGAGAGCGTTGCCTTTTCGCTTGACTATGCTCCCTGTTGGGTGGTGCCTCACAGAAATTTGGCAACACCTTTTTGGCCCACTCCACCTTGTTTCGCCATTTGGCTGGTGGATTGGCTGGTGGATTGGCGGCCGCATTCGCGTTCTGCCGCTTTAGAATGCTTGCCGCATTACTCCTCCCGGCATATGTAAACTCTTTCCGCCCCGGCGAAATTAGTTGGCAATTCGCCTATCACTCCCGCTCCTGCCTGAATACTGGCTACATAAGTGCTTTGCCTTTCTACCAAGGAGTCGGATGTGGCAGGGTTTTTGTCAACTGCACCCGCACCACTGGCTAGGCAAACAGGGGTTTCAACCACTTTTGTATGGGTTTCGCTTTGGCCAGGCTTTCGAGATAGTGCCGCAGCTACATGTTTGGGATTACTCCCTACCGGTTTTGGTCGAGTACCGGGCTCTTTTGGTTTTTAGTTTTATAATTGGAATGCATTTTGATTTCCACGAGTTGCGCAGAAAAGAGGTCAACCTGCACAGGCATCTGCGATGTGCACGTGAGCTTAATTAATGTTGGAGGTCGCCAGGTATCCGATATGCTCCGTAGACGACTGAGTTACTTGTGGGCCCCCAGCCAGGCTGACTATTGGCACGGGTCGCATTACACCCAAGTCTGGCCCGTTACCTCGAAACCATGACTCGGTCCTTTGCCAGTGGCGTGACTATGGAGACAGACCATGTCCGAAGTTCAAAGCGTGAGTCTTAGCTAGCATCGGTAGCTTGTGGACCACTGTAATGCTGTTACCAGCACCCTCGTGGAGGGTTTAGTTGAGGAATGTTTACCAGCCAATCAAACCATAAGTGAGAGGACATTCCAAAGACCGTACGTAGATTTTATTGGACCTTACCCACGTACAAAAAAGGGAAATATTGGAATTTTTATTGTATTAGACCACTTTTCCAAATTTACATTCCTAAAACCTGTAAGGAAATTTAACTCCAAAATTATAATTTCGTACTTGAAGGAGGACATTTTCGATTGTTTTGGTGTTCCCGAGATAATTGTAAGTGATAATGGAACTCAATTTAAAAGCCATGAATTCACTACATTTCTCTCAAAGCATGGTGTAAAGCATATCTGTACCGCTGTTTACTCACCTCAATCAAATGCTGCAGAACGAGTTAATCGGTCGACTAACTCTGCTTTACCATATTCGTTGTGTTTGGACAACATATGTTCAATCATTGGAAGATTACTCGTTGCTTAAAAATTTGAATTTACTAAGCGAAGGCGCAATCAAGTTGAATCGAGCTGATGAGTTTGCTAGATTACATTCGGATATCCAACAACATATGAATAAGGCTTATGACACAAATCAGAGAACATATAATTTACGTGCGCCACGTACATTTGAAGTTGGACAAATAGTTGTTAAACGAAACTCTGTATTAAGTAATGCCTCCGCAAATTTTAATGCAAATCTAGCTCCAATTGGAACCAAAGTGCGTATAAGGAAAAGGTTAGCACACATGTAAACAGCTGATCGATAATGATGCGTTGGCAGGACTGTTCACAGCCCTTTGTGACCTAATTTGAAACTCTGACTCAGAGCATTTGTGTATAGCGGCGCAAACACAGTTGGTTCCGGCCAATAAATTTCCTTTCTGCAATTGACGACGTGTGCAAAAATTTTCTTATTGAAAAATAACTTGGCGGCATCGTCATTTTGAATGCTCGTATTATTGATATTAATTGAAAGAAACCGATATATATTATATATATATACATATATATAGATATATATATATATAGAGGCCTTTGTAGCATACGTTTATTATTGAATAATAATTGATCCAAATTGAAGAAAAAGAAATTGAATGAAAACTAGTAATTAAGTAATACTCCCAAGCATGAAACTAGAAAACTAGTAATTAAGTAAAATTCCTAAAATTAATGTTACAAATAATGGAACTGAATAACCACCATTATGAAGTATAAAAGGAATTAATTATGGATTAAAATAGTTTAATGGGCTCCTGAGATAAATATGGTCTTGCATCTTTAATAGGGTAAAGGTACCGAATATTAGTCCTTACAGGTTGGGCCGGTAAAAGAAGAAGCACATCAACAGCTCTGTTCTTCGATCTAAATATATCATTAATGGATTTTGTTAGCTATTCTGTTTGGTTGTGTTATTCCGTTCCTTTAGCACCCTGTCCCATATTTTTTTAGTTATGTAACACGGCAGCTTACTAGGT
>JAWNMU010000190.1:0-27146 GCA_035043665.1 Drosophila quasianomalipes
TGCATTGCTCAATCTGCTCATCTCTAGCACGCCCCTTCCCAATCCTCTCCACTGCCTACGTGTGGTGAGATATAAGTGACATGAAGCTGCAATTTTAAAAAAGCCGGATATTTTCTGTGTATCTCTCAACTATGGCAAAATTGTTGGCTCTTCCTGCGGTTTGTGCCTGACTGCCAGAGCCCGACCCCGATTCCGATCCCGCACTAGCTTCCGCCCCTTTCACCTATCCTGGCTGCCATTCCACTGCCTGCCTGCCTGGTCGAGTCTGCGGATTATCCAAGCCAATTTGCTGTGCTGCATATTTCTTATTAATTAAGCTGCCTGCTGCAGTGTATGTGTATGTGTATGTGTATGTGTATGTGTATGTGTATGTGTATGTGTATGTGTATGTGTATGTGTATGTGTATGTGTATGTGTATGTGTATGTGTATGTGTATGTGTATGTGTATGTGTATGTGTATGTGTATGTGTATGTGTATGTGTATGTGTATGTGTATGTGTATGTGAATGTGTATGTGTATGTGTATGTGTATGTGTATGTGTATGTGAATGTGTATGTGTATGTGTATGTGTATGTGTATGTGTATGTGTATGTGTATGTGTATGTGTATGTGTATGTGTATGTGTATGTGTATGTGTATGTGTATGTGTATGTGTATGTGTATGTGTATGTGTATGTGTATGTGTATGTGTATGTGTATGTGTATGTGTATGTGTATGTGTATGTGTATGTGTATGTGTATGTGTATGTGTATGTGTATGTGTATGTGTATGTGTATGTGTATGTGTATGTGTATGTGTATGTGTATGTGTATGTGTATGTGTATGTGTATGTGTATGTGTATGTGTATGTGTATGTGTATGTGTATGTGTATGTGTATGTGTATGTGTATGTGTATGTGTATGTGTATGTGTATGTGTATGTGTATGTGTATGTGTATGTGTATGTGTATGTGTATGTGTATGTGTATGTGTATGTGTATGTGTATGTGTATGTGTATGTGTATGTGTATGTGTATGTGTATGTGTATGTGTATGTGTATGTGTATGTGTATGTGTATGTGTATGTGTATGTGTATGTGTATGTGTATGTGTATGTGTATGTGTATGTGTATGTGTATGTGTATGTGTATGTGTATGTGTATGTGTATGTGTATGTGTATGTGTATGTGTATGTGTATGTGTATGTGTATGTGTATGTGTATGTGTATGTGTATGTGTATGTGTATGTGTATGTGTATGTGTATGTGTATGTGTATGTGTATGTGTATGTGTATGTGTATGTGTATGTGTATGTGTATGTGTATGTGTATGTGTATGTGTATGTGTATGTGTATGTGTATGTGTATGTGTATGTGTATGTGTATGTGTATGTGTATGTGTATGTGTATGTGTATGTGTATGTGTATGTGTATGTGTATGTGTATGTGTATGTGTATGTGTATGTGTATGTGTATGTGTATGTGTATGTGTATGTGTATGTGTATGTGTATGTGTATGTGTATGTGTATGTGTATGTGTATGTGTATGTGTATGTGTATGTGTATGTGTATGTGTATGTGTATGTGTATGTGTATGTGTATGTGTATGTGTATGTGTATGTGTATGTGTATGTGTATGTGTATGTGTATGTGTATGTGTATGTGTATGTGTATGTGTATGTGTATGTGTATGTGTATGTGTATGTGTATGTGTATGTGTATGTGTATGTGTATGTGTATGTGTATGTGTATGTGTATGTGTATGTGTATGTGTATGTGTATGTGTATGTGTATGTGTATGTGTATGTGTATGTGTATGTGTATGTGTATGTGTATGTGTATGTGTATGTGTATGTGTATGTGTATGTGTATGTGTATGTGTATGTGTATGTGTATGTGTATGTGTATGTGTATGTGTATGTGTATGTGTATGTGTATGTGTATGTGTATGTGTATGTGTATGTGTATGTGTATGTGTATGTGTATGTGTATGTGTATGTGTATGTGTATGTGTATGTGTATGTGTATGTGTATGTGTATGTGTATGTGTATGTGTATGTGTATGTGTATGTGTATGTGTATGTGTACTTCTGTACTTCTCTTCGCCTAGTCGCCTTCTCGTATTTGAGTGACAGCTACGCGGATGCATAACGGCCATCCGGTGATACCTGGCTTATTGCCGGAGGTCACGAGCTGCTTACACTACTCAGGATAAGCATCGACTTGGCCATTGCCATGTTAATGCGATCAAAAACTTTTCGCCAGCTAGATGCACTTATCCGAGTAGTGTCATCCTCCTGCCACGTAAGTCGCCTCGTACAACAAGCTGTGACACGCTATGGTGATGATCCTATCCCCGCCCCACACGAGTGTATGTGTATGTGTATGTGTATGTGTATGTGTATGTGTATGTGTATGTGTATATGTATGTGCACACCTATACAGCTCTCACCGCTCACCCACTGTCTTACCCCATGTCTACAATTATTTTATACATTTTCAATTTCCGGCTCATAAAAGCGAATTGAGAACAAACACAGCATGCAAGAATTGCAAAAGCTTAAGATACTGCACCGAAGGTCTTTTTACTTTCCTACTGAGCTAATTATGGGCTTTCATAGATATTTACGCAATTACATGCAGAACCATATTTTTTTGGTAATGAAATTTCTTGGCCAACAGCAGTGCAAGTAAGCTGAAATTTATTGTTCATTTGTATTGTTTTTTGTTTTTTTCAATACAGAATTTGAATTGATTGATAAGGCTGTTAAATATATACCATATATTTCCGGCATGGGATAATATATAAATTAATAAGCTAAAAGTTGATTTTTTCAAGAACCTTTTTAGAAAATTGTTAGCTGTTCACTGATGAGTAAATCGGGTACACTTGATGAATCCACCTGTATTTCTAACAAGCCGAGTTAAAGCTACTAAAGACCAGCACAAAACCTCAACGAAGCCACCGACAGCGAGCGGCGACAAGCTATAAATTATAATTTACAAGACATGACTGCCAAACAAATGGCAGTCGTTGAGCCACTGCCTCTCTCTCTCTCTCTCTCTCTCTCTCTCTCTGTCTCTGTCTGTCTGTGTGTGTGTGTGTGTCTATGACTTTGACAAGTTTTTGATGGTGTGCGCCCACCAAGCAGCAGAAGCGCCGCACAGTGGTTCCAACTATTTTCACAACGGGCCCTTTGATGAACTTTGCATTCAAACAAAAAAACAAAAAAATGTTTGACTGTTTCAACATTTATAGATTATTTAATCTTTATTCGAGAGTTTTGAACTATTCTGTGCATACTTCCGAGGCATATTTTTTAAAGACCATTGCTTTTTCATGTTGAAAACGATTTCTGTATTTATTTACTGTGGTTCAAATCGGTCATATGTTCAAATTTTAAGAAATACAGAAATTAGTTTAAAACAACAATTTTGTTTAGTTTCAATTATAAAATGACAATAGCCTAGGTATATATTTGTATATTTTTTTAGCAGCGGTTTTAATGTGCAACGGCGACTTCGACGGCAACTCCTCATGTAGCCAACATTTTTCAATTAACAAACGAACGAAAAATGTATGACATGCCACAGACACACACATCCGCCCACACCTACACTCGCAACCAAACAGCTACTCGCCACAAAGAATGAGTTCACACACACACACACACTCACACACACACACAAACACAACACATTTTTCATAGGCATCCATTTTTAGAGCAGCGAATCAAAGCAGCCAAAATGGCGCTGTCAAAGAGGAGCGGCGAATGGTGTCCAATGGTTCGGGTGGTTGTGGTGGTTGCAGTGGTTGTGGTGGGTAACATAGGTGTAGTTTGGTTTGTTAGGTTAGCTTGGTAACTAACTAATAACAATAAGGAGAGCCTAGGACGACGGCATGTGATGTACTTGTGTCATTCGTTTCCTGGCAAAATGACAAGCGAAATGTTTGCCACAAAATTTCATTTAGAAAAGGGTTATTAATATTATCAAATTTGACGCCGGGCGGACATTACGAAGCACTCCCACACTTAATAGTGTGTCTTCGTTTGTCTATCTGCTTGTGTCCTTTTGAATGTTTCGTAGCGCGCTAAACACCTGCTACTTTTTTTATTTTATAAGGCACTCAACACGCCACAGACTGACAGCTGAAAAGGATGTGTGTGTGTGTGCGTGTGTGTGTGTGTGAATGTGCTTATCAGCGCTGTTTGTGAATAAGTGATGGGCCATAGAAATATTAATATGCATATATATATAATAATAATGTCTTACTATTATTAATATTAAAATATTTAAGCTTACGCTTCAAATATTTAGGTATTGAATATTTTTTTCAGGCTCAAAATTGTTAGCTAAATGTATCAGTATAGTATATATTACAAGGACTTTAACCTTTAACAACAACAGAATAATACATGCCATTTCTGACAGGTAAAACAACCTAACATGACAGCTAAATATTTATTAAAATGATTCAATTCAGTACAAATGCGAAATGGATGTATATGCTAGGCGAATTACATTAAATTCAATTAGATTAAATTAAATTACATAAAATAAAAAATTAAAAAATACGCTGTTGTGTAGGTTGAGAATATTCCATAATTTCATTTCCTGGATTTTAAAAAGTGGATGGTTCCTCATTAATATTAAGTGTTGAACAGATCGGGAGCTTTAAATAATATATCTATTTCAAAATTTTTAAAAATCTTCTGTTGCCATTTCCAAATCGTCTCAACATCATTTAAGGTGTTACATGTAATTGAGTTTTGCGGCTTTAGTTATTTTCACTCACTAGATAGACCCTTTAAATGGAACTTATTCATATTGGCCTTTGTTTTTTTTATTTTTATTTTTTTTTTAAGATTCCCTTTTCTATCTACTTGCTGGTGACTTAGTCCCAGTACTTTCTATACATAGTTAATTGGTAGCTTGTTCAAGAGCCATTCAATTATCCGAAGAGGTCAACAGTAAAAAAGCGACAGTTTTGTGACCTCAGACTGTCCTATCTTTTGAATGGATCCCTTTTCACAGAACAAGAAAACAGACACACACAAATATTTCACTTGAATTTTTAATGTTTGTCGCATTGGCCGCTTGGTGGCCATTTTAATTGTCAATGCCATTGCTTACACACCGCCTCCCTCCTCAGCGCCCAGTTCTCTCATTGGTACATGAAAACATATTCAAAACAAACATAATAATTTTTTATTTTATTTTTCCGGTCCAGCAGCCCACAGCTGATTTCCTTGGAGACAAATTAGCCAACAGTTGACACAAAAAACAAGTAGCCACAAATGTTTGAGTTTTCTTTTCATACCCTCAACCCATTGAAAATGGGTAAAAAGGGTGTAATGGTTTTGTGCAAATGTATGTAACAGGCAGAAGGAAGCAACTCCAACCCAATAAAGTACATCTATTCTTAATGAGGATCAAAAGACGAGTCGAGTCCGTCCGTCTGTATAAACACGCGGATCTCAGAGACAATTAGAGCTATAGATTTCAAATTTGAAATACAAGTTTTCTTATACCAAAGGCATAACAAGTTTGCTTCATTTTATCGATAACTGACTCCGAATATCGATACATTATCCCATGTCATGATAATCGACGCAGGCGTAAATATGTCTTGTGTGTATTCTGCAGAGTCCCGTTACCTGTGTATGTATGTATGTATGTATGTGCATGCGTTTGTCGCAATCCAGCTAGGATCAGGGCTTGGTAATAATAATATGCTATAAGAAAGAAGTGTACTTGCAGACCTGCTCACATTTGGGTGCAAAACTTTTTAAAGAGAAATTCGCAAATAAGACTATTATTTATTTAACAGCTGGGTTATGGATATATAGTAGTCGAGCTCACTCGAGCTCACTCGACTACAGCATTCTTACTTGTTTTTCTCAACATTTTTGCTCTCGTTGTTTTTTAATGTGTTTCTTTTTAATATTTGATTTTTTGGGCAAACATTAATAAAGTGGCCCGTGGCGAGCAAGTCAAATGTCGTCTTTGGAAACATTTTTGTATTTGCCTTTATTAAAGTGTTTTCCATAAAATGCCGATGGACCGTAAGATGCAAGCTGTTGTTGTGATGACTGTGATAATGAAAGAGAGGAGGTTGACAAATAAGTGTTATCCACGAATATTGATAAGCATACACCTACGTATGCTTCAAATTAATATTTATTTATGATTTGTGTCCAAATGCGAACTAGGCTTAATTTTTGTAGTGGTTTTGCGCAATCGATATTTTGAAATTTGTGCTGTGCGCATCCACAGTGATAACAATCGAAAGCTGTAATGACCCGATTTGAATATCAAATGTTGCATGAGCACATTATAGCTAATTTGTTCACATTAACCAATTACCCATATTTGCATTTACTTTAGTATTTTTTACAAGTGCTGTTATCTCTAACAGGTCACGAGAGTTTCTTATTAGTTGAAGTGCATTCGAGTCAATTTGATGCTTGTTCTTCTTTTCTTATTAAGGCTATTCAAGATGGGAGCAACGTAACCAAAAGTAGCGCTCAGCCAACTGAGTGTTCACTGCCACAAGCACTTAGCAGCAGCAGTGCAACATACACCTACATACCACCCCCCATCCCCCACCCCCACCACCCTCCCCCCGCCACACTCACCCTAACCTAGCAACACCCCGCACACATCCACTTCACAGGCAGCGTTTGCTTTTTATTTGCTGTGCACTGCCCTGATTATGCTATGCCCTTAAGCCTCAACAGCGAAAACAAGAGAGAGAGAGAGAGAGAAAGCGAGAAAGCGAGAGGGAGAGAGAGAGAGAGTGGGAGAGGGAGATAGCCAGGGACTGAGTGTGGTGTGGTAAGTAAATGCTTAATGTTACTTCAGGTAATGCTTTGTTCTTTCAGTTAATTAAATTTCCATGTGACATTTTGCATTATGCACTCTCTTTTTGTTGTTGCTGTTGCCCATTGCCATTGCCTAACTGTTGATTTCTTTGTTGTTGTTGTTGTTGTTATTCTTCTCCTTCTTCTTCTTCTTCTTCTTCATCTTGGCTGCACACATGCGTTTTTAGTTTCAGTTGGAGAAAAGGAATTTGATTACTTTGGCGACCAAGTCGCCAAGCGGCAAACTTCGTAGGTTCAGGTTTGCTCTCTCTAAACGCAACCTATACCAACACTTAGACAAATAGTCCACAAACACACACACACACACACGCACAGACACTCTCATACATGTAAATGCATATGCAACTAAATGTAAAGCGGCTGTGGGAATTGTGTTGGCTTGGCCAGTCATGTATTCAGCGCTCAGCATCTCAAAGCTTAGCTGCAAAAATATTTAAGAAATAACAACAAGGATAAAAACAAAGCGAATGCAAAGCGAGCAGCAAGCAACTGGAAATTACAGTGGAGAGAGAGGACTGGAGTGGGGTGTGTGATGTATGTGTGTTTGTGTGTTATTGTGTGTGTGTGTGTGTGTGGCATTTGGCTTTGGCTCTGAATCTGGCGTACTGTTTAGGTTTTGAGTTCGTCGCTGTTCCGTGGAAGACGATTTAATGCATACAAAATGATTTACACGCCGCTGGCCACAAAGAATACCCCAGCACGTTGAAAAACTGCGAGAGTCTACACGCCAGAAGCGATATCCTAAGCACGCCGAAGATTAAATACACTTGCCCACATAAATTTAGAATACCGTCTGATTGTTTCCTATGAGAATGAGATGATATAGTTGCCCGAGGTTTGCTGATTTTGCCTCAAAATGTTAGAAGCATAATAAAATTCATTTTTTTTTTCAAATTTTGGTTGATACGCGCCTTTCGATCGATTTTTGCATTGGCAGCTATATGTTATAGTGATCCGATCCGGCCGGTACAAAGAAGAAAATGGTGTACGCATATGGATGCAGTTGCTGCTGTGCGTTGTTGTTGCACAGGTTGTCAGCGAATCGCCCATCTTCCCCCACCGTCGCGCTCACCCGGTTATCTGGCCACGTGTAAAGACTTTGGTCTGGTTTTTGTGCTTTGCTTGCATTTGCTTTTGCTTTTGGGGCTTCCTCTCGGCGCCACATAATCAGCAACGCAGCAGCGCTGAAAAGTGTGCTACGCTTTTGCTTTGCCAGAGTGCCCTTATGGCCTATGCTTGCTTGCCAGCCGCCTGCCTACCATCAAGCGAAAATCTCTGATGATACGAAATCAGCATAAACAACAACAACAACAACAAACAACAATCACAACAATAACAACAGCAGCAGCAGCAGCAGCATCAGCATTAACTATAAGAATAACAACAGCTATGGGCTTAGGGGGCGGTTGCAATGCAGCTGTAGCTCTCTGACTGGGTTTATGGCACAAAAGCAACTGCAAATAGGGTTAACAGCCAGTGCAATTTTCATATTACCCAGCAGCAACCAAAGTGTAGTTGCACACCCTATCTCTCTAAGACCACCCACTCCCAGCACCCAGCTATCTAGTGTACCCGGCCAATGCTCCTACTTGCAACGTGTACGGGCGGTAAAGATGCGACCTCGTGGCGAGGAGTTCGTTGAACGGATTGCAGCTGGTGTTACCCATACACACACACACACACACACACATACACACACACAGCCGCCAGGAGCAACATTTCTATGACGAGCACATGCACAAAAATGCATAGACAAACAAACATATATCGATACATATGTACATATGCACGAGCCTATGTATATATGTAAATCTATATGGGTAATTGTTGCAGTGCAGCAGCTACATGAGTGCAACCAAGTACTCAACACTAATTTGAATTTGAATTTAATCTTTTCATTTTTTTTAATGCACATTTGCACTCACAGCTGCCATGTTGTTTTTTTTGTTTGATTGCAATTTAAATTCGATTTTATTTTTATTTGATTTTAGTCTTTTATATTGGAAACTATCGATTGTGTCTAAATTGATGTGACAATTTATCAACGATTTTCTAAAAAATAATATTGGCATGATGAAATTTTAGGAAATTAAACTATTTAAAATAAAATGTTTTATAAACATTGAAGAACGGCTATCACAGGCATGCCGAAGATTACATATCCTTGCAGATCGTAATCAATTTGTCGAAATCCAAATCGCACTGTACTACAATAAAATAGCCGAACGATTGTTCCTATGAAGGCTACATATATAATATACGTGCTTTTTTATCCTATTTTTTGTGTGAGCTGGATATCTTTTAAATGAAAAAGTTCTTCATATAACAACTAATTTTTCAAAGGATTGTTCCTATTACAGCTGGTATTGTACTGCCTGAAAAGTTGCATCAGTTCGCATATAGTCAAATGGATAGACGGAAAAATATCGATTCGGTCTGTGATGCTGATAAAGTACATATGCAAAGCTTATAATAAATGATTAAGCCATAATTGAGACTCAAGAATGACATATTTACAAAGATAGAATTTGCATTGATTTTTGATTGTTTTATATTTAATGATTGTGCCATTTTGCATTGATTCTTGATTTCAGACCTTTTGTCTTTCTTATGCGACTTCAATTATGTTTCGTAGAATTCCCTGAACCTGCAAATCATTTGTTATTGTCCATTTGGAATAATCAAATTAAGCTTTGCCTAGCTACCACTTCCGTCGACACACACATACACACAGCCACACAGACACACACTGAGATGTCTCATATATGGAAGGCTGTCTGCATTAATAACACGAAACGGTGCTCGTGGGGCTGCCCCCATCGCTTGGTTGCAACAACGGAAATGCAAAATTGACAAAGCCAAAATGCCTTAAAGTAAATTTTTGCAATGCAGCAAGGCTGGGCTGAATACCAACAGTGCCAGCTTAAAAGGCAGCTGTTGCTGTTGTTGCTGTTGTTGCTTTCACTATTGGATTTCTTCTATTTTTTGGCCAACAATGGAGCTGAGCTCTTGCTGCTAGCTACTAGCTGCTGGTGCAGAAGGAAGCGAGACGACGCCGTACACCATTAAATCTCTTTAGAACTCAATTCTTATTCCCAACGCAATTTATACAACAAAACTTCACAAACACACACATACATCCGCTAACAATGCTGCAAATTCACAAACTAAGAAAATAAAAAAGGAAGGCAACAATGACGAAAATCCAAAGGAAGAAATACTCTACAATGCATACATTTTCAAGTCCTGTCGCACTCACTCTCTCTTCCTTTCTATCATCCCTTACTTTGGGCTATTCGTTGCTTGTGCTCGTTACTCTGCATTGGCTAGAAATCCTTTCACTTATCCTGGTTTTAGTGACCAAAATGTATTTCCCAAATCAATATTGTTAAACGTTTAACACAACATATTGCTTCCAAATTAAAAAATAATAATTCAGTTTATAGTGATAATATATCCTTTATTCCACATTTCTTTAAATGGCTGTTAAGAAAGTTTTTAATATTATTTGTTAATTGATAATATATTTGAATCAATCGATAGCAATTATTTTTGAATTCATATTTTTTTCTTATAGATTTCTCGCATCTAGGAGAAAATAAATGGCAATTGACTTAACATGCTTCATACATTTCGTATACCCAATTTAAAAGGGTATACAAGCTGCAAAGAATGAAAGCATGTGTGTGTGTGTGTGTGTGGCAAGAAGAACTTAGAGCTGGCGTGACATATGGAGCACGATAGAAAATAAGCACACGTCAACTGCATAGCACAAACATATAGAAAAACACACGACGCGACAAAACCAAAAAAGAAGACAACTCGCTGCCCAGGCGAGCACTGAATGTGGCAAGACGTGTGCCGAGGGGGGGTGGTGGAACTGGTGCCCGAATGGGGCGCTGTGGTAACCGGTGAGTGTATAAACATGCCATAAAGCCGTGGAACACACAGATGTAAAGAAGATGATAGAAAAAAAAAAAAAATGGTGAAGCTGTGTTATGCAGGCATGCAGTGAGGTTATGGCGTCACAATGGAAACACCAACAAAAACAACAGCAAAAGCGCCAAATGACAACAACATAAAGGTGCAGCAGTGCTTACAGAAAAAAGAGAGAGAGAGAGAGAGAGAGAGAGCGAGAGAGGGAGAGAGCAAAAGAGAAAATCAGTACAAGTCACAAAGGTTAATAAAATCGGATGCGAGGCAACAGAGTCGAGTCAGCCTAGTAACCTGAAGAGATAACACAAAAATATGTATATATATATACATTTATATATTTCATATATAAAACATATTTATATATATTACATTTATTTAAAATATTCATAAATATATATAAATGAATATTAAATCAATTGGTTTTTCCTGTATGTTAAAAATAGTCTAAATGACATTTTCAAATTCAAAATTGTAGGTTAAATTTGAAATTGGCACATTTAAGAAGTCATCTGGAGGACATTTAGAAGATTGGATTGCAAACTGTGCATTACTTATAAGTCACAGGAACAGTTGGAAGTAAAATACTCAAATTGTAGTAGCTCTAACGAATATTAATTAATAAAGTGAAATATTCTGGAGTACAAAAACAAAGTATTGACAAATCGAAATTGAAAAATATTCTAGGTGTATTTTTTGTGGTCTGAAACCAGAATAACTCTAATTATGAAATATGAAATAGACATAAATATAAATGAAGTACGAGTATATTTCGATTTTTATTTTTTTTTTAACTAATCGATCGATTTCAGATGTTATTTTCCAGTGTTATTACCATGCCAATAGTAGCCTGTTACCTGCATTGCAAGTGGCCCTCTTACATAATGAACACCTTCGGGGTTTGTTTTTTTATATCCATTTTTGTTTATCCATTTCAATATGTTTTTTAAGCACATACATTTGGATTTCATGCACACTCACACACACGAACACACACACACACACACTCATTGCTAGAACTATGAATATTTTTCGAGATGGCATTCAACTGATTGTACATGTTTTTGCAACTTGTTGTTTCGTTTCATATAGCTGCCCCATGATTATTGTCGGTAGCGGTGCAACTACATAGCTCTTTTTGAGAAACCTCCTCGCCCTCTGCCTCACCAAGCCCAGGTCTATCTTGTTTGGCTTGAATGACGCTTGGCTTGCTGCGCCTGTTCAGGTGATTTGCGTTGGACTTAAAGGCGGATCGTTGCCTGTCTGTTGGTCAAATGACATCGGACACAATTGCATTGATTTTTATTTTGTTTTTTTTCTATTGTGTGTGTTTGGGGTAGGGGGTTTGCACCCCTTCGCATCGTGTCTAGTCCTTGTTCTTGTAATTTAGTTTTTGTTGCTATTTGTTGCTAGTATTTGTTAAGTTTTATTTTCTTCTTTTTTTTTTTTCCAGCAAGCCAGCAAGATAGCTGGTCATGTTGGCTGACGATGGCCTATCTACTGTTCTCGATCCCGCCCCTTCTTCGGCTACTGTTACAACATTTGATGCTGTTGTTGCAGTTGTTCTTCCTGTCTGGCTTCTGGCCGCCTTATTTATGTACATGTCGCATTGCATTGCATACTTGGAAGGCAGCCAGCGCTGCACTGTGGCGCCACGCAAAGATACCAACTTTATTCACAAACATACATATATACCACGTATGTATGTATAGTGACAGGCACGTTCATAAGAAAATTGTAGCGTCAAAAGAAGTTTGTATAAATTTGTCGGCAAATACAAGAATTGTTTGCCTTTCAGTAAATTGTTCACAGATTAAAATATGAGATTTATATGAAGCCCGAGTCGGGTATGAAAAGGATTGCATTACCATTTCTCCCTTAGCATTCATGTAAGACATCAGACAACATTGATTATAGTCTGAACACGAATCGTTTACTCGAATTGAAAGACCAAATAGCTATTTAGGCTATTTAGTGAAGTATTAAGGAAATTACCTTTCATGCATATACATGCCAATATTTGAGAACTAATAATAAATTATCTTTCGGGACTGAAGAAACCTTTTTCAAAACCATCCCGCTTCGTGGACTATCCGAAAAGACACTTCCGTAAGAATTCACTATAGACATTTCAAGGGAAGTCTTTGTAAAGGATCATCGCAGAAGAATTCTCAGTAAGTCTTCGACACCAACCAAAAACAGTTTTCACTTTATTTTAAATAAGTATTATATAATTTAATAAACTTAGGCTCTGCGTCTGATGCTGTTTGGCCTGTTTGTGTTGCGAGAAATACCAATAATGAAAGCACACACACACACACACACACACACACACACACACACACACACACACACACACACACACACACACGCACACACGCATACAGACACTTTCATATTCGCAGATACGCAGGTTTCTTTCTCACACACACACACACATGCAGCATGGAGGCGCCCCAGAAACACGCAGAGCATTAAATTAATTGTGGGAATATCTCAAGGCGGCCTCGACGAACTTTGCCTTTGTTGCCTGCAAATTTTTGTAGCTGTTGTTGTTTTTTCTGTTGTTGTTGTTGATGCCACTGATATGGCTGTTGTTGTTTACATTTAAGCGGGGCAGCTGCGACTGAAGCGCATCAACATGATTAACGTTATATTTTGAAAATATATTAATGTGTGTGTGTGTGTGTGTGTGTGTGTGTGTGCGTGTGGGTGTGTATTCGTGTAGGCAGTGTGTGTGCCTTACTTTCTGTGTAGTTTATAAGCCTCCACTGGCGCCCTGCCGTTGTGTCCTTTCTTTGTGTGCGCTTTTAAATAAATGTGAGGATAGGCAATACCCTGCATAAATGGAGAATGCATCCTCAGCTCAACTCCTCAACTTTATGACTTCAACTGTATGATTGATGCTGATACCTAAATTGTAAGCTATTATTATTATTATTATCGTCAACGTCCACTGTTGCCTGAGACTTCAACCAGACTTCCCGTTGATTCATATGCAGAAGACTGCCATATTTGTAAAATCGAATTAACAATTTTTGAATTAATACAGCTAAATTTTGAAATACATTCAGCTGGTGATATATATATATATATGTATGTGTACGATTGGCGAATATCGATTTAGGTAACAATAACTTATTTTCATATTGAAAAAAATAGTGTCAGCAAACCTTCTATGTAATTAACAGGTTTTTTTCCAAGATGTCTTGTGAAACTGTGTTGATAGCAAATAAATATAATTTGTAAGTCAGTTGTCAGTTGCCATTTGATTGCTACTTTTGCCAGGGTACCTTGATGTCGAGCATTCGCTTCTCTCTTTCTTCTTTTTTGAATAATTAATTGACACGTGTGTCTTTTGCACCTCTGAACGCCCTTGCAACGTGCAATGACCATCAACACTTGGCGCATTGCATTAACTGTTATTATTATTTATTATTTTCACTAGTTTTCTTTTGTTTTCTTCTCTCCTGCTGCTGCTGCTGCTGCTGCTGCTGGTGGTCCTTTCCCTCGCTGTTGGCGAGTTTTTGGGCTGCGCAAATAATTAAACTAAAGCGGCGACGACCTCAGCCTCAGTCTCAGTCTCAGCCACAGCCACAGCCACAGTTTCAGGCTTGTCGTTGCTCATGGAATTGCCGCCAATTCATTTTGCCGCATTTTAAATGCTGAAAGTCATTTACAAAAAAGGGATCAAAAGTATATCAACAGCCTTGGCAAGGATGCATCAGCTGCGAAGCGAGTGTGTGTGTCTGTGTGTGTGTGTTAATATATATGCGTTGACTGAAAATTTATTGTTTTTGCCATTAGCGCGGCAAATGCGTCGAACAAGGACTCCAAACAGGAGACGAAGACAGCGACAGCGACAGAGATGAAGCTGAAGCTGGAGCTGGAGCTGAAAATGGAAATGGAAATGGAAATGAAGCTTGAGGCAGTTGACGCAAAAGCTGCAAACATTGTTAATGCGCGAATTCATTAAGCGAATTGTGGGCAGGGCCCTTTTTGTTAATTGTAAACAAATGCCAAGCGAACATGGCAATTTAAGCAGATTGAATTAATGAAAATTAAAAAAATAAAATAAAATAAAATAAAATAAACAAAACCGAAAACGTTCTTCATTATACGCATTACAACAATTGTTGCACTTGATTAAAGCGAACTGGCAGCGAGCTGGCAGCTCTTTCACTGATAAGTAATTGAAACACATTTTATGTTTATTCACACGCTCTTAATTGGACACAATATGCTTTTATTTTGTTAGTAAGTAATCACTCATATATTAAAAAGGTACCTGCCAACAAGCCCAATCGTTTCATTAATGTGCACTTTTAGCCTGAAATACAAAAAAATGGGAAAAATTTGCCAACTCATGCTTGATAAAATAGACAAATACAAAAAACTTCAAATTCGATATTACTGAGCATTGAACCGAAAAGGTTACAAGTTTTCTGGTATTTTCTTACGATATTGTACAAATTATGAGATGGTTTTTGGCACTTGAGATAATAATAGGTCTAACAGTCTGTTTAAGTTCATTCCACTGAACTGAGATGATAATATTTTCAATTTATTTTATGTGTCTTTATTTATACTTATACTATATATATATATATTTATATTTACTTGTATTTTTTTGCTTGATTGTATATATTGTATTATTATCTTACGACTATCGTATACGCTTTCCATCAATTCAAACAATCTATATAATTTCCTGAACCGGACTTTTGGATATATATATATGAATTAAAAATCTTGATTAACTATCGCACTATCGATGCCACCTGGTTTGTTGAACTGCTTACTGTATTATTATTGTTGTTTTTTTTTTTGTGTGTATTCAAGCCGCTGGTTGGTCATTAGCCAATTGTCCGGCTGCTCGTTTGTCTGGCCATTAACCAGCTTCAACTTTAGTTGCAGTGGCGCAGTTTCCAGCTCCTCCACTTGACAGTCTACTCCGTACTCCCTGCACCCCTTTCGCTTTTTCCCCGTGGCTGGCTCAAAACTTTTGCTGGGCATTGTCGATTTTTTTCTTTTTTAATCAACGCCTTGCCCAGATAAGCTTTAGTTTCTGGGTGCTGGGTACCGGGTTCTGGGATGTGCCTGGTACGAGACAGCAATTAAACACCGGGCGGTCTGGGAGCGCGACAAGGTGACCAACAGCCATCGAAGCTCGTTGGCGGCGACAATCAATTTACCTGCCGGCCAACGGAAGAAGGCGAAGAACTGGAGGACAGGGGACAGGGGACGGGGGACAGGGGACAGGGACAGGGACAGGGACGTTCTTTGGCGTCTGATAAATGAGAAAAGTTTTAATGCTGAGCGTTCAGGTCGGCTCATTGGCATTTTTACGATGTCGGTGTGCCCAGGGACAGGAGAGTCTAGGCCCCGGACAAATAGGCAACAAATGAGACGAGTCGAGGGTGCTTAATAGAAAAGCGCAGCGTATGCAAGTTAAGTGGGGATGAGATGGGAAGCTTAGCAAGTAGCACCACAATTTACCCATCCTCAGTGGGAGTTCCAAAATAGTTCGGATATCCCCCACGCTCACCTCCGAATGTGGCACTTAAAAACTTTGTCGCATGCAACCGCGCACGATGCAGCTGCAACTCTTTTTTTTTGGGGGGGGGGGGGGGGGGGGGTACTTTGTAACCCATCTCGGTATCGGTCTGGGGACATATATATCGAACGTGCGATATAAAATAGCCTTGGCCAGTAGTTATATGAACAGCAATAGCAAAAGCAACAAGCAGCAAGAACAATCTGTGATTTGGACAATGTTTTTGTGTCCTTTTTGCAACAAACTATTGGAGACTAAAAATTACTTCAACATTGTCTGGTCACCAAGCATGGACAATCAATACCACATATAAGCTTGTCGATCTATGTGTCCATTGAATCCATTACGATTCTGTCTATTAGCCTCCATCAGAATCGACTGTTGGTCCAATAAAATGCACTACTACATGCAATAAATTGTTTCTATTTTTGTGTGACATTATCTTTTATTAGATCATTTAATATTTTCCATTACAAATTAATCTTTTTCTTATTTATTCTGCTTAAATTGTCAGTCAGTACAAAAGATAAGATAAGTTAAGCACGAGTACGAGTTGTCAATTTCCCCAATTTACGACTTGACCCAAACATAAATGGTACTTATTAATTAAGTCTCGTGTGCAATTTAGATCATAACTTAAAATTCAAATATATCGTTCTCATACAAATATATATAGAACTATATTTCGAAATCTTATCCAATCGGAATTATCCCCTATGCGCAACATCAGAGTCTATTTGCTTAGTAGTTAACTGTGTGTGTTTTGCAAGTTTGTGTGTGTTTTCAGTGGCTCTGTCCTTAGTATTCATAATGCTTCTAAGTACGTGTATGCGAATATATATAAATATATTAATACACATAATATATATGCATATATATATATATACGTATATATATATATATATATATGCATAAAACAATGACAGTCGAGCCCTGCCGGCACCGCACTGTGAGTGGCGCGTGCGGTGGCTCCATACAAAAAAAAAAAGAAACGAAAAACACATACACACACACACACACACACACACACACACACACACACACACACACACACACACACACACACACAAGAGAAAGGAGAAAAAGAAGAGAAAAGTAAAACTATGAAAGCGTCTGACTTTTGACCGCCGGTGCAATTTTTGGTGACCAGCGGCGGCGTGACAAAAAACGTGACTGAAACTTTTTGTCGGGCTTGGATGGTTTTTGGCTTTTTTTCTGTTTGTTATTTTTTTCTTTTCTTTTTTTGTTTTGGGAGTCGCCTCCGCTTTTGTGGCAGGGTTGTGTCTGTGCTCGTGGCGGCGCTAACAAATTTCAATAAATTACAGTTACATTTCCCAAAGTCAGGGCATTGCGCTGTGTCGTCTCTGGGTCGTTTTGTTCGCTTAATGGCTCCGCTGTCAGCTCTTTGCCTCGTGCCCCGTGCCACGCTCTCTCTCCCTCTCTCTCTCTCTCTCTCTCTCTCTCTGTCTATGTATCTCTCGCTCTCGCTTCTACTTGGACTGCATAATTCAATTTGTGCTAAAGTTTTGTGAGTGCGTGGCACTCGCTGCGTCGCCGACGGCCCTCGTAATGCGTCACATAATTCAAGCGCAAATTCTTATGGCTGCTGCCCAAATCCCGAACCGTGCTGCTTGCAACAAAAATAAGCTTACGTCAATGGGTCCACCTCATCGAGAGGGCGATTGGGTAGGTTATTGTGCAATGATATTAGTTACTTGCATCGAATAGAAAAACTCGGATCGGCGCCATGTAGTCAGCTACTTAATAAATGCAATTCGGTCACTGTTTCGATGTAGAAACATTAACTTCTCATCCCTATCAGGATGTTTGCATTTGAGTAAAACTTGGCCTGCTTTGTGTGGGCCGCTGATAGTGATAAAAATACTGCTGTATCTAAAAGGTTTATAAGCAAAAAGCCGCTCTACGAGTAATTCTATCGAATTGCATTCAAGGACTATGGCATTATTTCTAGGTTTTTGTGAGGCTGATGCTGATATAGTTAAAGCACATTATTTATAAGAGCAGAACTCAAAATAATGGCAAATAGGTACTTGACTTATTTCAGCCGGAATTATCCCAAAACATGAAGCGCTATCGCTTCCTGTTGATCTGTCAAAGTTGCCAACAAGCTAAAGCCATTTGCTTTGGTCTCACGCTGACTTCTTTCTCCTTGTATTTTTTGTGTGTGTGTGTGTGTGTGTGGATCATAAGTGCTGCAAGTGAATAAATGTAACAGCTTTGGCGAAACGCGTGTGCCAGCCATAAATCAGCTGGTGTAGCTGGAGCTGAAAGTGGAGCTGAAGCTGGAACTGAAGCTAGAGCTGGAGCTGGAGCTGGAGCTCCAGCTGCTCTGCTGGCAAGGCAGCCAAGTTTGGCAACTGATTACGGAAAGCCGAGTCCAGACAGTAACGAAACTAACAATTTTGTGGGCTAACTATGACGATGTTGCCGATTTTACGCTACATTTGCCGCACGATTGTCGCTGTTTGGATGTTGGATGTGGCGGCAAACGGGGAAAGGGAAACGGATGCGGATGCCGATGTGGATGTGGATGTGGAATGTGGAGCAGCAAACGCTAGCTAGACATTGTCTGACCAGGGACAGCACAGTTTTTGTTGTTGTTGTCCATATTACATACTTGAGTGCACTTATTTATTTGCTTGTATGTCAACCTGCATACGTGTATGTGTGTGTGTGTGTGTGTGTGTGTGTGTGTGTGTGTGACTGCCATTTTTCTATTTTGCGATTTCAATTTGTCTATTGTACAGCACGAAAAGGAGACAAATTGCTGAGGCAAGAAGGGCGCAACGAGACCCAACCAGACCCAACCAACCAGACCGGGACAGCAGCACCAAAAGGCCAAAGGCAAAAGGGACGCCGGCACCCGCTTCTGCTCCTACTTCTGTTCCAGCTCCAGCTCACAGTTCCAGCTTCATCTCATTCTCATGCTCCAGCCCGTCCGCCTGCTGCTGTTCTTGATTAACCTATTATGATCATTTGATTGCTCGATTTAATTTGCTATCGTCGTTTTTTTTTTTTTTTTTTTTTTTTTGTGTTTATTTTTATTTTGTTACATTTCGCATTTCCCTTTGTCTGGCGCCGGAGAAAAGAGAAGCGAGAACTTTAAGTAACGGATGGGAGAAAACTTATTATTTCCCCCATTGATTCTTTTCCAAATTGAATTTCTTTGATGACTTTTTGGCCTGTACAATGTCCTGTTGCCACCAACCCCCACACCCCCTTTTTGTATTGCATTTATATAATAATAAGGCCAACAACAACAACTGACCCAAAATTAATTTTCATTATAAACTTTGTCCCTTTTGCATTCGCATCCAATTTTGGCCAGTTTAATTTTTGTTTCGATTGCTGTCAGTTTTAATAATTATTCCTGTGCATCTGATGCAATTCAAAAATGATTATGCAGTTTTATATATTGCTACTATATTAATAAATAACAATTTCCTTTTATTTTTTCTGCAATGCGTTGCCTACGATTTGTTTGCGAATTGTTATAAATTTACAGCAATTGTTTTTAATGATGTTGACTTTTTGCTCATTCAGCAGCGGTTTTTTCTTTGTGTGTTTCGCTCACAAATCAAAAATTGGGGATATCAGACTCGTGAGTAATTTGAAATTAAATTATTATTCGTGCTGCAAAAACATGAAATTTATATATCTATGGTATGTTCCACGCTCCATTGAGAGAAGCCTCCAACTGAGAGATTTGTTCGCATAGAAGTAGGCTTTTTTTTTGTTGATAATTTGTCTTAAGATTATATACTCTCCGAGCTTGCTCTATAACTTTGGAAGCTATATAATATGACCAATATGTCCAATTACCAAATATATGTTAATAAGTACTAAAAGCTTAATAAAACTCGTAACTGCCTTGGTCGAAATATCTCGAAATATAAGCAACAGTTATACGATCCGGCCTGTAAAAATACGGATATATTCCATGTTCCGCTCGGAAACCGTTTATTCGAAGGACATGACTATATAGACTGGACTAGTTGTGCTGATCGAAAATATTTACATATTTTATGGGGTCAGATACGATTTCTTTGGACTTCACAGTCAAATTAGAAGGGTATACAAATGATATGCACTCAATGATATGCACTCAATAGTAGATGGAGTAGATAGAGAGAAGCACTTGTTTTTGACACAATTTGCCGATTGACCCGCGGCACTTGGGACTGGCTGAAAACAATGCCATTGGCATTAATTTTGCTTTTAGCTGTGGGCCTTAATGCCAATTTTTTGTTGCCATTGGACTATTCAATCGACTGTTTAACATGGCGTATGCTTATCAAATTAACGAATTACGCACTTCAGAATGCCAATGTAATTTCCCGTATGCGGTTGCAATAAATGATAATCACACGAGCTCAACACACACACACACACACACACAGACACACAGACACACATACACTTTGTTGCATGGCATGGAATGATGTGCTCTGCGGCTGGATCGACCAAAAGTCGTCAATTCCGTTGGTGCCGCAGAAAAACAGGCAACCAACGCGGCAAAGAGCAACTGGCTGGACTGCACAACAATGCAAACAATGCCACAAATGCACAAAATACGCCCGGACCGTGGCCAGAATTGCTGGCTCCTACTATAACTGCGACTATGACTACTACGGCAACGACTATTACTCCTGCATACCCATCCCCATCCCCTCCTCCCCACAGACTCATTCCGCCGCTCAAAGGGCTTGGAGCCAGGGTGCGTCAGTGCCGCCGTTCGACATAATTAAAAGCGCGCGCCGTTTACGCAATTAATGAACTCTCGCCAAATTAGGCTGCGGCAGCGCGACAAGCAAATGGCCAGGACGAGGACGACGATGAGGACGAGATCGTGGATGAGGACGACAGGCGAACGGGACAGGATGTACCCTCAATGACCGCCTGTGCTGCGGTTGCGGTTACAGCCCACACAGCCCACACAGCCCACACAGCCCACACCAATGGGCTAGGGGTGAAGCGGGGGCGTTGGTCAAATGGCGAGGAAACGTTGGTGCACAAAAACCGCCGCTTTTGCCGCATTGCAGGGCTTTTGTTGCAAAAACAGCCAGACGACAGCCGCATTAATGGCCGCCAGTAAAAACAAGAGATGCCAAGCACCCTTCCATCTCCACCTCCACCTTTGTCGCTCCCCCGTTTGCCTTTGTAGACGCATCCACCGCCTAAGCAAATTGAATCACTCGGGCAATCAGACGGTCGTCTGGTCTTGGTCTTGGTCCTGGTCCCGGTCCAGGTCTAGGTCCAGGTCCACTTTCAGGCGGCAGAGCTCAAATCGCGGAAAACACAATTAAATTGGAGCCTAAGACAAAAAAGCGACAAGAAGGAGTGCTCCAGTCAAGTGAGTGGCAAAGAGCTCGACTCGGCAATACCCTGTACCAAATAATTTCGAAATTTCGTAGACAGTTTTTATGCTTCTTGGTGAAATTTGATTTCAACAATATTAAGCTGAAGACTACAAATTTGTGGCTTTTATTGTAATCGGTAATCGATTAATAAACGATATTAGAGAACCGGCTAAAGTAATCGATAACCAGAAATTATCTTGAACTCTATACATCTGTATATACTTTGTGGGGAGATACTTTCGTTTTCACGACTTTTAAGATACCCTGCTTGATAAATATTTAATGGGTAGAGAGTATAATAAAAACTGTACAGACACCGAATTTAATTGAAGCACTCCGAAAGCCATTTGGTCGGGTCGGGGTCAGTAATGTTAAACATTTTTAATGTCAGCTAAAAGTACCAAAGTAAACAAGGCACAATTAAAACGTTATCACTTTGGTATTGAATATAGTATATCTTTCTAGTACTCTAGTTATGCGCTTCAGCTATAAAATGAGCCCAGCATTTCATATATGATTTATGCATACATTGAAAGGGCGCTGCAATTGAAATGCGCAATTTGAGAAGTTTTGGTCGAGGCTAAAACCATGATGGTCAACTCTAAATGCCGCTGCTGAACACGCAATTCAATGATTTGTGGTCAATGTCACCAATGTAATTGCAGTTGCGTTTATCACACACACACACACACACACACACACACACAGACGTTGCTGAAAACACATTTGTGCAACAACTTCATCTACTGCCCCACCACCACCAGACCAGTACACATAAAAAAAAAAAAAAAACAAAAAAAGAAAAAAACATCACGTTTGTTTGTTACTTCTCTTGCAATCAATTTTTTTTTTCTTTTGCCTCTGTTTATTTTGTTGTGTAGTGCAATTTCTTTTCATTCAGTATCAATTTGCTTCTCTTGCTCACAAAACTTTACAATTTCATTTCACGTTTCTTCTTTGCATTATCTCTACAAGCAAGTCAAAAAAAAATAATTATAATATATATGTTTATATATATACCTAAGAATTGAAAAAAAAAATAATGTACATAGTATAAATTTACAGCATTTGTTTTCCTATTTGTTCCCCTCCCACATTAAATGAATGTCTTGGCTAAGTTGCTGTTCAAGGTAGAATATGGAGGAAAAATCAATGAGTGCGATAAACCGAAAGGGAATAATAAAGATAAGTTGCCGAAACTTCAGCTTAAAGCAAGATGAATAAATAGGTGCGCAAACTAAGCAGCAGAAAATAATAATAATAAAAAAAAAAAACAACAATATGAAATAGACAATTAGACTGAGCGGTAGATCTCTCAGAAATGCTTTAGTTCGCCTTTTTCTCGGTTGCCGTCGACGTTTCCGCCGCTGTGGATGCAACGAGCGGTGGCGCCATCACATTCGCAGTCTGCGAGCTGCCCGATATGTCCAAGTCACTGGCGCTGTTCTGCAAATATTAAGAAATGATACGAGAATTTGGTATTAAAGATAGTTTTGCATCTCGATTGGTTTACAGCTAAGATGTTAATGCATACAAAAAAAAAAATTTGCATTATTTTGATCATTTTCTTTTGATAAACAAAAATAGCTTGCCTTCATCTCCTTGCTGAGCTTCATGGACTTGCCCATGCTCTGCAATCGATACCGTTCCTTGGCACGCTCGCGTATTTTCTCGGGCACCACCACATGGTGGTGGCTATGTTGCCGCAGAAGAGCAACAGAAAGAGCCCGCATATGACAGACACATGCCACGGGGCATCTGGCGGATAATATGCCAGTTTGAACAGCGTCCAGGCGTTGTAGGCCTGAAAAGCGTACCCAATGAAGAGGAACGGCAAAAGGAAGCTCAAACCGCGCCACATCCACGAATGAAAGCCCTCAATGGTAATGTCCATATTGTGGCGCTCGCCCAGCGCCTTGAGTCGATACAGTAGTCCCTTCTGGTAGCCAAACTGCAAATACTGCACAATGCCTGCAATGGACGAGTGCAAGAAACGAAAGCATTCGAACGTGAATTCATTAAGCGGATCGGAGCGGTTTTCTTTGGTTTTCGGTTTTCGTTTCGTTTCGTTTGGTTCGATTCGGTTCAGTTTGGTTTGGTTTGGTTCAGTTTGGTTTGGTTTGGTTTGGTTTGGTTTGGTTTACTTACTGATGTACACATTAAAGTACATGAACTGCAGGCGGAAGAGCTTGCCAGTGCTCGCCCTGGGGCCAAACGAGGAGCACACCAGCAGCGACCGTTGAGATGAAATGATGAGCACGCCACCAGCGCTTTATCCGAGAGCCATTCACCTTCAGTATGGACTCGCGTATGGTTAGAGTGCAATAGTACCACACTAACAGAAATATGAAGGCCAGCTCCAGGGCTCTGTGGGCGCATAAGTAGTATATAGTTATGATAATAATGGACGGGGGGCGGTAGTGGTTCTTTAAATGAAATATTATCTCCAGTCTTACCTGTAGTTGAATATCAAATTGAAAAACGCCATTATCAGTCCAATTACGTTGAGTATTAATTTAAACTTTTCATAGTCATCTTTGTAGCGAACTTTGTCGTTTCTGTTCAGAATTGAGACGTTCACATCGCCCAGGATAATCTATGGCAAACAAAAAACAAAAATAAAAAAAAAACGAAATAAGCAACAACAACAACAAGAAAAACATTAACATTAAAACACAAATTGAGCAAACTTAAGCGAAGTCGACGACATTCAACAAGCGACACAAATTGTCACTTACGCAAACTTTGTGTAAATCCAATTCGCATTCAACTTCCAACTGTGAACTCTCAGCTGTGAACTTTGAACTCTCAACTCACCTGCAGGTAGCGACCAGATTTTGCTGGCAGCGATTGCTCGATTTCATGCAGCTGTGCCTTGCGCTTCAGCGACATCTTCTGCAGATCTTCGATCTTCTCCTTCTCCTCGCCACCAAGTGGCCCTTTAAATCTGTAATCAAGCAAATCAAAATCGATTTTTTGCTAATTATTTAAGAAAGCTAAAAGCTTTTCAAATTATAAATGGACTTATAAATGGTTGTGTCATAAATCACTTTGACGAAGCCGATAATGATGGATTGCAAACAGTTAAGTAAATAAAACGCACTATTGTGTCATAAAATATGTATGCACTAATTAAAATGCAATACTTTTGATCTCATCTCGATTTGTCAAACATCGATAACGCATTAAATATTGGAAAAAGGGTTTAATGAAGTTGTGCGCCTGTGTGTAACAGGCGGAAAGAAGCATCTCAGACCCCATTGAGTATACATATATAAGCCGATTCCATAAAGACTACAACTATAAGAGCTTAAGACTAAAAGTTCTCGTATTCCATTAACAAAGTAAGTTTATTTCGTTTTATCGATAATTGCCACATGGCGCAAGTATCGATAAAAGTCGATTTCCGGTAGCTATAACAGACACAATTTTAAAGATACAATATTATATTTATATAATACATGGCGGCATATTAAGACGACATAATGTGCTTTCATATTGAACAAACTACAATCAGCAATCCTACTATACTCTGGGTTCGAGGTCTCCCAATCTCCTAACGGGCTCTCTCTCTTCACCTATGTATATTTCATAAAAATTGATTTCGAACTAAGAAAAAATAATAATAATAATAATAATAATATAATTTTCAATTGAGAATGTGTGATTGAATGGGGTAAAAAACCATTTCATAGCTGACAACTTGCACACAGCAACAACATTTACAACATTTTTATCGATATGTTGCAGTTATCAGTTGCAATAACGTTGCTACGATGACTCATTCAAAATTCAGGTGCTTGGCGTTAGTTGGGTCAATGGGTTCGATGTTGCATCAGATGGCTTGCAATTTGCATAAATATTATATATACTTGATTTCAAAGAGGGGAATTGAGAATGCTCGTCGATATCAATTATACACACCGCGCACGGTATACGCCAATTTTAATTTGCCGCACGTCAAAGTTCAATTTAGACATTATTGATAGTTACCTATATCTATATATATATAGATATATATATATGTATAAACAAATGAACAAATGAACATATGATGTACATATGTGCTTTCTATTTTGTTATTTATTCGACTTGATGGCAAATTTTATCAATCGCTTGCATAATTCATGTTTTTATTTTTAAACATCTAATAACTAGTATAAAATGGCAACGCTGATAAGCGACCCAAAAGTGATATGGGAAGTGTCCATTGCCCAAGAAAATCTAAATAAACTTATGTATGTATTCGAATTATATTTGTACGGGGAATAATCTAGAATTTCTTATATATATATATATATATGTATATACACATTTTTTTATGTATATATAAATATGTATATCAGTTTTAGATTATGTAAGTGCGGAAGTTCGCCAGCGATCGAAAAAATCGATCGATTTGCCACTCATACTAACAACATTATGAATGACTAGAAATGGGCACATTTGGCGTTGTTTTTTTTTTTTTTGGTATTTTCATTTAATTAATTTATTTATTTTATTTTCCATTTGCACACGCGCCAAAGTCGCCTCTGAAAGGCGTTGCTGCCATTAACGGGCGCACTTGACGCCGGTTTTGAAAAGCAAATGTTGTTGATAGTTGTTGATGTTGTTGTTGTTGTTGTCGGTGCTTTTGCTGTTTATTGTTTGTGAACATTGCACACCTTCAGCTGACCAGAACAAATACACAAGCAAGCAAGCAAGGAAGCATGCATAAGTGTGTGTGTGTCTGTCTGTATGCACCTTCCTACATAGGCAAACGAACCGTTTCGCTGAAATAATGAACTGCAATAATAGAGTAGTACAACAACCACCTGCAGTAATTGTAACGTACTAAGAAGCCAGCGGCAGCTGCGCAAATCATTTCCATATATCAAATAAAATGAATTTGGCGAAAACGTAAGGCGAGCTTTTTACTGTCACATTTGTAGCGCTAGTTTTTAATAGTTTATTTTTTATTTTTTTATGTACACACATTCATTTATTTTGGACAGTTCAAAATCATTTGTGTTCTATGATATTTTTCTTTTGCGTGTGCGTAGCGTAAATCTGGCAAACAGAGACAGCTGAGCGCAAGGTCATTATGGCAAGAGCAAGCTAAAGAAAAATAGTGCCGGCAGAGCGGGGACAGTGCAAAGCACGCAATCAGCTACACGCACACACACACACACACACACGCACGCAAGCATACGCGGTGCTGCTCGCTTCGCTTTGCCACGTTTGTTTGTATGCGCGTGTAAGAGCGAGGTGGAGAGAGGCAAAGCTTATTTTGTGCGCTCACAGCATTCGTTAATGTGCTCTCACTCACTCTCTCTCTCATCAGGCGATCAGTGACACACATAACACAAAAACCTTCGCAACTGTTATGACAAGAACAACAACAACAAACACAGGTACAACTTGGCCT
>JAWNMU010000191.1:0-43895 GCA_035043665.1 Drosophila quasianomalipes
CGCAAAAACAAATTGTAAATAAAAAAAACTTTATCTGTTATATTTTGGCGTTGCTGTGCAATGAGAGCAAACGTTTACTTTAACTTGCTAGCTAGCAAGCGATTTGATAATTGAAAGACTTTGCAAGCGATTTTAAATAAATGCAAATGAATGATCATCGTCAAATTTATTTATTATATAAGTGGAACTAGTGAATATATGGGTATCAATGTCTCAACGCTCAAAGTTGTGAGTCAATATACAAACCCTTATGTATGCTCGATATTTTACTTTGAATTTGCTTTTGATTTTGTATCGAGCAACCTCTCATTAGCACGATCTATGTGGCGGTAATAAAAGCCTCAAATTAAGGTTTTATTAATGTTTATTGAACAAAATATCAGTAGCATTTAAAATAATACGGGAATTTAATAATTTATAAGTATTTTTCTAAAATTACGTTACTTATATTTACTTATTTTTATTATAGCATAAAATATTTAATCAAAATTTCATTATAAATAATAAAACTTTTTATGAACGTCGCGATAAACCGGTGGAATAATAGACACAATAGAAATTCGTTTATTTTTATAATCATTATAACGAAGACTATCATTGTACAAATTAAGAACAGTTATTAAAAATCGGTCATACACCCAAACCAACAATCAAGGCCAATGTGCAAGAACGGTAAAGACACACGCGTCAGTTCAGCTTATTTCACCACCGTTGGACTCAGCCAATGTTCTTACACCGAAATCATCGATCACTGCTAAGGCATATAAAGAATGAAATTATTACATTCCCACTGCACCGTGAGACTCAGTCGGGACACCCAACACCTCCACTAATCGACAACGGACACAAAGCTACAACGACTAAGCCGACAACTTCAAGACGCCAACAGTGGTAGCAGTACGAGGCTTAGATAATATTAGCTTAAGTTCAGTTCTAATAAAGCACTCGAAATAAACGATATTTTTTTATAGAAATCAATTTATGGATCGTCTAATTGGCTCCCGAGCAGGGACCGGTACGGTAAAAAAGAATACTCGTATGATTAAAAAGTGCCTATGGCTCGTTAAGCGCGCCTGAAGACGCCGCAACATAAGGAACACAATCACGTGACAAGTGTCAAGAAAGTATCTGTTAATTAGAAAAACCCTGCAGTGTCCGTCCGCAGGGTATCGCGAGGGAAAGTGTATGGAAGAAACACAAGTTACCCATCAAGATTCCCCATCGTTGTGGGACAAAAAGAAGCAATTCCAAAGGATTGTCGAGAGCGAATCGCCTGATTGTTAATTATACTGTAAGCATAGCCTTTAAGAAAACAAACAAATAAAATTTAAGCTAGAAAAACAAATCGAGACACAAATATTGTCTTTTCTTTTATTTTATTATTAATCATCTTAAACCTAAGTCGAAAGAAACCATTCCAGCTGCGAATTGGTTTTCGAATAATCCGTAACAAAGTATTAGCATAAAGTGGTGCGATTTTAAGCTTCTCTCAATCGGAAAAGAAAATTAAAAGATAATAATAACGTAAATGGGTAAGTGTGTGTGCTTTAATTGTGATGTTATGCATATGCATGAGAGACTGGGAGGAAGGCGTATCACATATATGGATCCCATCCATGATATAGCATTGCTAAATTGCTGGGCAGTTTTGCCTCGTTGATCAAACGCTGAACTTGCGTTTTCACATCCGAGTTCTCTAGTAATCCGGGCACCCCGCCTTCCAGTTTATGTTTGACCAACAAGAGAGCCCGTTGCGCCAGTATGTTCTTCGATTCTTCATTGGACATCTGCTGTTGTTGCTCTGTTGAGAGCACGCCCCAAATAAATAGTGGATCGTACAGTAGGACCTCCAGTATGGTGATCAATACGGACTTGTAGCGCCTCAAAATATGCATGGTGGCCTCGCAGGACTTGGTAAATACACCATTTGTGCCGCACACACCCATCGGAGCGACCATATCGCGTGTCAAACGGAACGGCACCGTCTCTGGCGTATTTTGAATTTTGCCCTGCTCAAAAGCAATGCCAAAGTCAATATGCACCACTTCGGCGGTCTGTGCATCAATGAGAATGTTCTGCGTATGCCGATCGCCCAATCCAAGCACATAGCCCACCATGGAGGTGGTCGCCACGCTATTGATGTAAGCCAGCCGGCGTTCAAACCACTCGCCCGGTATTGGAAATTTTTCAAGCAGAAAATAATGAAACACTGGCTGCACCTTCTCGCAAATCTTCTGGTAGACACTTCGCCGTACATCGGGTGTCTTTTTTAGCGCTGCCGCTGCCATCTGGCGGCATTTATTATTGTTCCAATCTGTGGGTCGATATTTCATATGGGCACCACCAGTGCCATTACCAGCCAGATAGGTACCGATCGGTATTGTGTTGCTCACCCACTCGATGATGCCGCAGCGCATGGAGAGAGGCGTCACCTTGTAGGTGCGCAATTGCAATTTACGCTCAGCGAACTCCGAATCACTGTTGAACAGCTCGTTGACAATGCCAAACACCTGCTGCATGACAGCATCCTGGCGTAGATCATCCTTGCCCTTGATCAGTTGAGCACGCACCACGCCGTCCGAACAGAGGCACATCAATTTAATTGGTGCATTCAGACCACCACAGAATTCATATTTACCCGTCCATTTCACAATGCTGATTATATTGTATTCCTTGCTGGGCTGCACGACCAGGTCAATTGTGGGACACTGCACACGGTCCAGTTTGAGTTTATTCAGCTCAACTATCATGGCGGGCATAATTTCGTTATTGGGCTTACCATTTGGGCCAATATAGCTATTGGCAAACTTAATTAGCGCTGGAAACATAAGCTCGAATTGTTTGCTGGCCTCGAGGGCGGCTGGATTTGCCTTACAGCTGCGAGCGATAATATTTTTGGCGATATCGGCGCGTTGTATATTGGCATATTCGCCATCGAGATAGGCATAGACCAAGGGATATAGTTTGTAGAATGTTTGCTGCGGGTGATCCTGGCCGCAGCGTACAAGTAAATCGACAAGAATCTTGTGAAAAGCGGCATGTTTCGAGTTCAGACGCCCGGCCAGTTGACTGACAACGCAAATGAACTTGTAGCTGGGCACCAATTGAATTGCATCTTTGATGGTGTTCAACATCTGTTCGTTTTGATCGTTTGTGAACCAGAGCGCAATGATGCGATAAATTTCCGCACTTGAGAATCCTTTATCAAGTTGACAATATTCAATATAATGTGTGATCGCTGTGCACAGATGCTCGGTGAGCTTGTTTTCGATGCGATTCAGTTCCTGTTCGTCCAGATTGGCGAATCGTTTTAAATTTAGTGCACCCAATTGACGATCACGATCCTCACGCTGCCGACTAGCCGTCACTGTGCCGGCCAAGCGACGATTCTGCTCGATGATATTGACAAGAGTTTTATACTCCTGCGACTGGCGATAGTCGTAAAGCTGTTGATATTCACGATCCGCATATTTGGCAATGGCCGCATGCGCTGCCATCCGATTTTCAATTTCGAACTGCTCGAATTTATCCCAATCGATCAAATTGGAGTCCAGTTTCATAAGCTGTACCTTGTGCGCCTTGAAATAATCCAGCAACTGGAGTGATGCATTAAATGTCTGCCGCAAAGTATTGGCAAAACTATCGGCATTGCAGTCCAGCTGGAATTCGCCCTGCATTCGTAGAGCCGGCACACGCTCCACACAAAACTTAAAATCGCTATTCGTATTCACGTGATGCAATATGGCCTTGGCGATCTGATAGTTGCACGTCTTCATATTTACATCCGCATCCGACAGCAGCGCCAATACCTGTGTAGGCATCTTGATGTCCGGCAGAGCGCGCAGTGTAGCAATATACTTGGTGGCCAGATTGAGTTTACCCGCGGCCTTGCACTCTCCGATGCACTTGAGCAGATAGGTGTCCACCGGATTTTGAAGATAATGCTGTTTGATGCGTCGATCGGCGCGTATGCCAGGCATTTTGAACAGCGTTATCTGATGGGCAAGTATTTGTTCCTTGCATCTAAAGTTGCCATAGGCGAGATTGAGTTCCGTTCGCCACTTGTTAAATACGTTCTTTTGTGCTGGGCTCAATTGTTGACTAAACTGAATCTGCCAAAAATCTTCGGTCTGTTGCAGCATGCACAACCAAGTCATATACTTGTAGACAGACTGTAAGCACTCGACGCTAATATCGCGCAATATAGCCTGGACACATTGATAGGCATTGTTGATGGCTGTTACTGTGGTCTCCTCCTCCCGTTTGCTGATGCTCTTCAGTGCCAAATAGTGATGCTTATTGAACTCCAGTTCCATGCTGTTCGCTCGATTCACCTTCTGATGTCCATCAATCGGGGCGTCCCAATCACATAGACGCCACAGTACCTCATAGTCTACCCGTGTTGTCCCATCTACGGCGACACGCTGATAAAGATCGGCTAGCGATAGCATTCCATTCGACTTCATAATGTCAATGCACATTTGCCTTGTCGGCTCGTCCAGATTATCCGATTCCAGCAGAATGCCCGATAAGTTATCGTTCAAACTAAAATAATCAAAGCGCGAACGCAACGGATCCAGGAAGCCGGGAATTGCATCTAGACAGCCAATCGATGTATATGCAATTTTTGCGGACATTTGAAAGCTTTCATCCGCAAGGATATTTGCATCGGGGGTTGCATTTGCGGAATAGGCCCACAGCTCCATATACATAATGCTAAGGAAATACGCTCTGGCAATGATTGCTCGCCTTGACCACATTGCCAAGATTGATGGGAATGCTCCAATTGTTAACAAGACGAATGCATTCGCATATGTAGAGGAATTGCTTGATGACACGCTTATCCTGGTAGACGCCCTTGGCCTCGCTTGCGGTGCTCTCGAAGAAGTGTTCGAGCATTGAGCACAGACTGCCCAAATGTTGCTCCTTATTGCTAAGCAAAAGTTTGATAAACGGTTGCAGACAAGCCTTGGCAAATGTAAATGACTTGGCCGCAAACGCATCGAATCCTTGCCAGCCGCACTCGCCAAACACCAAACCCATAAATGTGCACAGCCATGGCTCATAGTCCAATTGTTCACTGGATTTGAGTACGGTCAGCCAATCTATTACCGGAATGCTGTCGGATGTGTTGAGGAAACCCAAATTATTTGGGCAAGTTTTAAAGATACGCAAATGTGGATGATCCGACACTAATTTGCTGCCATCCTTGCTGTCGACCACATGGCCAGCCACTTGGATAAGCGCCTTCTGTGTGCTCGTATTGAAGTTATACAAATGCTTTTCCAGCGTCTCCATAATGACGTCAAGAAACTGCATAATCGGTTGCTCAGACGACTGCAGTTGCTGAATGTCATCAAATTCGGTTTGAAAATAATACGAGTTCCGCTTCAATTTGAGTGGCCCAATTTCGGCTAGAGATTTGACGGCATCAAGGCTACCTTTCTGGCTGGGAGACTCGCGCACCATGTGAATGAGACGATTGATTAGCTCAAACAACAATTGCTGATGACTCTGCAGTTCGTCCTTGTGCTCGGCAATATATTCACGTAGGCCATGCAAGGGCTCCATTCGATTGGACTTGAGGAATGTGCGCATATAGTCGACAACGCTGAGCTGCTCGAATCGTGGAACCGTCATCTCGCAAAGATCACGCAGCGATTGCAGATGCGTCTCCTCGCTATCCTCATCCACCAGCAGCGACTGTACATTTAACGTCATCTCGCAAAGATCACGCAGAGTTTGCAGATTTGCCGCCTTGTCAGCCACATCTTCATTGAGCTGCAGCTTAATCATATTTAGGAATTTTTTCAAAACATCAGCACTCAAAACTTCAGCTCTGCCGTCTTGACGTGTTGCATGGAGGCAATCAAAAGTTTGCCTATTTCATCAAAATCGATTGTGTTGATGTTGTGAGACTGAAAACTGCAAATATTGAGCATCGATTGAATATAAACTAGAGCAACTCGATGCAGTTGTTCACACTTACTGTGCATCAGAAAACCGCAGATGAAGTGCCAAATGTCGCTCACAAAGTAAGCGCAATTGACTTGAATTAAATCCGCATCCGTCTTTATAGTTGATGATGATCTCTCCTTAGCCGCATCCAGTATTGCATCAGCAATGGTGCAGTATGAGAAAAAGTTGTGCAATACTTGATCGGCGAGCATTGCCCTGATGGCAAGCGGTCTTCAATATGCCAAGGAGATCAACTAAGAGCAGCTTATGCTCAAACATCAATAGGGACATGGCCTGAATACGCTCATCCATTGACCATCGTTTACCACTCATGTTTTGGTTCAAAGATTTGAAGAGCGAAGATGCGCTAAGATGAAACCACATTCGTAGTTTATTGTAGGGCGCAGAGTCGCCAAACAACCGGATCCATTCGTCCTCATCGTGCAAATGTCTGATCGTTTCATAAAGGCTTTCAACATTGAGTGCAACATCCAAGGGATGCATTCCAAATAGCGTTAGATTATGTTTGAGATTCTCCAGATGCTGCCGAAAGTTCTCAGTTTGCGTTTCAATGCAATCGCTCCATTCTGACACCACATAGGCCATCAGTATAGGCGCAGCCTCCCGCTCGCTTATAACCTTTTTAAAACGATTTATATCCTCCGGTGTGCGATAGATGAATGAATAAGCCATAATATTTTTACAATTAGCTTTAAGAAATGCCTCCTTTGTGTCATAGCCCAGATAATAAGGAAATTTAGACACGGGCCGTCGCAGTGAGATCCATTTGTGGAGCATGGTATCCGAATAGGGCGTCATAAGTTCGCACATCGTTAACTTGTGGCAATGCACGAGGCTTCCTAATGCACTGAAATCGTTTGCATTGAGTTTGTGGGTTGCACAATACGACATCAGATCATGTAAACTACGCTCCTGATGGAATGCACTAAAGGCAAAGAATGCAGTTAACGATTGTATGGCCACCGAATGGTTATTCAGCAACATATCCTTGCCGGTGAACGACAGCTCTTGAAAGTCAATTGCCCCGTACAGCTGATCGCAAAACATCAAATGTCTATTATGCTTGCTAGTTGTATCGGCATCGCTGTTGGAAATACAATAGTTCGAATTTAGGAGTATCGTAAGCGTTTCAGTTGTCGCATAGCGCACTTCCAGCGTTGGCATCGCTAGAAAATTGGCCACCGATTGGCAAATCACCAAAAAGTTCTCTGAATCTGAATAAATATTGGGACAACTCTGAGCTATTTTGCCCACGGAGCGTACAATTTGGGCAGCCAATTGGGTTGGATATGATTTTTTTAACGCTATCTTCATCAACGACATCAGCGCTATCATTATAACGTCCAGCAAATGCCCAATGTCATAAAAAAAGTGCGTAAGAGTGGGTATTTGATCAACTACCTGGCTCATGATATCCACATTTGTATTGTGATTTTGAAATATGTTCTTCAGCTTGCAGGCCAGCCATTCAAGGCATTCCTCTGGTAACCCCTTGCAGCGACACAGCATTTTAATTATCATCATTACATCATTTAGCGGACTGCGCTCCTTGAGGTTCTTGACCAGGAGGGAAATGGCATCGGTGCTATACGTGCTGTTTGCACACATGCTGCCAAGGATGCAGACGCATTTTGTGTTCAGTGCTGTACGATCTGTGCTCTCCGTGTGATCCTTGCGTGCGTAACTATGCTTGAGCAGCACACCTATAAACTCGAGAAGCATTTCCATCGGCTGTTTTTCCAGATACTCCAATAGTATCTCATTCGAATTGAATACTTCGAGTATGGCAATCTGTTCATCAGAATCTCGTGAAAATCACTGTCGTCTATGCGATTAATATCCGGCTGAATAGAAGTGTAGTGAATCTCTGTGTGACTGAGAAAGAAGCCAATGCGCTTCATGAGCGGACACTGTGTAAAATTCGACACATCAAAGACATTGTAATGGAGCAAACGTTCCATGGTGCAAACCAGCTTATGCAGACTCTTTAGATCCTTGATCAAGGAACTGGCGCTGGACTCATTCGTGATTGCCGGGTCGAGCATGCGCATAAGCAACTCATAATTGTGTACAAAAAGGCAGCTCTTCACGCTCGCCGGTGTTTCACTGTGCGCCGTAATAGGTCGTCGTAGCCGCAACTGAAAATGATCGTTCAGGCAGACCAGCTGCTTATTGTACTTGAGCAGCAATAGCTGCAGTTGAGTATATTCTGCTCTCTCTGTGGCTGTTGGCGAGTTGTTGTTGTTGCTGGTGGCCAGTTGCTCCACTTGGTCTTCGTCAAGGAAATTAATGATGCCAATGGCGAATGTGTCCGCCAACAGTTTCTGATCGATGGCAGCAATATTATTGATTATTTGCGTTGCAATGCTCTTCTCGTGATCGTAGGCCCACCTAATGAGGGGCTCCACAACGGCGGTGGCCTTGTCAATGCCACACTGTTCGGCATGTGTGAATATGACGCGAATGGTGGCGATGCACTCATTCCGTCTCAGCATCTCATTCGTTGTGATGCTTTGAAGCAATGTGGCGCAGAGTTTGGCACTCAGTTTATCATATTTGATCAGTGACTGCAGTATGATCTGTTTCTCGATGATCTCATCGGCAGCCGGACGTGTCTCTGAGATGAGATGCGTGGCAACTTGTGCATAAAAGTCGGAAACTATCGTATGCGATTTCGATAGCTTCTGCTCCTGCTCCTTAGCCAGCATGCTCGCTAGGCAAAGGCGTACATTGCGCAAATTATATGCATTTCCGTAGACTTGAAGAACATGCAATGTCGTCTCACGCATCTCCTGATAATAATTGTCCTCGCTTATTATCGAGCTACTCAGCTGCAACAGCTCGGCAAATATGGCAAACCACACAGCACTGAAGCTAGTTTCCTGCATATTAATCAGACTGATTATGGATGTCATGATGTCGACCTTTTGACGTTTGCTTGTATTTGCCTCCTCATCTTTATTTTGATTCGGTTCCACATGCCACAAAACAATGTAAGTGACAAGTGCGGACATTTTAATAAATATCAGCGGAAATTTATCCGTGTTCAATACGGATGGTTTGTTGCGACCTATAGTGTGCTTTCTAATCTCCATTTTAATGATGGTATGCAACTTTTGCATGCTCTGTGGCCAATCATCTCTGATGGGCACTTGAAATGTGCTGAAATCGTTGTCGCTATTTAATTGCGGATATAGAGCTTGCAACGATAGGATAACGCACTCGAAGAATAACTTTTTTGTATCATCACAGAATTTGTCCTCGTTGTAAAAGTCACAGAGTTTCGGTATAATATTCTGCATGTGAATGCACAGTGTGTGATGATAGTTAACCGATAACTCGCCAACGAATAGATAATAAAGTCGCACAACATCCTTTATTCGATCGGCATTGTGAGCGGTTTGAGTGTAGCTGATTAGGGTTGGCAAATATTCCACCAAATCGTCGTGCAGTTGAGTACGCTCCTGGGCTATTTGGACGGTTTTTGTGATGCATTTCAATATCTTGGAGCGCAGGAACTCATCGTCATCAATATTCAGCTCAAACAAAACAGAGAGAATATTACTATATTCGCTGACTTTCAATTCCAAGGTATACTTAGACGATAAGTATATGCCTCTGTCCAGTAAGTTAACGAAATTAACTCCAAAGTAACGGACAACAATAGCACTTTTAGTGCCGTCCACAAAGGCATCGATTATCGTGGACTTGGTCAGAAAATGTCCGCTGCTCGCTCGGCCCATCTCCAAATTGTAGTCGATGATACGGTCCATGACATTGCCGTACAAATAACATTTGTCCGCCAGCTGCTTAAGGGTCTTTTCCGACGTCGCATCTCTTAAGTTATTCGCGTGCTTTAAGATCGCCTCCTTGACGGTCACAAGAAGGTTTTGCCAGGAAAGCTCCTCATTGCGACCCAGCACCGCGTTTAACGCACTCTTAAAGCTGTTAAGTTTCTGGTCCAGCTGTTCAATTGCCTTGTTTCGCACCGGCGCCTTGTCCGAGCGCAGTTCGCAGACAATGCGCTGTATTTCGTTCAATTGTGGATCCATAGATTTCCTATTAATCAGGACGAAAATTTGTTCAGTTTTTTACGCTTTTAAGTCAAGTAACGCGCACAGTTTTTGAATGAAAACATTTTAAGTGGATGCCATGTTTGTACCCCAAATCACAGCGTGTAATTCACAGTGTACTTTGGGGTAAGAGATTTCTGATATTCATTTTGTATTTTAGTTCTAATCATAATAACGGAGAGGCGAATAAAGTATAATAAAGGCTAATTGGCGACCAACCGCGTAGAGCCTACGTCATAAGCAAGAACACAAATAAACAAACAACAAATACAAATCAGTGTAAAAAAACAAACTTCAACGAGAACTCTAGTGAAAACACTAACGTGCAAAGATACAAAATTGTTTGAAGAAAAGTTAAAAACGAACACGCATCGGAGAAGACTGGAATCAACAATCGCTCGCTATTATTTACCTTTAAAAACACATAAGTGATTTGATTAGTTAATATTGGATTCTTTGATAGAATCATAAATACATAAAAAGAAGTTCTCATTAGTATTCGGCTAAGATAAGGGGATCCGCTGGCGCATCCCTAGCGTCATTTAATACGATCTTGAACTTAGAGACTATAATTGCAAGACTGCATTTTACGTACAGTCCCATTCACGTTATTGAACAAGAAATGGGTTCCCTAAGATAGGGCGGATCGTCCCTATTAAAATATTACGATGACGTAAAGAAAAGTTCACCTTGCTAATCAATAAAGGTAAACATGTCTTCGACAGAAGCTTAGCGAAAGGCATGCGCAAAAAATTTAAGAATGATACCCTGCGGGTGTTCATATCAGGGCTCAAACGGAACCTGACTGATGTACTTTTTGCCGCACACCCACCCGACTTGCCTGCAGCTCTAGCGTTGACTCAGGAAGTGCAGACAAACGACGAAAGATGTGATTTCGCGGCAAACTATGGAATTTCGGGCACAAGGGAAAAACACAATTAAGAGAATTTCCGATCCAAGTAAGAGTCCGTTTTTCAAACAGGGAGGCCAAAGTCCGTCTCATCAGACTCCAGCCAAACTCATTAACAGAGGACAATCGAAACCTATGGATGTGGATCCATACTCATCCAACTTTAGACAGAAAACCTACTACCAAAAATCCTCAAGCTCAGGCAAGCTAAACGAAGATACCGGGAAAAATACCAAGAAGTGAAGCAATTCAGGCCGCATGACCGGGCTGAGAATGCAGAGAGTAGACCATGCTGCTACCAGCCCAGGCCAGGCTACAGAGGTTTACAGTAAGTCGGTTGCTGAAACTATTGCTGAGCTTGAGGATGAAAGTGAACTCGAGTACAAGATGACGAATACAAGAAGATGAATATGAGTTTAGTTTAGCTTACTTAAAATCGTCATCATAATAAAGGGAGGTCGATGAAAATGGCATTGATGAAGAAGGCAATACGAAAAAATTTCTAGTAAATGACTTCCGCAACAATTCGCAAAACAATTACCGATAAATACTCAATGTCAAACATATTGATGATATTGGCAGGCTTCGAAATCGGGCTACCACCAAATATCTTTGGCCAATCGACGTCATTCTCCGAAAATGGAGGAAATTCCAAATTTTGTGGACTTTCCTTCCGATTAAGGAACGCAGCATTTTCCAAAGGACAATTGATGATTTTTTATGTTGTTTGTAGACGACGTCATCATATTTAAAAAAAAAAACGACTATAAAAACCTCGACTACAAAAAACTTTTTGACTTAACTACTGTCGGCTCAGCCTATGGTATCAGGGCAGTTCTTTCCCAAGCTGGTTCACCTATAACAATGATTTCTAGAAAACTTTAAGATTGTGAAATGAACTACGCAACCAAATAGCGAGTTGCTATCTATGGACCTGGGAAAACTTCGTCATTAGCTTTACGAGACAAAAGACATGAATATCTACACAGTTCAGAAGGCGCCCATCGACAGGGTCGGCGCTAATATGTTATATAAGTCCGGCAAGGAAAACCACGTGGCTGATGCATTGTCGTGTCAAAATATTAACTCTCAAGAGAACAATAGTCCCGATTCCGACGCGGCTAAAATTCATAGCGAGACATGTCTGACCTATATAATCGGGTCTACAGAGAATTCAGCAAACTGCTTTATGAATAAAATTATCGTAGAGGAAGCGGGATTTCCATTAGGGATTCATCCATTCAATTTGTTTGGAGAAATCCGGATTATATTATAAATATACCTGCAGTTCCTTATTTATTCTGAAAGAGATAAACAATTAATTAATCTAATATCAAAATTAAATTTTACACATGCACACCTACATATCTACATATGCAAATGTGAATGCATTTATGTATTTTTTTACATGTACATACATAGAGCAGATGCATAAAACTCCAGGAAATTTTCGGAGCCTTAAAATGAATGCACAAAGGTAGGTATGTGCACCTCTGTATGAATGTATTGATGTACAATACGAAATTCATATTACCTGATTTAAGCCTGACATTTGATGCCAAATTCAGTTTTCTTTGATAGCTGCAAATATTAGAAATTTGAATTAAAGCTGTTTTTATGATTTGGAATGTCTCGCCAAAAAAATAACAAATCAACAAAATGACTTCAAATTTGCAGTATTCAACCGTCAGAAGCCGATAATTTCTACAGCGCCGTCGCAACGTTGCATAAGGGTTGCCATGTTTTACGGATACATTATAAATATGCATATGTATATCCGAATAAGAATTGAAAGTCAGCCGAATTATTAAAATATCGAAATAGTGTATGTATTATTATATTAGCTAATATTAACTACAGTGAAATGTTTCAAAACAAACATGATCTAATCTCTTACGTAGTTTACGTATCGCAACAATAAGTTCAATGTTGGTGCGTTTAAAAAATTATGTTACTCTTCCAAGATTTTAATAATAAGGGTAATATTAAAAAAGGGAGAAGAAAGCTTCTCCGACCCCTTTTACGTATTCCTGATCAACATGAACCATCACACAGATGGACCATTGGAATCATGATTAGGAATTAAGTTTTAAATATATACGCAACATGAGCGTATATCCAGAAAATGCTTGCGCTCATCTATATGATAATATATAATAAGAACATATATTGGGTCTTACTTGGGTATTTCTTTTTCTCTTTGTGGTAGTTTTAATATTTTAAATTATTTATTTAAAGTTGTGGCTTTTATTGCTATCGGAAATAGATTTGAAATTATTGACAAGAAAATTGATATGCTTGTATTTCAAATCGGTCGGTAGTTATTATAGTCTCTGAGATCCATTTGTTCATATAGAAGGACGGACAAGATCGACGAGAATGCCGGAATAGATTATTAAATTTTAGTTTTTTAATTAATTTGAATTTTAATTCAAATGCTAATTACTACGCTTTGAACTTCCAGTCGGCACCCACAACAACAAAGATTTAAAAAACATTGAACTGTTCCACTGCTCCCAACCCTGATCGATCGATCATATTCTATACTAGTAAGAATTTTGTAGTCGAGTGAGGTCGACTACGATATGCCCTGAACACGGTTGTTAAATATATTCTACTCTTGCCGTCCCTTTCTCACACGTGCGCGCGTATATCAATGCAGACTGAAAGCAAGCGCCTGCTGATAGCTAATGAGATCAATCTGAGAATACGTTTTTGGACAGTCAAATTTATTTAAAATTTTCGGAGAAATTTATACAGTTAATAGCATCTCAATGTTCACGATATCCAGATATATAATATTTCAACATAGAAACATTTCGTCCTACCTTAATGGTGGCTCCATCGATATTAATCTCATCATTTGGAAAGTGTAACTTAAATATCTATGTGTATGTACGGAATACTGTTTAGCCTATAGTTAATAAGACATATATACTTAGTACATATTGTTGTGGTCATAATTTTGGAAATATATAAAATCATTGTAAATTTAATAATACTTTGTAAATGGTTTTCATAATATATGTCAAACTGTTATTGGTGGACCAAAACTATCGAACAAAAAATACTATTGACTATGGAATGGAACAAACTGATTATGGAACATTTACTATATATGCGGAATAATGCGGAATTAAAACTTTACATAGATCTTAAAAAAATATGCAAAATGAGTAACGTCGTCTTAAGTGAATCCAGCATATTTCTGACGCACTGAACTTAAGGTTATATTAACAAAAAACGGAAACTTAAAGAGTGGGTTGCCAGATTAATTGTACACAAAGTAAAATTAAAGGTGTGGTCACAAAATATTGTACTTGTTTGCATTGAGAAGAAAACTGATTCTCGATGTGGTAATCAATAACACAATTCACAATTCTTTTCCATTTATTTTTTTTTGATCAAGTTGAAATATGTCGATTTCAAGCAACCGTTCAAATATTTGTATAAATTTTCGCATATACCTTTGCGGTAGTTAACTTTTTGAATTGTTTAGATCCTCTACCAAGTTTGTCGTGCGAAAAAATTTCCAATTTGGATCATTGTTGTTCAATAATGTTGCATTGAGAGTCGCTGTGCTGCTTCGGGTTGCGTTTATTTAAGCTGTCACAAATTTCATTAATCACACTCGATTAAGAATAAATAACTTAGTATCTTATCCCTTTTTTCAATAATCTGTGGATTTGCGGTAAAACCGACGAATATACCTAAAATTTAAAAAATCGCGCGTACCTGATGCGTACAGAAATATTACACTAGTGCACACCACTTTGCCAAAGTTACACTTAAAAACAGGTGGAATTTTGAGTGAAAGGATTTTAAAGCAACAAGGGTTTAGATGAGCCGCAAATCATATGCAAGACGGATGCAAACAATTTTTTTTATGGCAGATGGTATCCCACTTTCAGCAGCTTTCTTCAAAAACATTTATAATGCTGCTATTAAGATTGCTAATACCTCGCTCTAGTTCCAAGGACCATACGGGGTTGAGATTTAGTTACCATTTATTCGTATTATGTGGAGCTTTAAAAAGAATTATCCAATGATCGGATATGAATTCTTATAGAAAGACATGCCACTCCCTAATGTGTTTCTTCTGCAACTGGTTGATCAGGGTGGTATCCAACACTTCTTCCCAGACTTTAATTACAAATGTACTCCTCTACTTCTGGCTAAAGCTCCTCTGTAAGGTCCTGTGAGTACATGGGCATACCCACTTTCCCCATCGCATCCTTCTGTTCAGTCTCCCTGCCTGTTGCTGAGTTAACCCTCAAGCGAACTGTCTTGTAAGCCTACTGACAGGAATATTTCCGTATCGGAAGAACAGCTGATGCCGTGTCGCTTCGGGACCCCTCATCAATGCCGATAACCAGGAGTGCCCCACACTCTTTCCTTCTGGATACTACCTTCCAAGCGTAGGTCTCGATCTTGTTCTGATTCTTCAACAAAACGAACAAAGAATCGGTACACCGATCTATATATAATTCTATGTGGAGTGCTTCTCCGATTCCCGATATTCCGGACGCAACATTGTTAACCGCAGCGCACAACGTTTTGGGGGTGTCCTTCGGTGGCGTCTGCGAGGTGGTGCGCAAAATGGGTACTAGTGTCTCCAGACTGTGGCGCCTCTCTTTACCCTTTTGTCTTCAGTAATGCCTCATCTAGGGAGAGTCCCCGCTGGAGCTACCTAAGATACCATTTGACCCGAGTGTAGCCAAGATTGTTCGGATCATCCGGGCTGTCCTCGCGGTGGCGGTATCTTCATGGGTCTGGAAGATTACTGCTTTGGCTGACAACGATAGATGCTGGACATAGCTGTCGGGACTGTTCGTTCATACCTTCTTGCCTTATGGCTGAGGCAACTTGTTGACGTAGATCTTGGGCATCTCCCTATCTAGGAGGCGGTCCTAAAATTCACTTGATCTGTTATTATTACACTACATGTTCTGACGAGCTTCGAAGAAATAAATGGTCTACTCGGGCAGAGACCCGCAGTACCCGGGTAAAGCTAAAAGAGAAAAGACGGTCGCCGTTTGCCTTTATCGACTGGGCTAGTTTTCAGCCCAGTCCCAGTCAAGTTGATTCTACAGCCCGGAGGTAGTAATTTCCGGAGAGGTTGGGAGAGTATGAGACTATTCTTTTGAAGGACCAATTGTCAGGATCGTACTCGCTGTTTGTCCGGGGCTGCTTATTGAAGAGGAATCTCCTTTACTCAAAGTCCAAGTTCTTTAGACCAGGAAGAGTAATAAATACAATAAGCAGAAATTTTAACAGGATCTCTTGCTAGTTCTAGTTCGTAATCCAAAGTAAGTATGATATTAAGAATAACACAATTCTCGTTGAATCAACAAAATATAAACAGCTGTATCATTAGTAGACTTGTACTTATCGCGACAATAAAATACAACAAGAAAATTCATTTAGTGATAAATAAAGACCCTATCGAAGCATCGATTGAGCCTGAAAAGGATTTCAGTGAGAAAATTCCCATGGCCCAAGAAAAGACACTGCAAAGCCAAAAGCTACCAGTTCTGGCTCCAACAAAATAAATGCAAAGGAAATTAGCCACTTTGTTGTGAAGAAATAGTTGTGTTGACCTTCGGATGCTGGCCCTTTTTAATGGCAAGATCTTAGCATATGCAGAGCCAACGTTAAGATAAAGAGAAATTTAAAATGTAACGACTGCTTGCACTCATCCCAGAGACAGAGACAAAGGCTTTACAATCTGGGACAGGTTTTGGATACCTAGTGACAAGCAAGCAACGCCCGATGTTAAATTAATATTAACTTAAATTTCAAAGTTAGTTCTGTTACAGTACTTTAAATAAACCGTCATGCTTCTTTTTTTTTTTTGGTTAATTTACTAACAAACTAACAAGCTAAAATAAATATCATACAGCACGTGCGCCGCGGCACGCATATTTCGGCAACGTAGGATTCAGCCAGAAATATACAAAGACAACGATCACAGCCAAGGCGTATGAAGTAATATGATACACGCCTCCGTCCGCTCATTCCACTAGAGGACCATCGTAGAACCCAGATGGGACAACCGACACCTCCACCAATAGGACAACAGCGACGAAGGTACAGCGGACCAAAGCGACAACGAGAAGACGCCAGCAGAATCAGCAGTCCGAGGTTTAATTATGATAAGCTACAGTTTACAAAATCAGTTCTGCTAAAGCACTCAAACAAAACGAATCGGTTTTTTTTTATAAAAACAATAAAGAATCGATTAATTCAAATTTTGTCTTTGTTGTCTAGTGGGTAAATTAATGACTATTAATTAAATTAAATTAATTAAACTTCGAAGTTATACCCTAATGTATCTAGATGGCATGCTATGACAGAGCACTCCCAACTGTATGTCGATGCTGCAAAACAAATAATGGTGTTAAAAATCTAAATTATAAAATGAATACTTGAAGTACCTGGGGTATGAAGTGGGTTATGTTGCGCTTCGAACAGATCGAAAAGTTCATGCAATCACTGAAATAAACATTCGTAATATTGCGTTACGTATACGTTAGCTCCGTTTTTTTTTTTGGTATTCGCCAGATGGTAACGTTGCACAGTGGTGTCTTCTCATTTTTTTCGGTCCAATCATATCTTCTAAAGTAATAAAAATATTTTCAAAATATAATTAGCGATAGAGAGTGAGCTTTAAAATAAGTGCTCAAGCAGGCTTTTTATGTTTACTTAATCGGGTTATACCTCTTACCAGAATGTGACTTCTGTGGTACACACACAATTTTTTTTGGCTTGCTTATAAGATAACTGTTTTGTACAGTTCTATACTATATAATGTATTCATGAAACTAATTAACTTCAAATAATGTATTCTTTCAACAAAAAAAAGGTGTATTTTGTTGTAGGAAGAAAAAACTCAAACAAAAAAATTTCTTTCAGATGCATTTATACAAACACATTATATACATATATATATATGCGTACATAAGAAACTTTCAAAATGATAGTTGATGACTCTCGAGGCGTTCATTAGATTGAAAAGGCACTTACCAGCGCGACTCTCGCAGTCCATCCAGACGAAGATATATTTTATTATCCAGTGTGAAGCCTTTCTATTCCAACTTGCCGAAGAGTAGCACAAGCACAGCACTCCAGAGAAATAAAGTATTGCATCAGTAAGAACAATTCTCAAATTTAAAACACATGTTGAACTCAAAACATTCATCATATTAAGTGTGCTTGTCATTTATAGCACTGAATGGTTCGGTGGAAAGATGGTCCTCAACTCCCCAGCCATATGAATTTTGAATCAAGCATAGAAAGGGTAGAAAACATGCCCTCTAATACCGAGTTTGTCTACTGCATTCAGGAAAGGATCAGTTAAGTGCAGGAAAGCGGGGAGAAATTTCCAGACTTATGTGTTGAGGATGAATTGTTATTTAAGAAGCCATGGAACCCGAACTATCACCAATCACCATAATCCAAATGGCACATATAACTTAGCACGGACTTTTGAAGCTCACCGCAGATGGCCATAGAAATAAAAGCATGAGTAGCCTACTGTGATACTTGCAAGATGGCGATAAACTCGGCTAAAACGAGCAACCCAGTTATGGGTGCGGAAAGGAAAACGGAAAAGCCCAAACAGAAGTTGTACTGGATGTTTCGAGGTCACGCAGTGGAAACGTTCGCTTTCTCGATCACAGGTCCAAGTTTATCTCGCTAATGCAGATAAGCTTACAGACTTTGTGAGACATAACAGTGTGAAGCTCGGAGCGACATACATCACAAAAGTTTTCGATGGGGGAAGATTACATACTCGTATGCTGAGAGTGTTATTCTGATTCCTCAGTGGGACATCTTTCGAAGCGGGAATTTTCATCTGATGGGAGAGCAGAGAATTATCTTTTGAATAAATTATAATTTAAAGATGCGAGAGATTCAACACTTACCAGATCAAGAGGTCTTAACCCGCAATTTCGTCTTCAGCGATTTTAACAAGCCCATCAATGCCAAGTTCTGCGCAAATCAAACCACTTGTGCGAGTTGTAAACACATTCCCAACAAGCAACAGGCACGGCTTTTTCATGGGAAGTACAGTAATTAAGTTAATGCCCGATTAGCCTTGGCGAAAGAATATGGAACTATTTCAGAGAATGAGCGGCGTCCAAAAATTACTGTTAATGGGCCCTAGTTGTGAGAATATAAAACGCATTAAATAAACAAATATATATATATATATTTATTAACAAACTGCTGCACACATTCTCCAAAACATATTGATAATTCTATTAAACTTCTTAAAAAAAAATATTATACACTGCATGCATATGCAACAGAGGCACAAGAGATCCACGTGGTCGGAATGTAGAGACTTTATGAATAATATGCGTATTAATAACATAACATTCATTTTAAAGTAAATATTCACATGCATAAATGTTCTTAATCCTTAACCTGGCGAGAGGTCCTGGCAAGGATAATGTTGTTTTCAGACCCCAAATTGATTAATAAATGTATACTATATATATATATACATATATAAATATATTTTTAATAACTATCCGAGCGCTTTAAAAAATTCGAAATGAATGTAATATTTATGTATTTAATTTAGTGTTGAGTTTCTGCGCGCCGAATTTGAGAAAATTAGAGTTGCCAGACAGTTGATAGACAATTTGAAGGTTGGCTCAGTGGTTTTGGATAAATAATAGGCGCTGGTAAATTTTGTAACATAAGAGAGAAATTATAAGGTTGTTCGAATAATTTTAAGATTGAGGGCGAAAATATATATATTTATATATAAATGAAAATAAATATATATAGGGAATTAATCCAGATCACAAATAAAGAATTTACAGTTAAGACCATGCAAATTTATTAAAACCAAAAGCCAACACGATGTAAAGCAGACGTCCGAAATTGATGATTCCACGCAATTCCTACTAAATATTGTTCTATTTCTTCGAACCCACGTAAAATTTTTAGAATGAACGTCGAAGAGTAAGAGAGTGGACGAAAATATAAAATTACTTTGTGCAACAAAAGGAATTAGGTACATCATCGGGTTATGCACGAACGACGGTGGTTCCAGCACGGCGAACCTTTAAGGGGCATTATAAAAAGTTCTGTGTGATTCTAGATATCGTTTTGTGAGAATTGACATTTATTACTATTACCGATAACAACTGAAATACTTAATTTGTAACTATTAGCATTCAATGCAAGCGGGCATCAAATCACCACCTTATATAGCTCACCATGACCCAACCGATCAGATATTTTATGCAGTCGGATTTTAGTCGATATGAAGCCTCTGTATTGTGTGCTTAGTGATTGTACACAAACACTATCGATAAACTTAAACGATATTTAACCCATCCCTTAGCCAACTCATCTTTGCCTCGTTTGTCAAAGTTGCTACTTTGTGTGTAGGAAATAAAAGAAAATGCTCAAATCACTATTATGTATTCTTTTAATCTTCGGATGTCTCTGCCGCATTCACGGTGTCATGTTCCACTTGACACCGAACACACAAAAATGTCTTAAGGAAGATATACAAGCAAATCAATTAGTAATGGGCGAGTATGAGGTCTCCGACGTTCCCGGTCAAATAATAGACTATATTGTGAGTATAATTTGTATTGTATTCCCTCTCCCTCTTTCGATATTTGCAATTAATAAATATTTTAGGCTCGCGATACCAAAGGACACATCCTGTCGCAGAAGGAACACATTACTAAAGGAAAGTTTAGCTTCACATCCGAGGTTTATGACGCGTACGAAATTTGTTTCATTTCAAAAGTACCACCACGTAAGTAGAAATATTGTCAATTTTCAATGTGATGTGACAAATCAGTTTTGCTTTAGACCAACGTGGAATTAGTCAAGAAGTCTCTTTAGTGACTAGAAAGGGTGTTGAAACTAAAAACTACGAAGGAGTAAGTTAATTAATCAGTAAAAGTAAACAAACATTTATTTATCTCATTAATTTTTAATCTACCTAAACGAAAACTATAGATTGGAGAGGCTTCTAAACTCAAACCGCTTGAAGTGGACCTTAAGCGCTTAGAAGATCTTTCCGATTCGATTGTACGCGACTTTGCTGTAATGCGTAAACGAGAGGAGGAAATGCGGGATACTAATGGTAATCACTTAAGCACACCATCAATTTTGCCTTCCTAAAATATATTATTTTTTGTTCTATTGCAGAGAAAACTAATAGTAGAGTACTATTCTTTAGCATTTTCAGTATGTGCTGCTTGCTTGGCTTGGCAACTTGGCAAGTTCTATACCTTCGCAGATATTTTAAGGCAAAAAAACTCATTGAATAGTTTTGTACAAAGGCGACGCGCTGTTATGTATGTTTCAAAGAGCCTGAGCTTCACAGCTGTACATCTCAATTCCTTTAGAAATAAAGTGTACCAAATCAAAAATAAATAAAACTTCACGTTTTCATAATAAGTTATGCGATGGTGATTTTCAACAATTTTACTCACGATTGCAGTGATAGTCAATTAGATACTTTAAACTGACAGTTCGCTTGTCATATATAAAAAGTTTGGTGGAATAACTGTCTCTTTTCCGAGCAGATATATATTTATTTTTTGTAATTTAACGACTACCTAAACTCTGGACATTGGTAAAACGGTGGTTGTATTTATGCACATTTGAAGTTATAGTAATTTATATTCATTTAACATTTATTTCAACGATATATAATAAGTATAATACTTGGGATACGGATTGTAAATTCCATTTGGTATTATTCTCAGACAACATTTTGAGTGGATCTTCTAAACGGTTGTCTCTTTTAGCAGCACTGTTCCATTTGTTTCTAGCTTACCGAGACAATTATCTTCGCCAGGCTCATTATTGATCGAAGATATTGATTTTACCGCAACATAATGAGAATTGGAAATCGAACTAGGAGCATCTACATTCGATTGTTCCATCCAGAGACTTTCACTCACCAAGGTTTGATTCATTAAACTCTTTAATGAATTTAGTGTTTTTTCTAAGTGTGAGTTATCCGGTCCTACAATAACAATATAAAATATATGTTATTGTAGGACCGGATGCTCCACACTTAGAAAAAACACTAAATTCATTAAAGAGTTTAATGAATCAAACCTTGGTGAGTGAAGTCTTCTGAATAGACAATCGAATGTAGATCCTAGTTCGATTTCCATGTTATTTAAAAATCAATATCTTCGATCAATAATTTTGGCGAAGATCGGCCAGAAATAGAAGCAAATGGAACGGTGCTGCTAAAAAGACGGCCGTTTAAGCTCCACTCAATGTTGTCTGAAAATTGTAATGGAATTTACAATCGGTATCCCAATGGTATTATGTCGTTGATAAATGTTAAATGAATATAAATTACTATAACTTCAAATGTGAATAAATACAACCACCGTTTTACCAATGCCCAGAGTTTAGGTAGTCGTTAAATTACAAAAAATAAATATATATCTGCTCGGAAAAGAGACAGTTATTCCACCAAACTTTTTATATATGACAAGCGAACTGTCAGTTTAAAGTATCTAATTGACTATCACTGCAATCGTGAGTAAAATTGTTGAAAATCACCATCGCATAACTTATTATGAAAACGTGAAGTTTTATTTATTTTTGAGCAGTACACTTTATTTCTAAAATTGAGATATTGCAGCTGTGGCGGAGCTGCTGAAACATACATAATTCAATGAGTTTTTGCGCTAAGATATCTGCGAAGACATAGAACGGAAATTGCCAAGCCAAGCAAGCAGCACATACTGAAAATGCTAAAGTAGTACTCTACTATTAGTTTTCTCTGCAATAGAACAAAAAATAATATATTGCCAAATTGATGGTGTGTTTAAGTGATTACCATTAGTATCCCGCATTTCCTCCTCTCGTTTTTGTGCAGCAAAGTCGCGTACAATCGAATCGGAAAAGATCTTCTAAGCGCTTAGGAACATGCCAATCTATAGTTTTCGTTTAGGTAGATGCATAATGAGATAAATAAATGGTTACCTTTAATTATTGGTGTACTCCGTGAACACAAGTTCGACGCCCACTTTCTAGTCACTAAAAGAGACTTCTTGACAATTCCACGTTGTGCATGAGCAAAAACTCATTTGTCACATCACATTGAAAATTGACAATATTTCTACTTACGTGAGTATTACTTTGAAATGATTTCGTACGCGCTCATAAATGTGAAGCTAAACCCTTTGAAAACAATATTACCATACGCAACAGGATGTATTTGGTAAATTGCAAATATCGAAAGAGAGAGAGGGAATACAATACAATTATACAATATAGTCTATTATTTGACCGGGAACGTCGGGGAGACCTGCATACTCGCCCATTACTACTGTATATCTCCTTAAAGACGTCAGAATGGAACATGACACCGTTCCGAGATTAAAGAATAATAATAGTGATTTGAAGCATTTTCTTTTATTTCCTACACACAAAATAGCAACTTTGACAAACGAGGTAAGTGGGCTAAAGATCGTTTAAATTTATCGATAGTGTTTGTGTACAATCACTAAGCACACAATACAATTTTGAGCTTCATATCTAAAATCCGACTGCACTAAAATATCTGATCGGTCATGGACCTATATAAGGTAGTGATTTGACCCTTGCATTGAGATGCTAATAATTACAAAATAAATATTTCAGTTGTTATCAGTAATAGTAATAAATGTCAATTCTCACAAAACGATATCTAGATCACACAGAACTTTTCGCCGTGCCTAAACGGAGCCGTGCATAACTGATGTTACCTAATTCCTTTTGTTGCACAAAGTAATTTTATATTTTCGTCCACTCTCTTACTCTTCGACGTTCATTCTAAAAATTTTACGTGGGTTCGAAGAAATAGAACAATATTTAGTAGGAATTGCGTGGAATCATCAATTTCGGACGTCTGCTTTACATCGTGTTGGCTTTTGGTTTTAATAAATTTGCATGGTCTTAACTGTAAATTCTTTATTTGTGATCTGGATTAATTCCCTATATATATTTATTTTCATTTATATATAAATATATATATTTTCGCCCTCAATCTTAAAATTATTCGAACAACCTTATAATTTCTCTCTTATGTTACAAAATTTACCAGCGCCTATTATTTATCCAAAACCACTGAGCCAACCTTCAAATTGTCTATCAACTGTCTGGCAACTCTAATTTTCTCAAATTCGGCGCGCAGAAACTCAACACTAAATTAAATACATAAATATTACATTAATTTCGAATTTTTTAAAGCGCTCAGATAGTTATTAAAAATATATTTATATATGTATATATATATAAATATACATATACATATAAGTTTGGGTGTATACATTTATATCAATTTCGGGTCTGAAAACAACATTATCCTTGCCAGGACCTCTCGCCAGGTTAAGGATTAAGAACATTTATGCATGTGAATATTTACTTTAAAATGAATGTTATGTTATTAATACACATATTATTCATAAAATCTCTACATTCCGACCACGTGGATCTCTTGTGCCTACTGTTACATATGCATGCAACTTGAGTAAGTTGTGAAAATGTGGCCTCATTTAAGTGTATAATATTTTTTAAGAAGTTTAATAAATTATCAATATGTTTTTTTGGAGAATGTGTGCAGCAATTTGATTAATAAATATATATATATATATTTGTTTATTTAATGCGTTTTGCACAACTAGGCCGGACGCAGCTATTCTCTGAAATAGTTCCATATTCTTTCGCCAAGGCTAATCGGGCATTAACTTAATTACTGTACTTCCCATGAAAAAGCCGTGCCTGTTGCTTGTTGGGAATGTGTTTACAACTCGCACAAGTGGTTTGATTTGCGCAGAACTTGGCATTGATGGGCTTGTTAAAATCGCTGAAGACGAAATTGCGGGTTAAGACCTCTTGATCTGGTAAGTGTTGAATCTCTCGCATCTTTAAATTATAATTTATTCAAAAAATAATTCTCTGCTCTCCCATCAGATTCCGCTTCGAGATGTCCCACTAGAGAAATCAGAATAGCAACGATACACATCGAAAACTTTTGTGATAACAATGCCACACAAAGTCTGTAGTAGCGAGATAAGCACTGGACCTGTGTCGAGAAAGCGAACGTTTCCACTGCGTGACCTCGAACATCCAGCACAACTTCTGTTTGGGCATTTTCACTCACACCAGGTTGCTCATTTAGCCGAGTTTATCGCCATCTTGCAAGTATCCAGTAGGCTACTCATGCTTTTATTTCTATGGCCATCTGCTGATTCAGAAAGTCCGTGCTAAATTATATGTGCCATTTATATGGTGATGTGATAGTTCATGGATTCAAAATACAATCCCATCCTCAGCACATAGGTCTGGAAATTTCTCCCCGCTTTCCTGCGCCTAACTGATCCTTTCCTGAATGCAGTGGACAAACTCGGTTTTAGAGGGCATGTCTTCCATCATATCTACCCTTTCTATGCTTGATTCAAAATTCATATGGCTGGGGAGTTGAGGACCATCTTTCCACCGAGACCATTCAGTGCTATAAATGACAAGCACACTTAATATGATGAATGTTTTGAGTTCAACATGTGTTTTAAATTTGAGAATTGTTCTTACTGATGCAATACTTTATTTCTCTGGAGTGCTGTGCTTGTGCTACTCTTCGGCAAGTTGGAATAGAAAGGCTTCACACTGGATAATAAAATATATCTTAGTCTGGATGGACTGCGAAGTCGCGCTGGTAAGTGCCTTTTCAATCTAATGAACGCCTCGAGAGTCATCAACTATCATTTTGAAAGTTTCTTATGTACGCATATATATATATGTGTTTGTATAAATGCATCTGAAAATTTTTTTGTTTGAGTTTTTCTTCCTACAACAAAATACACCTTTTTTTGCTGAAAAAATACATTATTTGAAGTTAATTATTTTCATGAATACATTATATAGTATAGAACTGTACAAAACAGTTATCTTATAAGCAAGCCAAAAAAAATTGTGTGTGTACCACAGAACTCACATTCTGGTAAGAAGTATAGCCCGATTAAGTAAACATAAAAAGCCTGCTTGAGCACTTATTTTAAAGCTCACTCTCTATCGCTAATTACATTTAGAAACTATTTTTATTACTTTAGAAGATTTGATTGGACCGAAAAAATGAGAAGACACCACTGTGCAACGTTACCATCTGGCGGATACCAAAAAAAAAACGGAGCTAACGTATACGTAACGCAATATTACGAATGTTTATTTCAGTGATTGCATGAACTTTTCGATCTGTTCGAAGCGCAACATAACCCACTTCATACCCCAGGTACTTCAAGTATTCATTTTATAATTTAGATTTTTAACACCATTATTTGTTTTGCAGCATCGACATACAGTTAGAGTGCTCTGTCATAACATGCCATCTAGATACATTAGGGTATAACTTTGAAGTTTAATTAATTTAATTTAATTAATAGTCATTAATTTACCCACTAGGCAACAAAGACAACATTTGAATTAATCGACTCCTTGTGGTTTTTAATAAAAAAAAAACGGATTGTTTTGTTCAACTGCTTTATTTGGGCTGAATTTGTAAACTTCAACTTATCATAATTAAACCTCGGACTGCAGATTCTGCTGACGTCTTGTCGTTGTCGCTTTGGTCACTGCAGCTTTGTCGTATTAGTGGAGGTGTCAGTTGTCCCGTCTGGGTCCCACGATAGTCCTATAGTGGAATGTGCTGACGGGGCGCGTGTCATATTTCTCCATACGCCTTAGCTGTGATCGTAGTTTCTGCATATTTCTGTCTGAGTCCTACGTTGCCGAAATATGCGTCCGCGGCACACGTGTTGTATGATATTTATTTTAGCTTGTTAGTTTGTTAGTAAATTAACCAAAAAAAAAAAAAAGAAGCATGACGGTTTATTTAAAGTACTGTAACAGAACTAACTTTGAAATTTAAGTTAATATTAATTTAACATCGGGCGTTGCTTGCTTGTCACTAGGTATCCAAAACCTGTCCCAGATTGTAAAGCCTTTGTCTCTGTCTCTGGGATGAGTGCAAGCAGTCGTTACATTTTAAATTTCTCTTTATCTTAACGTTGGCTCTGCATATGCTAAGATCTTGCCATTAAAAAGGGCCAGCATCCGAAGGTCAACACAACTATTTCTTCACAACAAAGTGGCTAATTTCCTTTGCATTTATTTTGTTGGAGCCAGAACTGGTAGCTTTTGGCTTTGCAGTGTCTTTTCTTGCGCCATGGGAATTTTCTCACTGAAATCCTTTTCAGGCTCAATCGATGCTTCGATAGGGCCTTTATTTATCACTAAATGAATTTTCTTGTTGTATATTATTGTCGCGATAAGTACAAGTCTACTAATGATACAGCTGTTTATATTTTGTTGATTCAACGAGAATTGTGTTATTCTTAATAGCATAATTACTTTGGATTACGAACTAGAACTAGCAAGAGATCCTGTTAAAATTTCTGCTTATTGTATTTATTACTCTTCCTGGTCTAAAGAACTTGGACTTTGAGTAAAGGAGATTCCTCTTCAATAAGCAGCCCCGGACAAACAGCGAGTACGATCCTGACAATTGGTCCTTCAAAAGAATAGTCTCATACTCTCCCAACCTCTCCGGAAATTACTACCTCCGGGCTGTAGAATCAACTTGACTGGGACTGGGCTGAAAACTAGCCCAGTCGATAAAGGCAAACGGCGACCGTCTTTTCTCTTTTAGCTTTACCCGGGTACTGCGGGTCTCTGCCCGAGTAGACCATTTATTTCTTCGAAGCTCGTCAGAACATGTAGTGTAATAATAACAGATCAAGTGAATTTTAGGACCGCCTCCTAGATAGGGAGATGCCCAAGATCTACGTCAACAAGTTGCCTCAGCCATAAGGCAAGAAGGTATGAACGAACAGTCCCGACAGCTATGTCCAGCATCTATCGTTGTCAGCCAAAGCAGTAATCTTCCAGACCCATGAAGATACCGCCACCGCGAGGACAGCCCGGATGATCCGAACAATCTTGGCTACACTCGGGTCAAATGGTATCTTAGGTAGCTCCAGCGGGGACTCTCCCTAGATGAGGCATTACTGAAGACAAAAGGGTAAAGAGAGGCGCCACAGTCTGGAGACACTAGTACCCATTTTGCGCACCACCTCGCAGACGCCACCGAAGGACACCCCCAAAACGTTGTGCGCTGCGGTTAACAATGTTGCGTCCGGAATATCGGGAATCGGAGGAGCACTCCACATAGAATTATATATAGATCGGTGTACCGATTCTTTGTTCGTTTTGTTGAAGAATCAGAACAAGATCGAGACCTACGCTTGGAAGGTAGTATCCAGAAGGAAAGAGTGTGGGGCACTCCTGGTTATCGGCATTGATGAGGGGTCCCGAAGCGACACGGCATCAGCTGTTCTTCCGATACGGAAATATTCCTGTCAGTAGGCTTACAAGACAGTTCGCTTGAGGGTTAACTCAGCAACAGGCAGGGAGACTGAACAGAAGGATGCGATGGAGAAAGTGGGTATGCCCATGTACTCACAGGACCTTACAGAGGAGCTTCAGGCAGAAGTAGAGGAGTACATTTGTAATTAAAGTCTGGGAAGAAGTGTTGGATACCTCCCTGATCAACCAGTTGCAGAAGAAACACATTAGGGAGTGGCATGTCTTTCTATAAGAATTCATATCCGATCATTGGATAATTCTTTTTAAAGCTCCACATAATACGAATAAATGGTAACTAAATCTCAACCCCGTATGGTCCTTGGAACTAGAGCGAGGTATTAGCAATCTTAATAGCAGCATTATAAATGTTTTTGAAGAAAGCTGCTGAAAGTGGGATACCATCTGCCGAATAAAATAATTGTTCTATATTTTAAAAATAAAAAAATTTGTTTGCATCCGTCTTGCATATGATTTGCGGCTCATCTAAACCCTTGTTTCTTTAAAATCCCTTTACTCAAAATTCCACCTGTTTTTAAGTGTAACTTTGGCAAGTGTGGCTAGTGTAATATTTCTGTACGCATCAGATATGCGCGATTTTTTAATTTTAGGTATATCGTCGGTTTTACCGCAAATCCACAGATTATTGAAAAAAGGGATAAGATACTAAGAGGTGTGATTAATGAAATTTGTGACAACTCAAATAAACGCAACCCGAAGCAGCACAGCGACTCTCAATGCAACATTATTGAACAACAATGATCCAAATTGGAAATTTTTTCGCACGACAAACTTGGTAGAGGATCTAAACAATTCAAAAAAGTTAACTACCGCAAAGGTATATGCGAAAATTTATACAAATATTTGAACGGTTGCTTGAAATCGACATATTTCAACTTGATCAAAAAAAAAATAAATGGAAAAGAATTGTGAATTGTGTTATTGATTACCACATCGAGAATCAGTTTTCTTCTCAATGCAAACAAGTACAATATTTTGTGACCACACCTTTAATTTTATTTGTGTACAATTAATCTGGCAAACCACTCTTTAAGTTTCCGTTTTTTGTTAATATAACCTTAAGTTCAGTGCGTCAGAAATATGCTGGATTCACTTAAGACGACGTTACTCATTTTGCATATTTTTTTAAGATTCTATGTAAAGTTTTAATTCCGCATTATTCCGCATATATAGTAAATGTTCCATAATCAGTTTGTTCCATTCCATAGTCAATAGTATTTTTTGTTCGATAGTTTTGGTCCACCAATAACAGTTTGACATATATTATGAAAATCTCCGCAGGGTTCGATGGCGTAGGAAACATTAACGAAATTATTTGCAGGGACTATTAAATTTGAATTATTGTTTTTATTTATTTTCAAAATTATTACATAACAACATGTGCTAAGCATTATGCCTAATTAACAAGAACTAAACCGTATTGTATACATATATTTATATATTAAGTTACTTATAAAATTATGAGATAATATCGATGGAGCCACCATTAAGGAGGGAGGAATGTTTCCGATTTCAAATATTAGCATATAGTAATTTTGGCAGTCTTTATACTCTGGACCCATTGAAAATGGGTAAAAGGATTTGTGCAAATGAACATCTGTGAGTTCGTAAAGAAGTTTTTGGAATATAAGTTCTCGAATACCTCGCGCAGATCAGTTTATCTCAATTTATCGATAACTCTGCTCATTTCGCTAATATCGATCAATTATGATTTCCGCTACTATAAATTGGTATATCGTACAAATCGCCATGCTATTGATTAACTGGATAAATTTCTCCGAAATTTTAAATAAACTTATTGTCCAAAACGTATTCTCAGATTGATCTCATAGCTATCAACAGGCGCTTGCTTTCAGTCTGCATTTTGAGAAAGGGACGGCAAGAGTAGAATATATTTAACAACCGTGTTCAGGGCATATCGTAGTCGACCTCACTCGACTACAAAATTCTTACTAGTATAGAATATGATCGATCGATCAGGGTTGGGAGCAGTGGAACAGTTCAATGTTTTTTAAATCTTTGTTGTTGTGGGTGCCGACTGGAAGTTCAAAGCGTAGTAATTAGCATTTGAATTAAAATTCAAATTAATTAAAAAACTAAAATTTAATAATCTATTCCGGTATTCTCGTCGATCTGTCCGTCCTTCTATATGAACAAATGGATCTCAGAGACTATAATAACTACCGACCGATTTGAAATACAAGCATATCAATTTTCTTGTCAATAATTTCAAATCTATTTCCGATAACAATAAAAGCCACAACTTTAAATAAATAACTTAAAATATTAAAACTACCACAAAGAAAAAGAAATACCCAAATTATGACCCAAAATGTGTTCTTATATATATATCGTATTACTATAGGCTGGCGCAAGCATTTTTCTATATACACATAATAAAGTTGTGTATATATTTAAAACTAATTCCTAATCATGATTCCAATGGTCCATCTGTGTGATGGTTCATGTTGATCAGGAATACGTAAAAGGGGTCGGAGAAGCTTTCTTCTGCCTTTTTTAATATTACCCTTATTATTAAAATCTTTGAAGAGTAACATAATTTTTTAAACGCACCAACATTGAACTTATTGTTGCGATACGTAAACTACGTAAGAGATTAGATCATGTTTGTTTTGAAACATTTTACTGTAGTTAATATACGATAATAATACATACACTATTTCGATATTTTAATAATTCGGCTGACTTTCAATTCTTATTCGGATATACATTGTATATTTAAATGTATCCGTAAAGCATGGCAACCCTTATGCAATGTTGCGACGGCGCTGTAGAAATTATCGGCTTCTGACGGTTGAATACTGCAAATTTGAAGTCATTTTGTTGATTTGTTATTTTTTTGGCGAGACATTCCAAATCATAAAAACAGCTTTAATTTAAATTTCTAATATTTGCAGCTATCAAAGAAAACTGAATTTGGCATCAAATGTCAGGCTTAAATCAGGTAATATGAATTTCGTATTGTACATCAATACATTCATACAGAGGTGCACATACCTACCTTTGTGCATTCATTTTAAGGCTCCGAAAATTTCCTGGAGTTTTATGCATCTGCTCTATGTATGTACATGTAAAAAAATACATAAATGCATTCACATTTGCATATGTAGATATGTAGGTGTGCATGTGTAAAATTTAATTTTGATATTAGATTAATTAATTGTTTATCTCTTTCAGAATAAATAAGGAACTGCAGGTATATTTATAATATAATCCGGATTTCTCCAAACAAATTGAATGGATGAATCCCTAATGGAAATCCCGCTTCCTCTACGATAATTTTATTCATAAAGCAGTTTGCTGAATTCTCTGTAGACCCGATTATATAGGTCAGACATGTCTCGCTATGAATTTTAGCCGCGTCGGAATCGGGACTATTGTTCTCTTGAGAGTTAATATTTTGACACGACAATGCATCAGCCACGTGGTTTTCCTTGCCGGACTTATATAACATATTAGCGCCGACCCTGTCGATGGGCGCCTTCTGAACTGTGTAGATATTCATGTCTTTTGTCTCGTAAAGCTAATGACGAAGTTTTCCCAGGTCCATAGATAGCAACTCGCTATTTGGTTGCGTAGTTCATTTCACAATCTTAAAGTTTTCTAGAAATCATTGTTATAGGTGAACCAGCTTGGGAAAAGACTGCCCTGATACCATAGGCTGAGCCGACAGTAGTTAAGTCAAAAAGTTTTTTGTAGTCGAGGTTTTTATAGTCGTTTTTTTTTAAATATGATGACGTCGTCTACAAACAACATAAAAAATCATCAATTGTCCTTTGGAAAATGCTGCGTTCCTTAATCGGAAGGAAAGTCCACAAAATTTGGAATTTCCTCCATTTTCGGAGAATGACGTCGATTGGCCAAAGATATTTGGTGGTAGCCCGATTTCGAAGCCTGCCAATATCATCAATATGTTTGACATTGAGTATTTATCGGTAATTGTTTTGCGAATTGTTGCGGAAGTCATTTACTAGAAATTTTTTCGTATTGCCTTCTTCATCAATGCCATTTTCATCGACCTCCCTTTATTATGATGACGATTTTAAGTAAGCTAAACTAAACTCATATTCATCTTCTTGTATTCGTCATCTTGTACTCGAGTTCACTTTCATCCTCAAGCTCAGCAATAGTTTCAGCAACCGACTTACTGTAAACCTCTGTAGCCTGGCCTGGGCTGGTAGCAGCATGGTCTACTCTCTGCATTCTCAGCCCGGTCATGCGGCCTGAATTGCTTCACTTCTTGGTATTTTTCCCGGTATCTTCGTTTAGCTTGCCTGAGCTTGAGGATTTTTGGTAGTAGGTTTTCTGTCTAAAGTTGGATGAGTATGGATCCACATCCATAGGTTTCGATTGTCCTCTGTTAATGAGTTTGGCTGGAGTCTGATGAGACGGACTTTGGCCTCCCTGTTTGAAAAACGGACTCTTACTTGGATCGGAAATTCTCTTAATTGTGTTTTTCCCTTGTGCCCGAAATTCCATAGTTTGCCGCGAAATCACATCTTTCGTCGTTTGTCTGCACTTCCTGAGTCAACGCTAGAGCTGCAGGCAAGTCGGGTGGGTGTGCGGCAAAAGTACATCAGTCAGGTTCCGTTTGAGCCCTGATATGAACACCCGCAGGGTATCATTCTTAAATTTTTTGCGCATGCCTTTCGCTAAGCTTCTGTCGAAGACATGTTTACCTTATTGATTAGCAAGGTGAACTTTTCTTTACGTCATCGTAATATTTTAATAGGGACGATCCGCCCTATCTTGAGGAACCCATTTCTTGTTCAATAACGTGAATGGGATTCTGTACGTAAAATGCAGTCTTGCAATTATAGTCTCTAAGTTCAAGATCGTATTAAATGACGCTAGGGATGCGCCAGCGGATCCCCTTATCTTAGCCGAATACTAATGAGAACTTCTTTTTATGTATTTATGATTCTATCAAAGAATCCAATATTAACTAATCAAATCACTTATATGTTTTTAAAGGTAAATAATAGCGAGCGATTGTTGATTCCAGTCTTCTCCGATGCGTGTTCGTTTTTAACTTTTCTTCAAACAATTTTGTATCTTTGCACGTTAGTGTTTTCACTAGAGTTCTCGTTGAAGTTTGTTTTTTACACTGATTTGTATTTGTTGTTTGTTTATTTGTGTTCTTGCTTATGACGTAGGCTCTACGCGGTTGGTCGCCAATTAGCCTTTATTATACTTTATTCGCCTCTCCGTTATTATGATTAGAACTAAAATACAAAATGAATATCAGAAATCTCTTACCCCAAAGTACACTGTGAATTACACGCTGTGATTTGGGGTACAAACATGGCATCCACTTAAAATGTTTTCATTCAAAAACTGTGCGCGTTACTTGACTTAAAAGCGTAAAAAACTGAACAAATTTTCGTCCTGATTAATAGGAAATCTATGGATCCACAATTGAACGAAATACAGCGCATTGTCTGCGAACTGCGCTCGGACAAGGCGCCGGTGCGAAACAAGGCAATTGAACAGCTGGACCAGAAACTTAACAGCTTTAAGAGTGCGTTAAACGCGGTGCTGGGTCGCAATGAGGAGCTTTCCTGGCAAAACCTTCTTGTGACCGTCAAGGAGGCGATCTTAAAGCACGCGAATAACTTAAGAGATGCGACGTCGGAAAAGACCCTTAAGCAGCTGGCGGACAAATGTTATTTGTACGGCAATGTCATGGACCGTATCATCGACTACAATTTGGAGATGGGCCGAGCGAGCAGCGGACATTTTCTGACCAAGTCCACGATAATCGATGCCTTTGTGGACGGCACTAAAAGTGCTATTGTTGTCCGTTACTTTGGAGTTAATTTCGTTAACTTACTGGACAGAGGCATATACTTATCGTCTAAGTATACCTTGGAATTGAAAGTCAGCGAATATAGTAATATTCTCTCTGTTTTGTTTGAGCTGAATATTGATGACGATGAGTTCCTGCGCTCCAAGATTTTGAAATGCATCACAAAAACCGTCCAAATAGCCCAGGAGCGTACTCAACTGCACGACGATTTGGTGGAATATTTGCCAACCCTAATCAGCTACACTCAAACCGCTCACAATGCCGATCGAATAAAGGATGTTGTGCGACTTTATTATCTATTCGTTGGCGAGTTATCGGTTAACTATCATCACACACTGTGCATTCACATGCAGAATATTATACCGAAACTCTGTGACTTTTACAACGAGGACAAATTCTGTGATGATACAAAAAAGTTATTCTTCGAGTGCGTTATCCTATCGTTGCAAGCTCTATATCCGCAATTAAATAGCGACAACGATTTCAGCACATTTCAAGTGCCCATCAGAGATGATTGGCCACAGAGCATGCAAAAGTTGCATACCATCATTAAAATGGAGATTAGAAAGCACACTATAGGTCGCAACAAACCATCCGTATTGAACACGGATAAATTTCCGCTGATATTTATTAAAATGTCCGCACTTGTCACTTACATTGTTTTGTGGCATGTGGAACCGAATCAAAATAAAGATGAGGAGGCAAATACAAGCAAACGTCAAAAGGTCGACATCATGACATCCATAATCAGTCTGATTAATATGCAGGAAACTAGCTTCAGTGCTGTGTGGTTTGCCATATTTGCCGAGCTGTTGCAGCTGAGTAGCTCGATAATAAGCGAGGACAATTATTATCAGGAGATGCGTGAGACGACATTGCATGTTCTTCAAGTCTACGGAAATGCATATAATTTGCGCAATGTACGCCTTTGCCTAGCGAGCATGCTGGCTAAGGAGCAGGAGCAGAAGCTATCGAAATCGCATACGATAGTTTCCGACTTTTATGCACAAGTTGCCACGCATCTCATCTCAGAGACACGTCCGGCTGCCGATGAGATCATCGAGAAACAGATCATACTGCAGTCACTGATCAAATATGATAAACTGAGTGCCAAACTCTGCGCCACATTGCTTCAAAGCATCACAACGAATGAGATGCTGAGACGGAATGAGTGCATCGCCACCATTCGCGTCATATTCACACATGCCGAACAGTGTGGCATTGACAAGGCCACCGCCGTTGTGGAGCCCCTCATTAGGTGGGCCTACGATCACGAGAAGAGCATTGCAACGCAAATAATCAATAATATTGCTGCCATCGATCAGAAACTGTTGGCGGACACATTCGCCATTGGCATCATTAATTTCCTTGACGAAGACCAAGTGGAGCAACTGGCCACCAGCAACAACAACAACTCGCCAACAGCCACAGAGAGAGCAGAATATACTCAACTGCAGCTATTGCTGCTCAAGTACAATAAGCAGCTGGTCTGCCTGAACGATCATTTTCCGGTTGCGGCTGCGACGACCTGTTGCGGCGCACGGTGAAACACCGGCGAGCGTGAAGAGCTGCCTTTTTATGTACACAATTATGAGTTGCTTATGCGCATGCTCGACCCGGCAATCACGAATGAGTCCAGCGCCAGTTCGCCCGATCAAGGATCTAAAGAGTCTGCATAAGCTGGTTTGCACCATGGAACGTTTGCTCCATTGCAATGTCTTCGATGTGTCGAATTTTTACGCAGTGTCCGCTCATGAAGCGCATTGGCTTCTTTCTCAGTCACACAGAGATTCACTACACTTCTATTCAGCCGGATATTAATCGCATGAGACTTTGACAGTGATTTTCACGAGATTCTGAGATGAACGAGATTGCCATACTCGAAGTATTCAATTCGAATGAGATACTATTGGAGTATCTGGAAAAACAGCCGATGGAAATGCTTCTCGAGTTTATAGGTGTGCTGCTCAAGCATAGTTACGCACGCAAGGATCACACGGAGAGCACAGATCGTACAGCACTGAACACAAAATGCGTCTGCATCCTTGGCAGCATGTGTGCAAACAGCACGTATAGCACCGATGCCATTTCCCTCCTGGTCAAGAACCTCAGGAGCGCAGTCACGCCAAATGATGTAATGATGACCATTTAAAATGCTGTGTCGCTGCAAGGGGTTACCAGAGGAATGCCTTGAATGGCTGGCCTGCAAGCTGAAGAACATATTTCAACATCACTGCAAGTACAGATGTGGATATCATGGGCCGGGTAGTTGATCAAATACCCGCTCTTACGCACTTTTTTTATGACGTTGGGCATTTGCTGGACGTTATAATGATAGCGCTGATGTCGTTGATGAAGATAGCGTTAAAAAAATCATATCCAACCCAATTGGCTGCCCAAATTGTACGCTCCGTGGGCAAAATAGCTCAGAGTTGTCCCAATATTTATTCAGATTCAGAGAACTTTTTGGTGATTTGCCAATCGGTGGCCAATTTTCTAGCGATGCCAACGCTGGAAGTGCGCTATGCGACAACTGAAACGCTTACGATACTCCTAAATTCGAACTATTGTATTTCCAACAGCGATGCCGATACAACTAGCAAGCATAATAGACATTTGATGTTTTGCGATCAGCTGTACGGGGCAATTGACTTTCAAGAGCTGTCGTTCACCGGCAAGGATATGTTGCTGAATAACCATTCGGTGGCCATACAATCGTTAACTGCATTCTTTGCCTTTAGTGCATTCCATCAGGAGCGTAGTTTACATGATCTGATGTCGTATTGTGCGACCCACAGAGCTCGAGTGCCAAGGCGATTTCAGTGCGATTAGGAGGGCTCGTGCATTGCCACAAAAGTTTAACGATGTGCGAACTTATGACGCCCTATTCGGATACCGCGCTCCACAAATGGATCTCGCTGCGACGGCCCGTGTCTAAATTTCCTTATTATCTGGGCTATGACACAAAGGAGGCATTTCTTAAAGCTAATTGTAAAAATATTATGGCTTATTCATTCATCTATCGCACACCGGAGGATATAAATCGTTTTAAAAAAGGTTATAAGCGAGCAGGAGGCTGCCTATGCTGATGGCCTGTGTGGTGTCAGAATGGAGCGATTGCATTGAAACGCAAACTGAGAACTTTCAGCAGCATCTGGAGGGAGATCTCGGACATACTCGACATGTTTGGAGATGCATCCCTTGGATGTTGCACTCAGTATGGAAAGCCTTTATGGAACGATCAGACATTTGCACGATGAGGACGAATGGATCCGGTTGTTTGGCGACTCTGCGCCCTACAATAAACTACGAATGTGGTTTCATCTTAGCGCATCTTCGCTCTTCAAATCTTTGAACCAAAACATGAGTGGTAAACGATGGTCAGTGGATAGAGCGTATTCCGGCCATGTCCCTATTGATGTTTGAGCATGAGGCTGCTCCTTAGTTTGATCTCCTTGGCATATTGAGAGACCGCTTGCCATCAGGCAATGCTCGCCGATCAAGTATTGCACAACTGCTCCTCATACTGCACCCATTGCTGATGCAATACTGGATGCGGCTAAGGAGAGATCAGCATCGACTGTGGGAGACGGATGCGGATTTAATTCAAGTCAATTTGCGCTTACTTTGTGAGCGACATTTGGCACTTCATCTGCGGTTTTCTGATGCACAGTAAGTGTGAACAACTGCATCGAGTTGCTCTAGTTTATATTCAATCGATGCTCAATATTTGCAGTTTTCAGTCTCACAACATCAACACAATCGATTTTGATGAAATAGGCAAACTTTTGATTGCCTCCATGCGACTCGTATCAAGACGGCAGAGCTGAAGTTTTTTTGAGTGCTGATGTTTTTGAAGAATTCCTAAATATGGTCAAGCTGCACGGCTCAATGAAGATGTGGCTGACGAGGCGGCAAATCTGCAAAACTCTGCACGTGATCTTTGCGAGATGACGTTAAATGTACAGTCGCTGCTGGTGGATGAGGATAGCGAGGAGACGCATCTGCAATCGCTGCGTGATCTTTGCGAGATGACGGTTCCACGATTCGAGCAGCTCAGCGTTGTCGACTATATGCGCACATTCCTCAAGTCCAATCGAATGGAGCCCTTGCATGGCCTACGTGAATATATTGCCGAGCACAAGGACGAACTGCAGAGTCATCAGCAATTGTTGTTTGAGCTAATCAATCGTCTCATTCACATGGTGCGCGAGTCTCCCAGCCAGAAAGGCAGCCTTGATGCCGTCAAATCTCTAGCCGAAATTGGGCCACTCAAATTGAAGCGGAACTCGTATTATTTTCAAACCGAATTTGATGACATTCAGCAATTGCAGTCGTCTGAGCAACCGATTATGCAGTTTCTTGACGTCATTATGGAGACGCTGGAAAAGCATTTGTATAACTTCAATACGAGCACACAGAAGGACGCTTATCCAAAGTGGCTGGCCATGTGGTCGACAGCAAGGATGGCAGCAAATTAGTGTCGGATCATCCACATTTGCGTATCTTTAAAACTTGCCCAAATAATTTGGGTTTCCTCAACACATCCGACAGGCATTCCGGTAATAGATTGGCTGACCATACTCAAATCCAGTGAACAGTTGGACTATGAGCCATGGCTGTGCACATTTATGGGTTTGGTGTTTGGCGAGTGCGGCTGGCAAGGATTCGATGCGTTTGCGGCCAAGTCATTTACATTTGCCAAGGCTTGTCTGCAACCGTTTATCAAACTTTTGCTTAGCAATAAGGAGCAACATTTGGGCAGTCTGTGCTCAATGCTCGAACACTTCTTCGAGAGCACCGCATGCGAGGCCAAGGGCGTCTACCAGGACAAGCGTGTCATCAAGCAATTCCTCTACATATGCGAGATGCATTCGTCTTGTTAACAATTGGAGCATTCCCATCAATCTTGGCAATGTGGTCAAGGCGAGCAATCATTGCCAGGCGTATTTCCTTAGCATTATGTATATGGAGCTGTGGGCCTGTTCCGCAAATACAACCCCCGATGCAAATATCCTTGCGGATGAAAGCTTTCAAATGTCCGCAAAAATTGCATATACATCGATTGGCTGTCTAGATGCAATTCCCGGCTTCCTGGATCCGTTGCGTTCGCGCTTTGATTATTTTAGTTTGAACGATAACTTATCGGGCATTCTGCTGGAATCGGATAATCTGGACGAACCGACAAGAGCAAATGTGCATTGACATTATGAAGTCGAATGGAATGCTATCGCTAGCCGATCTTTATCAGCGTGTCGCCGTAGATGGGACAACACGGGTAGACTATGAGGTACTGTGGCGTCTATGTGATTGGGACGCCCCGATTGATGGACATCAGAAGGTGAATCGAGCGAACAGCATGGAACTGGAGTTCAATAAGCATCACTATTTGGCACTGAAGAGCATCAGCAAACGGGAGGAGGAGACCACAGTAACAGCCATCAACAATGCCTATCAATGTGTCCAGGCTATATTGCGCGATATTAGCGTCGAGTGCTTACAGTCTGTCTACAAGTATATGACTTGGTTGTGCATGCTGCAACAGACCGAAGATTTTTGGCAGATTCAGTTTAGTCAACAATTGAGCCCAGCACAAAAGAACGTATTTAACAAGTGGCGAACGGAACTCAATCTCGCCTATGGCAACTTTAGATGCAAGGAACAAATACTTGCCCATCAGATAACGCTGTTCAAAATGCCTGGCATACGCGCCGATCGACGCATCAAACAGCATTATCTTCAAAATCCGGTGGACACCTATCTGCTCAAGTGCATCGGAGAGTGCAAGGCCGCGGGTAAACTCAATCTGGCCACCAAGTATATTGCTACACTGCGCGCTCTGCCGGACATCAAGATGCCTACACAGGTATTGGCGCTGCTGTCGGATGCGGATGTAAATATGAAGACGTGCAACTATCAGATCGCCAAGGCCATATTGCATCACGTGAATACGAATAGCGATTTTAAGTTTTGTGTGGAGCGTGTGCCGGCTCTACGAATGCAGGGCGAATTCCAGCTGGACTGCAATGCCGATAGTTTTGCCAATACTTTGCGGCAGACATTTAATGCATCACTCCAGTTGCTGGATTATTTCAAGGCGCACAAGGTACAGCTTATGAAACTGGACTCCAATTTGATCGATTGGGATAAATTCGAGCAGTTCGAAATTGAAAATCGGATGGCAGCGCATGCGGCCATTGCCAAATATGCGGATCGTGAATATCAACAGCTTTACGACTATCGCCAGTCGCAGGAGTATAAAACTCTTGTCAATATCATCGAGCAGAATCGTCGCTTGGCCGGCACAGTGACGGCTAGTCGGCAGCGTGAGGATCGTGATCGTCAATTGGGTGCACTAAATTTAAAACGATTCGCCAATCTGGACGAACAGGAACTGAATCGCATCGAAAACAAGCTCACCGAGCATCTGTGCACAGCGATCACACATTATATTGAATATTGTCAACTTGATAAAGGATTCTCAAGTGCGGAAATTTATCGCATCATTGCGCTCTGGTTCACAAACGATCAAAACGAACAGATGTTGAACACCATCAAAGATGCAATTCAATTGGTGCCCAGCTACAAGTTCATTTGCGTTGTCAGTCAACTGGCCGGGCGTCTGAACTCGAAACATGCCGCTTTTCACAAGATTCTTGTCGATTTACTTGTACGCTGCGGCCAGGATCACCCGCAGCAAACATTCTACAAACTATATCCGCTTGGTCTATGCACTATCTCGATGGCGAATATGCCAATATACAACGCGCCGACATCGCCAAAGATATTATCGCTGCGGCTGTGAAGACGGATAGCCGCCCTCAGGCAAAACAAACAAATTCGACTATGTTTCCAGCGCTAATTAAGTTTGCCAATAGCTATATTGGCCCAAATGGTAACCAATAACGAAATTATGCCCGCCATGATAGTTGAGCTAAATAAACTCAAACTGGACCGTGTGCAGTGTCCCACAATTGACCTGGTCGCGCAGCCCAGCAAGGAATACAATATAATCAGCATTGTGAAATGGACGGGTAAATATGAATTCTGTGGTGGTCTGAATGCACCAATTAAATTGATGTGCCTCTGTTCGGACGGCGTGGTGCGTCCAACTGATCAAGGGCAAGGATGATCTACGCCAGGATGCTGTCATGCAGCAGGTGTTTGGCATTGTCAACGAGCTGTTCAACAGTGATTCGGAGTTCGCTGAGCGTAAATTGCAATTGCGCACCTACAAGGTGACGCCTCTCTCCATGCGCTGCGGCATCATCGAGTGGGTGAGCAACACAATACCGATCGGTACCTATCTGGCTGGTAATGGCACTGGTGGTGCCCATATGAAATATCGACCCACAGATTGGAACAATAATAAATGCCGCCAGATGGCAGCGGCAGCGCTAAAAAAGACACCCGATGTACGGCGAAGTGTCTACCAGAAGATTTGCGAGAAGGTGCAGCCAGTGTTTCATTATTTTTCTGCTTGAAAAATTTCCAATACCGGGCGAGTGGTTTGAACGCCGGCTGGCTTACATCAATAGCGTGGCGACCACCTCCCTGCGCCGGTAGGCTATGTGCTGGATTGGGCGATCGGCATACGCAGAACATTCTCATTGATACGGGTAACCGGTGGTGCATATTGACTTTGGCATTGCTTTTGAGCAGGGCAAAATTCAAAATACGCCAGAGACGGTGCCGTTCCGTTTGACACGCGATATGGTCAGCTCCGATGGGTGTGTGCGGCACAAATGGTGTATTTACCAAGTCCTGCGAGGCCACCATGCATATTTTGAGGCGCTACAAGTCCGTATTGATCACCATACTGGAGGTCCTACTGTACGATCCACTATTTATTTGGGGCGTGCTCTCAACAGAGCAACAACAGCAGATGTCCAGTGAAGAATCGAAGAGAACATACTGGCACAACGGGCTCTCTTGTTGGTCAAACATAAACTGGAAGGCGGGGTGCCCGGATTACTAGAGAACTCGGATGTGAAAACGCAAGTTCAGCGTTTGATCAACGAGGCAAAACTGCCAGCAATTTAGCAATGCTATATCATGGCTGGGATCCATATATGTGATACGCCTTCCTCCCAGTCTCTCATGCATATGCATAACATCACAATTAAAGCACACACATTTACCCATTTACGTTATTATTATCTTTTAATGTTGTTTTCCGATTGAGAGAAACTTAAAATCGCACCACTTTATGCTTATACTTTGTTACGGATTATTCGAAAACCAATTCCCAGCTAGAATGGTTTCTTTGGACTTAGGTTTAAGATGATTAATAATAAAATAAAAGAAAAGACAATATTTGTGTCTCGATTTGTTTTTCTAGCTTAAATTTGATTTGTTTGTTTTCTTAAAGGCTATGCTTACAGTATAATTAACAATCAGGCGATTCGCTCTCGACAATCCTTTGGAATTGCTTCTTTTTGTCCCACAACGATGGGGAATCTTGATGGGTAACTTGTATTTCTTCCATATACTTTCCCTCGCGATATCCTGCGGACGGACACTGCATGGTTTTTCTAATTAACAGATACTTTCTTGACACTTGTCACGTGATTGTGTTCCTTATGTTGCGGCGTCTTCAGGCGCGCTTAACGAGCCATAGGCACTTTTTAATCATACGAGTATTCTTTTTTACCGTACCGGTCCCTGCTCGGGCGCCAATTAGACGATCCATAAATTATTTCTATAAAAAAATATCGTTTATTTCGAGTGCTTTATTAGAACTGAACTTAAGCTAATATTATCTAAGCCTCGTACTGCTACCACTGTTGGCGTCTTGAAGTTGTCGGCTTAGTCGTTGTAGCTTATGTGTCCGTTGTCGATTAGTTGGAGGTGTTGGGTGTCCGACTGAGTCTCACGGTTGCGAAGTGGGAATGTAATAATTTCATTCTTTATATGTAGCAGTGATCGATGATTTCGGTGTAAGAACATTGGCTGAGTCCAACGGTGGTGAAATAAGCTGAACTGACGCGTGTGTCTTTACCGTTCTTGCACATTGGCCTTGATTGTTGGTTTGGGTGTATGACCGATTTTTAATAACTGTTCTTAATTTGTACAATGATAGTCTTCGTTATAATGATTATAAAAATAAACGAATTTCTATTGTGTCTATTATTCCACCGGTTTATCGCGACGTTCATAAAAAGTTTTATTATTTATAATGAAATTTTGATTAAATATTTTATGCTATAATAAAAATAAGTAAATATAAGTAACGTAATTTTAGAAAAATACTTATAAATTATTAAATTCCCGTATTATTTTAAATGCTACTGATATTTTGTTCAATAAACATTAATAAAACCTTAATTTGAGGCTTTTATTACCGCCACATAGATCGTGCTAATGAGGGTTGCTCGATACAAAATCAAAAGCAAATTCAAAGTAAAATATCGAGCATACATAAGGGTTTGTATATTGACTCACAACTTTGAGCGTTGAGACATTGATACCCATATATTCACTAGTTCCACTTATATAATAAATAAATTTGACGATGATCATTCATTTGCATTTATTTAAAATCGCTTGCAAAGTCTTTCAATTATCAAATCGCTTGCTAGCTAGCAAGTTAAAGTAAACGTTTGCTCTCATTGCACAGCAACGCCAAAATATAACAGATAAAGTTTTTTTTATTTACAATTTGTTTTTGCGA
>JAWNMU010000192.1:0-26731 GCA_035043665.1 Drosophila quasianomalipes
TGTGTGTGTGTGTGTGTGTGTGTGTGTGTGTGTGTGTGTGTGTGTGTGTGTGCACCCCCCCCCCCCCCCCCCCCCCCCCCCCCCCCCCCCCCCCCCCCCCCCCCCCCCCCCCCCCCCCCCCCCCCCCCCCCCCCCCCCCCCCCCCCCCCCCCCCCCCCCCCCCCCCCCCCCCCCCCCCCCCCCCCCCCCCCCCCCCCCCCCCCCCCCCCCCCCCCCCCCCCCCCCCCCCCCCCCCCCCCCCCCCCCCCCCCCCCCCCCCCCCCCCCCCCCCCCCCCCCCCCCCCCCCCCCCCCCCCCCCCCCCCGGGGGGGGGGGGGGGGGGGGGGGGGGGGGGGGGGGGGGGGGGGGGGGGGGCATTCGTGCCTATAATTCCTTAACTGAGACTAAATATTAAGCACCATTTAACAACCGCGTTTACAGAATGTATATTAGAAATGGGAGAATATGCAAAGGATTTACTTAAAAACTCACTTCTTTCAATCTTAATAACGGGGTCTCATTTGCGAATTCCGTTTGAAATGAATGTTTTATCGCCTAGCCATGTCTTTTTCTTTTAAAATCGTAGATGACTTCTGGAAATGATCTGGCAGGGAGCTCCAATCAAGACGAAGGAGCTGAAGAAAGGAAAGAAGAGAGCTGCCCCCGTTTCTAACACTGACGATTTGTTCGATCTTCCTGCTTCTTCTGTTTCCAAGAAGGAAGCAAGGTCGCTAAGAAGGGAAAAGGGAAGGAGTGAAAGGGGAAGAGGAGGAGGAGGAGGAGGAGGAGAACGCTAAAGAGAACAAAGAAGGAGTCGTTTGACATTGCCAGTAACTTTGAAGGAAGTGCAGTGAGCGACGACCTTAGCGATCTGTTGAAGGAGTTGTCTGCTCCAGTTGACAGGAATTAAGAAGCAAGTGGAGAAAAAGATGGAGGAGAAGAAGGAGGAGGAGGAGAAGGAGAAGGAGAAGGAGAGGAAAGAGAAGGAACAGAAGGAGAGAGGGAAAACGAGCTCAAGGAGGAAGGCAAAGAAGGATAGAAAGGAGAAGAAGGAGAAGAAAGAAGCAGACGAGGTAAAGTCGGAAGAAGAGGAAGAAGAGAGGAAGAAGAAGAGAAGCAGGAGGAGAAGAAAACGTTGCAGCGAAGAACAAAGGAGAGGGGGCCGGGTCAAAGCTACTGACTGGAGAGAGAGACGAGCTGGGAGTGGGATTGGGGAGAAAACTCAAGGCGTTGAGGAGGATCGTAGCGGGAAGTAGAGGGGAGGGAGGAAGAGGAGGGGAAGGAGGAGAAGGAGAAGGACGGCGCGAGAGCGAGAAGGCTCTGCTGGCGTTGATAATGTCAAAGGGGGGAAGAGGGGACAATGCGTTTGCGAATGAGCTGCTGATGTCCCAACCCTTTCTTCTGGGAAATTCCTCCTTTCCCCCGCTGACACTTTCGAGGTACAATAACGCGACACAACTACGCTCTTTTTACTACACTACCTAATTTTCTATTTTTCTGATTCTAGTTCGACTCCGCCTTCTACTTCCTTATTCAACTTTCTTACCCGGATCTTTCTTCTCTCTCTGATTTTCCCTAATTTCCTTTATCTCTTATTTCCCTCTCTCTTCCCTTTTCATTTCCCTCTGATTTCCTCCCCTTCTCCTTCTTTGATTCCTCCCCTTGTCCCTCCTTTTCTCCCTCCTTTGCGCTTCCCTTGCCCACCCCTTCCCCTCCCTTCTCCCCTCCCCTTTGTCCCCTCCCTTGCCCTTCTTGTGCCTCCTCATCTCCCGCCCTTTATTTCCCATTTCCCTCTCTTTAATCCTCTCTTTTCTCTTCCCCTCCCCCCTCCCCTTCTTCCCTTCTCCCATCCTCTTTTTCCCCTTTATCGCCCCTTCCCCTCTTTTTCCACCTCCTCCCCCATTTCACTCTCATTAGATGGGTTCATTTTCATCTGTGGAGGACAAGTTCAAGGATGAAATAGAGAGGGGAAAAGTGTTCAAGCACATGTTTTCGGACTTCGTTTCGTTGGTTCAAAAAGATAGGCTTTCCGACACTAAGTTCAACTACTTCGAGCAGATCCACTCCTTCCTTCGCTTCGAGGCTGACCTAGCTATCCCACTCCCCTCTGCCCCCATCTCTCTGCCCGCGTTCGACAAGGATGAAGAGGACGCTGCCAAGGAGGAAGAGAGAAGGAGGAGGCCGGTGCTGAGGGAGAGGTGGAGGAGGAGGGAAGGTGGAAAAGAAGGCGGAAAACGATGGCGTTCATATCTATATAAGGGAGAAGAAGGATAAGTTTGTCAAGAACAGATCTATTATCGGACAGGTAAGAAAGAACGAAGACAACGACGTATATGTTCGCACATACTCGTACACATGCACACACACACACATACACATACATGCTAACCTGTACACATCAATGTACATGTGTACACATAAATACACTGGCATACATATACACGCGTCCTAATTGCTGCAAATAACTGCTGTGGCATATAGGTTTTGAACGTTTCTGTGATGAACAAGTCAGCTCGTGAGGCAAGAAAGGAAGCAGCGGGAGATGGTTCTTTGTCGAACAAGAATGCAGAGGATGAGGCGGAGGCAAGGGTGAAGGAGGCGGAAACAAGGCTGGAGATGGAAAAGAGGACGAACGGAGAGGACTGGAGAAGCATCAGAGATCTGAAGAAGAAGCTCAAGGAGGCTCAGAAGGAGAGGGACGAGGTCGCAAAACACAAGGACAAGACATACTCTCAGTCCGGATCCACCCTTACCATTTCCTCTTCCTTCTTTCCCTCTTCCACCTCCGTCATCTCTACGCCCCCTTCTTCCGTCGAGCTTGAGAAGGTCGACGAGGATATTTTCGAAACGGCAGTAACCGTGGTGAAGACGAAAAAGAGAGACCCTGCGCTCATCAACGGGCAGTGCAGACACGTCGACCTCACTCTTTCCGAGCTCTACAAGTCTCTCATTGGGTAAGACAAGCACGCACCCTCGTGCATTCATACTCAAGTTCGCATCACGTACACACACTCACATTCACCTTCTCGCACTCGCTCACACATGCACTTACGCACACACACTAACACATACTGCCTTATACCTATGCTCTTTTCTTATCTTTGAAATTGCGCACAATGACGGCGTGTATATGTATGTACGTGGGTGCGCTTGTGCGGACTTGAATCTCAGGAGTGGAGCGACCGAGGACGAGGCAGAAGAAAAACTCATGTTGGCGAGGGAAGTGTGTTCGAGCAAACACATTAACACGCAAAGAGTCATATCTCCTCAACGTAAGACAATAATTAGCACGACTCAACTCATGCATAACTGGAATATGGAACCACGACATACGACTGCAACATACGTCGTTGCTCCGAGGCAAAGACTCCTCGACACACAGCTCAAACGCAATGAGGCGATATAGCACCACACGAATACTTCTATCAGCATAATCAACGCATCTACATACTCCCTCTACTCGATATCTGGCGTGTTCATCGTTCCTTTTTTTTCATCGTCTTCGCTTGACTCTAATGGCTCTTACATCTGCATTGCTGCGTTCGTTTTTTCCCGTTTGCTTTTATTCTCATTTGTCTCATCGTTTCTTAGACTTGAAGGTGGAGGAGATTTGGTCTCAGAGGAATTCTCCCGCCAAAAAAGAATTGGGAGATAAGGGGTCTATCTCTTGGTCCTCCGCAATCTCCAACAGAAAGATCCAGTTCACTTACCAGGTAGGAATCATGTGAAATACTACTCGGGCACTGTGTAATGCACCACCACAACTGTTGAATACCGTACCTCCATTGATATGTCATGTACATCGCCATGCGCTGTACACACGTCGCTTATAGTAGCAACAGTATGTGCATTGCTCGCCTTGTATAAGCACGCACTCAATTTCTATTCTACGCAGCGTATGCATTATTTCTAGACAGCTTATATATGTGGGTTCGCACTTATACATCATCCGGATGCTCAACACTAACACTACGCATACGTACTTGATTTCTTCTTCCTTCCCCCTCCACTCTCTCTTTCTCTCTCTCCCCCTCCCCTTGCTTATTCTCATCTTTCTCTTTTTCGTTTTCCATCTTGGCAGGATGTTTCTGCATCCATATCTGTAGTTCACTTGGTGAAGTTGTACATTCTCTACGAACTGTCGTCTGTCCGCCACTCCCACCTCAAGGAGTGTGCATCCGACATTTCCAACAAAGCTGCTCCTATTGGGTTTGAGCCTTGTCCCCCCTCTGTGCTCTCGGGGATTTACACTCAACCCAACGCTCTGAAGAGCTCATTTCTTTTCCTTCTTTCGCTTTGTTCCCATCCCTTCCCGATCCCCTCCATCCCCTTCCCCCCCACTCTTTCTTTCTTCTCCGCCAAGTCGAAGAAGAGCGAGGAGGGGTCTCTGCCCCTCTCTCTCCCCATCTCCTTTTCCCTCGCCGTCTTTGCCCTCCTCCTGCGCTACCTCTCTATCCAGGGAGGCAGGCAAAGAGGAGGAGGAAACCAAGCCGCCATTGTTCACGATGCGTTCCACGTCATGCAGAAAGGTACCTCAAATTGTAGACGACTAAAGCTCTGCGGAGGATGCCACTCATCGGTGCATTCCAGCGTAGTCTTCTTCGTATTGCCTTCCTTCGCCATCGGCCCCTTCTACCTCTCCACCCACCTCCCGTTGTTTTTTTACTCGCTCTTCTATGTGCCCTCTCATACATGTTTCGCTTCACCCTAACATACTCCTGTATATGTACTTTCCCTTCCTTTCCCTTTTCTTTCCTCCCTTTCACTCCCTTCTCTCCTTTCTCTCTTCCTCTTTCTGCCTTCTTCCCCTTCTCCCCTCCTCTCGCGTCTCTCGTTGTTATCTGTGTGGCTAGAATTCGGCGTTGAGCTGGAGTGTTTCGCTTCTCCTTTCAACGCTCACTTCTCTTCCTACTGCTCCGCTTTCCCTGACTTGGACTTCCTCTTTGGAAGTGTGGGGTCCTTCTTCAACGTAAGACAACACACATTTATACACACTTAGGCACACATATACATATACACATACACATACACATACACATACACATACACATACACATACACATACACATACACATACACATACACATAAATATATATATGTCTAGACGCCCTCCCTCTCTTCTTTTCTAACGGTGTTGTTTGTATCTTGTGCTTTGTATATATTTTCTCCCTATTCCCACATCTGTATTCGAATGCCTCCTGCCCCCACCCCCACCCCCACCCCACCCCATACCTTTGATACGTGTGTGCCCAATCCTATTTCTGAAGTTCCGTCCTACCCGCGGATGCTTCGAGGTGAACCCCCTTCTCCTTGCGTATGATCACAGGAATTGCGATCCACATCCATTCACTCATGCTCATCACGAGCGCGATCGAGGAGACGAGGAGGGAGGAAAGGGAGCTGAAGCTGGTGCGCTTGGAAAAGAAGAAGGCAAAGGCAGTCTCGAAGGAGAAGAAGGCGGAGAGTGAGAGGGAGATCGCGAAGGTGCGTGCGGAGGCAAAGGACGAGGGTCTTATGTTCGTGGTAGTGATCCCCCACTACTGTAAGGAGCTGGGGTGGCAGCTACTGCGCTATTCTCCCTTCTGCGACGCACACGCCGTGATTCCCAAGAGGAAGATGCGCTTCTACACAGGAACGCAACAGTCCGTCTCTCTCTCCAACACCAACAGACTCGCCAGACACTATACCAGTGTGTTCTTTATCCGGTCTAACGTGCGTTGCGTACAAACTGCACTTTCCTAAGCCCTATGCATACATACACATACACACACACACACATGCATGCATGCCGTATGCTGGTACATACGCACTCGTACACACAGACACGAATTTGTTAACGTGCGCGTACATCTGCATATACGCCCACAAATAGATGCGTAGATACATTTATACGATTACAAGACTTGATATTCGTACTACGACCTCGTTAAGACTATCTGAGCATGATATCCCCCCTTCGTTCCTTTTCTTCCTCATGCTTCGTCGCATGCTTCATTATGTGATTTACCACCACACGCTTTCTCTTACGCTTCGTCCTTTGCTTTGTTTTTTCTTTGTACACTTGTTCATACAGGCCGGGAAGTCTAAGTGGGATCTCTCGAAGGAGAAACTTAAGACCCTGGTGAACGCGATGATGTAGGTGCCATGGACTGCGTGATGAGATCAATAGCCTAATCTCCTATTTCTCCCTCTCTCTCTTTTCTCCTCTCTCTCCCTTCTCCTCTCCTTTCTCCGCGCCCTGTTTCGTTTCCTCTTCCGCTTCGCTCTCCTTCTTTCCTGATGCTCTTCGATTTGCTTAAGATACGTGCGGTTGTTGAAGAGGGGAGGAGAGGAGTCGGAGAGTGCAGTTAGATGGGATTCTCCATTCCTCAATGCCATTTCTTCTAGCCTATGCACTTGCTGGCGTACCTGTTTATTTATTTATGGTAGCGATCTATTCGCCTTCGCTTGCCTTTATTTATTATTTTTATCTTCTTCACCTGTGATTACTTTACATGATATCACTGTACGTCCGCATAAACAGTGTTAGTTACTCACTTACTATACACGATTATATTTGCTTTTTCGTTGCGATAATCTCAATTGCGTACCATTTAATAAGTCTTTCATGTTTCATAACGAGTATTTATTTATTCATTGCATCCTTTCCACTTGAACCCAAGCTCCGAAATCCCCACCCCCCTCTGTTTTTCCTCCGTTTCTCTCCTCCCTCTTTCCTGCAGACACAATAATACGAAAAACACTGTTTAATAAACGTGGAAAGCTTCATCACCCACTGCAAGTAAATTGCTGGCATAGCACTTATTCAAACATGCATCTTCGCATGAAAATGAAAAAAAAAAAACAATGAAGAACACATGCATTACAACTATGCATTATAATTCACATCACGTGCAAGGAGGTTGATGCACCGAATCAAACGCTGAATGCACTGCAGAAACAATCTGACGAACAAGGTAAAACAAAACGAAACAGAACAAAAAGAAATGCAAATTCATACTTGAAAAGTTATACATGATTTATTGAAAAAAAATCATGAGTTGATGCTTACAAGGCCAACAACAGATATAAATAGCATGTATACATACATATACATATACATACATTAACTCATTTACATGCACGCATATGCATGAGAAATGAACTAGACTAAAACTAATGTAACAAAAATACTGACTAGACAGCATCTGAAGAAAATGCACAAGTGGCGCACACACGTACACGTGCATGCAATTCCACACAGACACATACATATGCTCATACACGTACACATATGCATATACACACGCGTACATCTAGCCCTTCAATTAATCCCTGATTATCTGTCTCTAATTCAAACTCATATGCAGAGATCGGACGGCAAAGAGAGAATAAAGGTAAGAGGAAGGCAGGGAAGATGGTGATGAGGAAGAGGAGGAGAAAAGGGGGGAATAAATGGAGGGGGATAAGGATAAGGGAGTAGAGGAATGAAAGAAGAGATAGGGGTGACGGAAGAGGAGGAAGAGGATGAGAAGGAGGAGGATGAGGAAGGGGGAAGAAGTTGAGAAGGAGGAAGAGGATGAGTAAAAGAATGATGAAGAGAAAGAGAAAAAATCGGCAAAGGAATGGGAGCGGCAATATAAATCACTGCCTACTAACTCAACATCGCAGTGAGGTTTGAACACCGTTGTACTTATACATCGACTTCAGCATCTTCGTCCTCATCCTCCTCGTTGTCCTTCTTCATCTTCCTCCTCCTCCTCCTCGTCGCTGCCTTCACTATCTGAATCTTCGAACTCATCATCGTCAGAGTCCTCTCCCAGCATCATCGACATCTGGCGGAGAGTGGACTTCTTCTTCCTGTCGGCCTTTTCCTTCGCAGTAGAGATCAGCAGAAGAGTAGTGAGGGGGTCGAAGCTACTTGCTGTCTTAACTGCATCCGCAAGCATGTTCAATTTCCTCAACTGCGTATCCTCCGCAGATGAGCTCACAGAAGACCCTCCAGATGACATCTCAACAGAATTGCGGATTTTCTCCACGTCTTTTTCAAACGCCGCTGCAACAACAGTAGAGCACTTGTCTTGATCTACCAAATTGGCCCTCAGAATAGGCAGGCTCCAGTTCTTGATCGAACTGGAAGGCCAAACGCTTAAACTCACGCTGGGCATCAATAAAAGAGTCAGTCATAACTACTGAACCAAATAAACACTAATTAGTAGCAGGGGTTTCCTGACTAGAATTAAAAAAAGTGTGTTTCTATTTTTTTGCACTTCAAGTGAAATATCTCTTCAAAAATGGGAAGATTTTTGTAATAAAATATTACAACACTTTTTTAGTCATTATTACTAGTTTATTCGTTTGTTGCATGTTTCCATATGTTATATCTGGATAAGTTGTATAGTCATGCATTAGACAAGTGGATTCCTTTTAGTTTTCTATTTTTTGTTGTTTTTTTCTTCATATACTGTATATATTCTCCAGATTGCTCACTTTCTCTGATTAGATTAGACTAACATTACGGAATCATAATATTCGAAAAACAGTACAATGTCTTCGTGGCCTACAAACGAAGCAGTTGCTGCTCAAGAGTCATCTGCTGGAGTGAAGAAGGATAAGGAGTCTAAGAACGTGTTTGTGCGCAACCTCCCCTTCGACACTACTGATGCCCAGCTCACTGCGTTGTTCGAGGAGATCGGACCCGTTGTGCGTGCTTTCCAGATCCGTGACAGAAAGAGCAAGCAGGGGAAAGGATATGGATTTGTGGAATTTTCGGTGGCGGGAGATGCGAAGTTGGCTGCTAAGCAGTTGAACGGATCAACCTTCATGGACCGTGTCATTTCTGCCGACGTTGCTCTTAACAAAAACACTGGTGCGCACACAAATAACATACGCGAATACTTTGGGTATACTCTTGAGTGAATCTTCTATCTTTGTTATTCATTCGTACTCAACTTTAATGACTTACTTATCGCATTTTATATATTCATATTGCATGTCTAAATAATGTATGCACATTGACTGGCCTACAGGAAAGGACGTGAAGGAGGAGGCTAAGAAGAAAAACGAGGCAGAGTCTAAGAAGGTGAGGGCAGATAAACTGAAGGAAGAAGAGGCTGTGGCAGCTAAGGTCAGGAACGAAGAGAGGAAGAAGGAGGAGAGGAGGAAGGCGAAGGAAGAAGAGGAAAGACTCATGCGTGACGATGATGAGGAGGAGAAGCAGGAGAAGAAGAAGACTGGGAAGGAAGAGAAGGAGAAGGAGGGGAAGCAGGGAGATGACTCCCTGGAGAGTAGTACGATCGTAATCTCTGGGCTGAACAAGAACACTAAGGAAGGAGCAATCAAAGCAGAGGCAAGGAAGCTAGGAAAGGTCGTGGCGATCATCTTCCCCTCTCCTGAGAGCACTAGAGATAAGCTCAGCGCTAGAGTTCAGTACAAAAACGCCTTTATCGCCGAGAACGCTGTTGAAAAGCTCAAGAAAGTGAAGATTGAGAAGGCTGCCGTGACCGCAGTTGTGTTGAAGCAAGCGGGAGAGGCGAGGGCGAGCAGGCTTATTGTCAGGAACATGTCATTCGGAGCAACTGAGGAGTTCTTGAAGAAGTCTTTCGAGCGGGCAGGAGAGGTGGTTGAGGTGAAGATTCCCCTCTCTGTGGAGGGAAAGAAGAGGGGCTTCGCATTCGTTCAAATGACGGGAGTCAAAGAAGCAGAGGCAGCCATCAAGATGTTCAACGGGTCAAACCTGACTGGAAGAACAATTGCTGTCGATTGGGCAATGAGCAAACACGAGTTCGAGAGGAGAGGAAAGGAGGAGGAGGAGGATGAGCTCAAGAAGAAGCTTGAGGAAGCCAAGAAACAACAGGAAGAGCAGGCCAAGTTGAGGAAGGAGAAGGCAGAGGAAGAGGAGGAGGAGGAGGGGGAGTCAATCAGTCTTGACGTTGATGACAAGGAAGAGAGCGAGAGCGAGAGTAGTGACGAGGAGAAGGGCGAGGAGGAGAAGGGTGAGGACGAGGATGAGGATGAGGATGAAGAGGGCTTGATTGATGGAGAAAGTGACGACGAGGAGGGGGAGGAGTTTGATATTGAAAAACTCCATGCAAAGGCTGACAAGGTCTCTGACTTCGATACGAAGGAATTCGAAGAGGAGGAGAAGGAGGAGGAGAAGGAGGAGAGTTCTGACTCTGACTCTGACTCTGACTCTCAGTCGAGTGACGATGATGCAGAGGAGGACGAGGACGAGGACGACGAGGATGAGGGAGGAAACCCTGCGTACAAAGCAAGGGAGAGAAACTTGTGTGATGAGGACAGAACAGTGTTCATCCGCAACCTGGCGTACGACACGAAGGAAGAGGACTTGGTGGAGAAGTTCTCTTCGTTTGGACCAGTAGTATATGCAAAGATAGTGATGGACACTGAGATGAACAGGCCAAAGGGAACTGCCTTTGTTCTCTTCAAGAATGCCGCCTCCGCCAAAAAGGTTGTGGACATCTCTAGCCAGAGCACCGTCCAAGAGCTGCAGAAGATGGGGAGAAAGATCGATGGGAAGAAGTCGATCATTCTGGCAGACAGAACCAACGCCAATGCCATCAAGGTGAACGGAAGGGTCCTCAACTGCACCATGGCTGTCACCAGAAACAAAGCACAGGCGCTGGAGGAGAAGGGGAAGAACGTAAGGGAGGACAAAAGGAACATCTACCTCTCGAGAGAAGGAGTCATTCTTCCCGATACGGAGGCCGCAGAAGGGCTCAGCAAGAAGGACTTGGAGAAAAGAGCAGCAGCGTGGAAGGACAAGAAGGAGAAGCTCCAGAACCCCAACTTCTCTGTCAGTAAGACTAGATTAAGTTTCAGAAACCTGCCCCCTTCCATGGAGACAAAGGACCTCAAGGCTCTTGTGCTCAAGCAGATGGAGGGTTCTACAACTACAAGTTCAAGGAGGCTGAGAAGAAGAAGGAGGAGGAGAAGAAGGACAAGAAAGAGGAGAAGAAGGAGGAGGGTGCTGAGGGAGAGAAGAAGGAGGAGGGTGAGGAGGGAGAGAAGAAGGAGGAGAAGGAGAAGAAGGACAAGAGGAAGAAAAACGTTCGCATTCTGAGTTGTAAGGTTGAAATGGGAGAGGACAAGAAGGGACTTCCCACTGTCCCCAAGGGGTTCGGATTCGTGGAGTTACAACACCATGAGGAGGCTCTCAACGTTCTCCGTTGGATAAACAATAACCCCAAGGTCTTCACCAAGGACTCAAGACCTATCGTCGAGTTCGCATTGATCGATGCTAGGAAGAAGAGGAACATGGAAGTCAAGTTGAACAAGAACAAGGAGAAAGACCAACAGATCACCGAGATCAAGGCGAACGCAATGAGAAAGGCTGGACTGTCTGAGCAAGATATCAAGAAAGCTCTGGGGAGGAAGTACAAGGGAGAGGGAAGCGCAAGCGGAGACGGAGCGAAGAGGGAGGAGAGGAGAGACGGAGGGGGGTTCAAGGGGAAGGGAGGGTTCAAAGGAAAGGGAGACGGGCAGAAGGGAGGGTTCGACCGCAAGAGAAAGGGAGGAGACGGAGACAGGCACGCTAAGAGGGCAAGGAAGTAAAGGGAGGGAAGGAGGTATCGTATACCTCCGTGGCTGAATCGAAGAGTGAAAGTACTCGATTGAGGTGAACCAGGTGGGCGATGTTGATTCCAAAGAATCGGGTGGGTGTGCGCGGTAGATTACAAACGTATGGTTACGGATGACGAATGCCCCACACCTCTTGCTGATGTTTGGTTGTGTTCTGCGATGCCGTCCTTTATTCTCCCGTTCTTTCCGTTTGCCTCGCGTTCTTTCCAGTGTTTTTCTCGTATTTACCGGTGTTTGCCGGTCGATCTCTTTCACCTTCGCTCTCATTGTTTTTGTGTCCGTTCGCTTTCTTTTGTAGTCTGCTTTTCTTGTATTTTGATCTCCTGCACTCCATTGCGCATGCTGCTGTCGTTTGTTTCCGCTGCATAAATCTGCGCGTGCTCTATTTGCACATACTCTATTTATTTATCAACGCTGTTTCTGCGCCTTGTAAGGTAGTAGACACGTGTTTATTCATTTGTTTTCATTTGCTTCTGTCGATGTATGTGTGCGTAGTTAGTTTTTAAAATCACAACACTCAGTAAACTCATTCATGCAATGTACACAGTAATGATAAGCTCAACGCACCATGGCATATTACATGCATATAATACAGTATGCGTTTGTTTCTATGCATTTAGTATGGAATGCACTGAAAGCAATACACGCATTCATCGATTTCATCGTTCATATCGTCTTAGAAGCTGATTTAATTTAATTTAATTTAATAGAACGTTAAGGTGGCAGATAATAGAATAGAAGCACTGAATATGTTTATTATATATACATATACACACGTGTTTATATATCAATTTGTGCACTCACCATAACATTACTGCAGCTATACATGATATAAGTGAATTTACGATCTAGTTCACGTACACTAGTACCGATTTAGACTTGAAAACACTCTACGTAGCGAACACTAGTGTCACATTGAAAGTATTCAAATATACGAATATATATAAACAGATTCTTATATATATACGTGTAACAACAAAACATGTATATCAGGAAAAGTAAAAGATTTGCAACGCAATGAATTCGACCGAAACAAGTGCAGAACACAAAAGAAAACAACGAGACGAATTAAATCAGACTCAAAGGTTGTGCGAGATCTCATAGACAACTGGACTTATCAGACACTCTTACTTAGGTGTGATAAAAACCGAACAATCATAGCGGTGTAATGCCAGTATCAACGATGTAGCCACAACAACAACAACAACAACTAAAACAACAACTAAAACAAAAACAAATACAAAAACAACTACAAAAACAACAACACTGTCAAACTGTGTTCGTAGCTCACTATCCAGCATTCCTTTTCCTCTCCTTCTCTCCCCTTCTCTCTTCAAAAGAAGCTGGCGATAGCGAAGTACTTGAGTGTTTGTTTGCTTCTTCTTTCCCCGCTCCCCTTTCCCACTTGCATCCATCCTCCTCCTTATCCGGCTAAGCTCCATCCGCCCCCCTTTCGCTCTCTTAAGAAGAAGAGAAAGGATCTCATTGCTGAGGCCTTTCGACCTGGTTAGTAGGTCCCTGCTCTCCTTGACTGTCGAATCAAACTCAAGGATGATGTTGGTGTACTGCGTGATGATCATTCTACTGACCCTGTCCCTATCCTCCAGCCTCCTCCTCTGCTCCGCCTCTTCGTCCTCCACCTCCTCCATCGTCTTGATCTTCTTCTTGAGCAGTACGTTCTCTTGGATCAACGAAGATATCACTTCCTCCAACACGGACACTTGTGTCATGAGATGAACAGCATACGATACATGAGGAGCAGATACCTCACGCTTCTCCCTCTCCCTCTCCCTCTCCCTCTCCCTCTCCCTTTCTCTCTCCCTTTCCTTCTCTTTCCCCCTCTCCTTCTCCTTCTCCCTATCCCTCTCTTTTTCTTTTTCCTTCTCTTTCTCTCTCTCCCTTTCCCTCTCCTTCTCCCTTTCTATTTCCCCAAAACTTACGCTTTCTGTGGCTTCTTGTGTCCCTCTCTCCCTCTCTCTCTCCCTCTCCCTCTCTCTCTCTCTCTCCCTCTCTCTCTCCCTCTCCCTTTCTCTCTCCCTCTCCCTTTCTCTCTCCCTCTCCCTTTTCAACTCCATGAGTAGTGATCTTTTCTCAGAGAGAGAGAGGAGGGAAGGAGAGAAGGAACAAGATGGAGAAGAGGAGGAAGGAGAAGCTGAGAAAGTAGAGCAAGAAGATGAAGAAGATAAAGAAGAGGAGGAAGAGGAGCAGGAGTAGGAGGAGGAAGAGGGAGGGGGAAGGGGAAGGGAGAGGGGGAAGACAAGGGGAAGGGAGAGAAAGAGGAGGGAGCACAGTTTGGAGGAATGGAAGAAGCAGGAGAATCAGAAGAGACTGAAGCAGATGAAGAAGAGGAAAGAGACGAGGAGAGAGAGAGAAGAGAGAGGAAGAAGAGGGGACGGAAGGAGAGAGGGGGAAGGGGCTGAGGGAAAGAGAAGAGTACTCTCCTGAAATACAACTATCCGCACTGTTCTTTTCTCCTCCCTTCTCCTCTTTCTCCTTCTCCTCTTTCTCCTTCTCCTCCCCCTTCTCCCCCTTTCCCCCCTCCTCCTCCCCTCCCCTCTTCACCTCCTCCTTTCTTTCCTTCCCCTCTTCCCCCTTCTCTTCTCCCCCTTCCTCTCCCCCCTTCGCCTCTCTCTCCTCCCCACTTCTCTCCCCATCCTTCCCATCATTCGCCTTCTCTTCTCCTTTCTCTCCCTCCACTTCTTTCCCGTGTTCTCCCTTTCTCTTCTCTCTCCCTTCCCCTCCTTCTTCCTCCTCTTTTTCCTTTCCTTCTTTCTCCCCCTCTCCCTCTCCCTTTCCCTTTCCCTTCTCTCCCTCCCTTTCTTTCTCCTCATTTTCCTCTCCCTTTATTCTTTGGCTATGTTCCCAATTTGAATGGTTTTTAAATAAAGAACAAGAAGAAGAAGGAGAATCAGAAAATGATGGAGAGGACGAAGATGAGGAAGAGGAGGAGGACGATGAAGAGGGGAAAGACGACAAAGACGAGGAGGAAGAATAAGAAGAGGAGGAGGAGGACGAGGCGGAGGAAGAGGGGAGGGAAAAGAAAGAAGAGGAGGAAGAGGGAAGAGAGAAGAAAGAAGAGGAAGGAGAGAGAGAGGTGACAGAAGAGGAGGATGAAAGGGAAGAGGGGAAGAGGAGGAGGAGGAGGAGGAAGAGGAGGAGGAGGAGGGAGAGAGGGATGACAATAAGACGGAAGAGGAGAGAGAAGAAACGAATGAAGAATCATTCAACAGAATGTCTCTCTCATCCTTGAAAACGTCTCCTCTTTCCTCTTCCTCTTCCTCTTCCCTTTCCCTTTCCCTTTCCCTTTCCCTTTCCCTTTCCCTTTCCCTTTCCCTTTCCCTTTCCCTTTCTCTTTCCTTCTCTTCCTCTTCCCTTTCCCTCGCCTCTTCTTTTACCTCCTTTTCTTTTTTCCACTCGCCCCTACTTCCGTTTCCCCTTCTTCTCTTCTGTCTTTCTCTCCCTCTTCTCTTTGTTTCTGATCATTCGTATTTCCAACAATATCGTCATCACGTTTTTCACTCTCTTCTCCTCCCTCTTTTTCTTGTCCTTCTCTTCGTTCTTGTTGTCCTTCTCCTTCTTCTTCTCTTTCTCCCTCTCCTCCTTCTCCTTTTCCTTCTCCTTTTCCTTCTTCTTCTCTTTTCGCTTCCCCTTCTTCTCTTTCTCTTACTCTCTCTCCTTCTCCTTTTCCTTCTCCTTCTCCTTCTCCTTTCGCTCCCTCCTTTCCTTCCGGATCCCCTTTTCCTTCTCCTTCTTCTCCTTTTGCTTCCCCCTCTCCTCCTTTTTCTTCTCCTTGCATTTCCTCCTTCTCCTCTCTTCCACTCAACAACATACACTCCTTCTCTATTTCATAATCTATCTCCGCGTCTATCTCTCTCTATTTCTCTCTCTATTTCTCTCTCTATTTCATTCTCCCTCTCCTTATCCCTCTCTCTCCCCTTGCCACATCCTTCTTTTCCTTCCTCTCCTCCCCCTTCTTCTCTCTTTCCCCTCTACCATCCTCCCCTACCTCTTTCCTCCCTTCCCCTTTCCCCCCATCCTCTCCCCTCTCCTCCCTCTCCTCTTCCTCTCCCTCTTCCTCCTCTTCATCGTCCTCCTCTCCCCTCCTCCTTCTTTTTTCGTCTACTCGAATGTTTAAAATCCAATAAATATGCTCCAGTGCTCTTCTCTCGATATTACTCTCGATCTCGTTGGTTTCCTCGATCAACTTACGTTCTATCTCCCCTCCCTCGCTTCTCTTTCCCACCTCCTCATCCCGCTCCTCCTCCGCTCCCTCTTCCCCTTCCCCTTTTCCCCCTCTTGTAACCCTCCTTCTTCTTTCCTCCTCCTCCTTTGCCTTCATCTTCCTCTTCCTCACCTCTTCTCTTCGCTCCAAAATAAAGTAACAATAATCGCACACCCTCTCCACTATTCCTCCAACGCCCACTACAGACCCTCCTCCCGCTCCTCCTCCTCCTCCTCCTGCTCCCCCTGCCCCTCCCACTGATACTCCCCCTCCATTTTTCGTAGGATAAATTCTGCTCTTGTTCGATGAGCAGTTAGTGCAAAAGATGCACCCGCAGCTCCTGCAGTGATGACGACGTACCTGAAATGCATACATACATACATACATACATACATACATACATGCATACATACATACATACATACATACATACATACATACATACATACATACATACATACATACATACATACATACATACATACATACATACATACATACATACATACATACATACATACATACATACATACATACATATAGGCATAGCATGAAGACACGCATGCACACACACATGCATACAGTTAATCAAATGTTTCATTAGCACAGCAAGTACTCGTCTTCCTCTCAGTTGAGAAGCAGACGCGTGTCTATTTATGGACTTACAATCAAAAGCACGCGATCAAAGGAGAAAAAGAAGCGCTTGTTTTGCTTACCAAAAAAGAAAAGGGACGGTCGCACTTCCTGCATGTCGTTGTGTTTGCATCGTCTTCCCAATGCTCCCCAACTTTGGAACTTGTCCCACTCTATCTTGTCGAAACTCAGTTCGTAGTCTTTTCCTAGAAATAACAAACAAATAATAAGGCAGTCAAACAATAAACCCACAATTACATTCCAATTAGTAATGTATTCCCAATTTCTAGCATACGGCAATAAACCTCAACCGCACAAAATGCAATACCTTATATTAAACCCAAACTTACCATCTCTTTTCGTGGAGACAGCACCACTGACGTCTCCCTTTCTCATTAAAGAAGGATTCTACGCGCAAGCCTACTTAGATAATGAACTACTATCCTTTCAACGAAAACGCAGATCTGCTTTACGGATGGAACAGAGAGTGAAATCACAACATATTAAAATAAGTTACATCCATGAGGAATAAAATGTTTGGTGGGTCATGCTAAAATCAAATTTAAGCATTACAAAAGTAAACAGCACAAAGAAATCTTGTCATACTCTCAATGAGCAGACATTGCATGAACGTAAGAAACACTGAACGTTCTCTAAAAAAAAAAAGGAGAAAATCAAAACAGCAAACACTGTGTATACTATGAATATAATTATTTCTGTATTATTTGTTTGAAATACGTATACCTAAATAAATGCGTGTTAATATAGCCAATTAAATGCGAAAACTCAAGTTGCATGAATCTTAGTGGGTTGTTGGAAATATGACTGATCTGAGTCTCCCAAAAATGTGCTTGAAAGCACAAAGAAGTGTTGGTTTGGAGTTCCCTCTGGCGTTTAGCGTACATTTGCGAAGTGGTTGCATGTATTATATGTAGCTAAAACATATAGTCTAGTGGTATATCTTCTAAAGTGTTTATTTGTAAGGTATATCGTGCGCCGCATTATTCTAGAGGGAATCATCATTGGCTCTAGAGTAACACTAGGTCAAATGAGTAATTCATTATGCGTATTGCATATTCTCATTGAATAGTAGGAGTGCGGTTTGATCTGAGGATTATTATATTGTATCCATATGAGAATTATTCTTGAATGAGTGTTGGTTACTTTCTAATGATGAAGATATATCAGATTGAACTCACTCCTAGGGAGGAACAAGACAGACAAGGGGGAAGCACTTTGCAGGGTAAGCGCTGTTATACTTTGTTTTATTGGTCCCAATTACAAATGCACAACACAGTTGTGTACATTCCCAGAAGTTTGATCAACATAAGCGTTCACTCCTTGATTTCGTTGAGTAAGTAAAATGTACTATAGTGAACGACCAAGAAATGAAGTCAAGCAAGCGGCGTGCCTTCCCGAAAGAGTAAGTCTTGATCATAATATAGACGCAGCCCCCACTGAAGACTGTGTCTATGAAGCATTTTGTTTTTGTAATGTATATTTTTGTATGTGATTTTGGGTGTATACCCTGATAGAGTCTGGGATGCTGGCTTCGACATGAAATAAAGAACTTGTGCCACTTGAAGTGGTGTTTCCTGAATGCATAGATGAGAGTGCGTTACTTGTAATATGCATAGACAATTATTCTATCAGTTAAATATCACGCAATCGTGCATAAATCCAAGCGTTCTCCCTGTTTATTATGGGTGCAACGCTCTCATGTTCAGTCATATCATTCAAATACTTTGTAATTCAGACTGCACCTTCTTCTTCGCTTTTTCCCCTTCATTATTATATGTAGAAACTGTGTGTATACGCTATAAAGGCAATCAGCAAAAAAAGAAACTACTGGCTAATTTACACGATATATTTTTGAAGGAAATTTTGAAAATGTCAAATTGAATGCATTATTGCAAAAACAATAAAGCAAAGTAGTGAATTTGAGAGATTCAGGGATGGAGAACGGGATATAATTATTGATTAATTAAAAAGTGAATGGTATAAAGCCAGACTTTAAATTTAACTCTATGAATAACTCTATTATCTATATTGTTGAAATATAAGACAGGAAAAGCTTGTCATCGAAATAAGTAAAGGGCAAATTATATATCTTTTGCACATGTGCAAACACGCCTCCAATCATTTATATTAAGCATAAATAGATATATAAATATAAATGCATGTATATATAAGCATAGACACGAATTGATTTTACATAATTCATATATTTATGTATAAATAGGTTCTTTCAAAACTAAAATATTTGCAGTAGAACCGGTTCTGTGCACGAAATGAAGCAATGCAGAAAATATCTGGAGGAAAAAAGGCGCGAAGGGGAAGGCGGGAAAGAAGGGGGGTATTGCCTTGTAGTGCACTTCGAATTCCTTATTATTATTATATTTTGGTTTTGGTTTTGTAAAATTTTATTAATTTCTGTTTCTGTTGCATCTATACAAACCAAACAACTATCAAGTTTTTAATGTGTTCAACTTTTTTTAATTATCGTTTATTTTCACGTAAATACTACTCATTTAATGATCTCGTCGAATGTTCAGGCCTCAACTCGCCTCAAACTCTTTTCCGATGGAATACAATACCAACAATGGTATCTCTCCGTCCAGAAATGTTGATGCTTCCTCCAGTTTGTTTGTCTCAGAAACTGGCAATGTAATTCGTTCTGATTCCGCCCATAGTCTTACTTTTAGAGCCAAGAGGAGACATTCTGAATGTGAAGGAGAAAAAGATAGAGAGATGGACAGAGATAGAGAATCTGGGTACCAAAAGATCAGGAAACTCGAGACGACAGACAAGCTACCCCAGGAGAGATACAATATCTCAATGACTAGAAATGTCTCGTTTGTACCCTCCTCTTCTTCCTCCGCATCTGTCCATCCCTTGCCCCCCCCGTCCTCGTCATCCTCCTTCTCGTCATCCTCCTCCTCGTCATCCTCCTCCTCGTCGTCCTCGTCCTCGTCATCCTCCTCCTTGCCATCCTCCTCTTGGTCATCCTACTCTTCCAGCTCCCGTCCTGCTTGTCAGCAACTGATGCCTAGTGCAGTCCCCCCAACAAGTGCAGAGACCCCTCTGCCCGTGATGGCAGTACTGGGTATTGAGGGGGAGAGGATCGTCCCTCCTGTGTTGATCTCCAAGTGGAGAGACACTAAACGTGCACACTGCTTCCAGCCATCAGAGGCTGCCAAGAACCTCCGTGCTCTGATTGGGATTCGTCTGACCGATGTGATAGATTCCATCTCTCCCTACGGATCCAGCAACCAGAACTCTGTCTCATCTATCTCCGCAGCGTTGTTGAAAGGCATTGACGACCCCTCCCTACTCTGCCCCTGTCCCATCCTTCCCTACAGCGCTTCTTCCGCCGCCTCTGTCGCTGCCTTATCGTCCTCTTCAGTGTGTCCCTCCGACATGGATGCTGATGAGATGTTAGAGCAGCGCTGGTCTCACACCACTCAGCACGACCTTATCGCATTCGGAATCGACCGGAGGATGGGGGTGAACGCCATTCTATCGCTCAGGAAGCAGCAGAAGTTCACTCGCGCCCTCGTCACCGCAGACAGCACGGGAACTACGTTCATGCCGAATTTGAACAAGACTGAGGGAATGGAGGAGGAGGCAGATGACCTGTGTTTGTTATTCCACACTCCCGATGACTTGATTACTGACAGGGCTCTCATCACGGGCAACGACATCGACCTACTGATCCCAGAGAAGGAAGGGTTCATGCAACCCCTGCTGTGCCACCTGAGGCAGAAGGAGGAGGCTTTGTCTCCCTACACCCCCTCGTCGATGTGCTCAGTGTGTCCCCTGATCTCTCCTGCGATGCGTATGTTCCTCATAGATTGGTTGCTTGAGCTCACTCATGAGTTCGGAATGAGCAGACAGACACTCCACCTCACCGTCAACTACATCGACCGCTTCCTCTATGTCGCTGGCTCCATCCGTGTCTCTTCCATCTCCTGTGGCACCAATCCCGACGGAACGTGTCCAGAGATTACCAAGACCAACCTTCAGTTAGTGGGAGTCGCTTGCCTTGGCATTGCTTCGAAACTTGAGGAGGTCGTATGTCCCTCCGTGGAGATCCTCGCCGCCACCACTGACGGGGCTTACTCCCCAGAAAACATCGTTGCCATGGAGGCTTCGATACTGCGCATACTTTCATGGGATCTCTCCGTTCCTACCCTCTTCGACTTCCTGCGTCTTTACCTGAAAACGATCGCCTTCGCAGTAGTCAAAAGAGAGCACGACGAGCAGGCGGAGAGGGAGGTCTTGGAGATGGAGAGGGCGAGGAGGGAGAAGAAGAAGCAGGACAGGGCTGATGCTGCCGCTGTGCTCAACCAACAATCTGCATCCATGTCCTTCTCCTCCCCCTCCGCCTTCTCCTTCTCATCCTCCTCCTCCACCCTCTCCCCCACGCGTACCCCTGCTTTTCTCCCGTTGAAGAGCTGTCGACAGCCACGTGTAGAACGACTGTCAAGGCGTTCGAAGGAGAAGAAATGTTGGGTGGCGTAGAAGCGATGGAGAGCAGAGAAGATGGAGCAGAGGGAGGGCACGGAATTTGTGCGAGAGGAGGAGGATTGGTGCCCTTGGAGGGGGTCGAGGAGGACGATGATGACGACTGCTTGATTGCCAGGAACAACATGGAGGAGAGTGATAAGAGTGTGCTGGGGTTGCTTCTTTCTATTTGTCCTGACTACGCCCTCTCCCTCCGCCGCTTCTCGAGAGCAATGGAGCTTCTTGATGCAGTGATTTTGGATGCTTCTCACAGAGATTTCCTCTCTTCTCAGCTAGCAGCTGCTGCTGTCTTCGTCGCCTTCCCCTGCTTAGCCCAGCTCATTCCCGCCGCCTCTGGCTATGCCCTCGATGAACTAAGAGCGCCCATCGCCTACCTCGCCCACTTCGTTGCGATCCCCCACCAGGAGTGCAGTGTTCCTAAGCACATTCACTCTTCAAGACACGACCTCCATTCCAGACAAACTCACAACACACACACTCTTCCTTTTGTCAGAAAACTCGTCGATAAGTTCACCAACACACAGAATTAACCACCGCTCAAACGTCAGCCGTCCACTACCTACCGCCTGGTTTTGCTAACCGCTTTCTTAACCTTCTTTTAGCGCTCGCGTAGACACTGCTCAATTCCCGTTTAGCTCTCGCTTGTCTTCTCTTATGTTTCGTCTAGCCTTCCCCTATTCTCCGCGTAGCACTCGTTTACCCTCGCTTCGACACTGTTCGGGTCTCTCATACGTATCACTTGGTCTTCACCTGGTCTTCGCTCACCTCATATGCACCTCTACTTGTGCTTCATTCAGTCTTCTATGCTATTCCATCTGTATATTTTCTCTCATCGTGTCGTTTCGTATTTATTTTTATTTGCCTTCCCTCCTTCTCTCATCCCTTCTCCCTTTCCTTCCCCCCTTCGTTCCCCTTCTTATTATCTATAGCCTCGTCTCTTTTTTTCCAACCCTTCCTTCATTATTGATGCACTTACCTTAGTAGTTGCCTCTTTCTCTCATTAACATCCTTTGAGTTCATTGCATTTTTTGTATTCAGCTCCTAGTCCACATTGTTCCCTTCTTCCCCTTTTCCCCACCCCTCTTCCTTTGTTTTCCAAGCGCAAACTCGGCTCCTCTTGAGTTGAACGCCATCCCCCCCAACCCTATAGAACTAACTCTCTTGCTTTTTGTTTTCTTTTTGTTTTTTATTTTCCTTTTGTTTTCTTGTTTTCTTTTCTTCATTTCTTGCTTCATTTTTGTTTCTTTTTTCCTATCTTGTTTTTTCTTTATTTTCACTTATTTTCTCTTTGTTGATCACCTTCCCTGTCCCTTTGTTTCTGTCAGATTGTCTGTGTGTATTCATTGTTAGTAGTTTCCACTACTTGTTTTTTTTGTTTTGTTTCTTTGCTTATTTTCCTATTGTCTCTTTTTTTCTTATTTTCTTTTTTGTTTTGTTAGTACTAAGCACTGCTTAGTTTAGCTCCTTTGCAAATGCAAATGTCTTTCAACCGTAGTAGTTTGCTTTTTATAGTGAAGGTTTGTTTGTTCGTGTTAGTGTTTTTATTGTGTCTGTTTCATGTTTGTATTCTATGCGTATCTATCTCTCACTTCTTTTGTCATTCTTTCTAAATTTCTGCATTTTCAAAGCCGAAACATTTTCAGCAAATGCTTCCAAAAATCTACACAAAATATTGTTAAAAATCTTAAAATAGTTCTTTTCTAGCGAATGAACTAACGCCATGCATATAATCGAAATGCATAATCTCAAATAAACTACTCAGTTTCATAAGCTTTCCCTGCTATTCCAATCCCTTCACCTCCTCTACTCTTCTTTCTGCTCTCCTACTCGTCTTCTACCCTTGCCTTGTTCTTTTGAGTATTTGCATATATGCCAATTGCATGTGGTGTATTGCAAACTCAATAACGAGAAGATAGAGAGAGAACGAGAAAATGTTAATGATCGAATTTTATAACACAATGTATATATCTTTACATATAATTGCTCTTGTAGCATGAGCCCTTGTAGCGCAGTGGATAACGCGCGTGCCTTCTAAGCTCGAGACCGCCGGTTCGATCCCGGCCAAGGGTGTTGCTTTATTTTTTCTTTCTTACTTAGCAGTACTATAATTTTTAATATTCTCCTCTGTATAGTTTTAGTGTTGCATAATAAAACTAGTTGGGATGAGAAACATACCATAACGAACTGAGCGACATTTTATATGTTGTAATTCATGTTTTTTTTTCACAATTCAAGGGAAAGTCCCATAGTCTTCTACTGGCATGAAAAAAAAATCGCTAACAACTCAGCTGAGTTAAAGGTACAACTTTGATTAAGATACATATTTGAGTAAGGTACAGCTTTGAACGAAACGTGTGTGGTATTTCATCACTAAGAGTTCAGCAGATCTTATATTATATTTTAAAAATAGTATTTTTATCCTGAATTAAAATCCTTTTTTCTTCAGTTCATCTTGTAGAAAACCTGAAATGTAAGATTTTTAAATATGGCGGGTTCTCAATTTTTGCTTTCACAACTGTAGAGACGACAAACTAAATAATAAAATAGAACTTTTTAGTTGGAAAAAGTTGTACCAGAGGAGTGAATCTCAATATAGTCGAATACTTTGATTTGACGAATGCAAAGGTTGGATTACTAAAAGTTTAATTACAGAGATTTTTCACTGTAAACGAATTAAGTATACAAAACATACTAAATACAATGATAAATGGCATACTATGTGCACGCATATTGAAGCACGTTACGTAATTCATCTCAAATTGATGGTATATTTATTGTTTGTCAAATATTTGCGCATGTACGCATTTTAAACTACACATTAAACTTTGGTAATGATTTGTAAAATAATTAACAAATCCGAATAGCGCAAAAACGGAGATAAAGAGTTGAATGACTTGCATCATATATTTAGAATATACGGTGAAATGATATTTAAAATAGAAAATCGAAGTTATGAATGTATATATTGTAAATATATGAGTATTGTCACATAATCATAGACAAGCTCAATGTTTAGGCATATTCAATACATAAATAAAAGAAAGAAAAGAAATATATTTATCTATGTTATAGGTATGGCGACCATTCTGTCGAAGTTATATAGATATTCAGTTTAGCTCTGAGAATGTCTGGTATATACATACACAGCTGAAACTGCACATTCATATTTCATGTAGAGCTTTATTTTGAACAGAAGCCAAAATTAACAATCTCCGTTCATCTAGGGATTATGGAGGTTGTATCCGAATAAATATCGATATGTAATAAACCGAATAGTCATGTTATATGCATCCACCATTATTTCTGCACATACATTTCTCTAACGTATTTAAAATCGTTGGAACATTCTCACTGTTCCTAAAATTACTCCCACGTCCGAAATTGGCTTTAATAAGTCAAAATATAAAGAATTGAGGAATTAACACTCATATTCACATCTAAGAAAGTTAGCACTTGCATTCCCGAACATTATTAAGCAACAATACAATATTTTAGTATCGTATTGGTTGCTCAAAAGTGAGATATCGTATGATCCGAGTTTCCTTGCAGACATCTGGTGCAATCATTCGAGAGAAAAGCGACTAAGCTAAAGCACAATAAGACAACCGTATATACAAAGGAGCATATCACTTTATTTTTGAATATCCGACACAAAAACGGTTATCTTATTTGTTGCACGAGCATGTATCGTACAACGAGCCCAAAATATAAATCTAATCTAACGCCTTCAATCAATAAAAATAGGAATGCATTTTACCCACATATATAAGGCACACGCGAACAACTACAATGCATATTCCATATTCAGATCCGACTCAAAATTTACTGCAAATACAGCGTTTTTTCTATACTATGTTTCATACATAGTCGTACTATATCAAGATGTATCTCTCGAATCTCATTTTGAGCTTGTTTGTAAAACAATGCTCCATAAAAGTGTATTTTTCGACGTTATTGCATTTTATCGTTTAATTTATTTGAGAAAAAGTAAATCACATGTCTGTCTTACACACACTCCACATATAAACATGTTATTAATAGTCTTTGTGATTTCTTTATTTCGGTATGTTGTATTTTTTAAGATTGCAGGTGTCTTTTTGGGTCTCCCGAAAGTTGAGAAAGACAATACATCTCCTATAAAGTAGTTTAAGCTCAATGTTCAAACGCAGCGCTACCATTTTCGCTAGACAATTAGCTACTCCTTGCAGAGCTTCGTCAAACATCCCTACTATTATTGTCCAATCTCGTTTCTTTGGACAGAGTATTAAGCCTGGAAAGCCTCTCGTTGCTGCAAACAACGATGGACTCAATGCTTTCTTTGCCAACAGAGAAGCTAAGGACACTGGGCGTCCATGGCTTTCTGAAAAACTTCGCAAGAAATCTTTCGAGGATCTTCACAAGCTCTGGTTTGTTTGCTAAAGAGAAAAACATGCTCTTGACTTACCGTGAGCACTGCCGTCAACTACAGACAGAGATGAAGTTCCCTGACAGATTGAAGAAGGTTAAGATTTCAATGGCCCGCCTTCTTGGAGTTATTACGGAGAGGAACCATGCGTATAAGTTTTGCAAGTATGTATTATGTACCATGCGAAAAATAACTACTGCTCATGTTATACTTGACTCCGAAGAAGATGCAATCATTGTGATGTGATATCCACTTGCTCGTTTGGTAACATTTGAGTGTCTTAGCCATTCCACATTAGCCACCCTCATGCTGAAGCAATGGACAATTACTTCTTCAATCGACTAACATCCTTGCTCTTCGTTCTCATTCATTCCGTGGAGATGACTTTTGTTCTTTGGTCAGCAGAAACATCCAGACTCCGCATTCAGAGAACTGTCGGTTTGCAGCCAGTCTAACATTAGTCACAATTTGCTTCATGCAGTGTCCCTTTTATGACAATGTTGCATTTCACCAATCTACATGATATCTCTGCTTTGCTGAACACATGCACCATTTTCTTGCTCTTTGTCTTCTTGTTCTTCTCTTATGTATGTTGTGTAAAATTACATGGTTTATTCTCTGCAGAAAATTGCTTCAGTGATATTTATTTGGTGAACAATATGTACATTATTTGATATGCTTTCTCAGTTCTTCTATACATGGTGAGTGCATCTATAATGCAACATATATATTCATCCCATTTCTCTCTCTTGTGACACCTTTCTGTAGTTTCCATGATTTTTATTCAGATGTAAAATAAGTTGTACAGAAATTCCCTTTATAATTAATGCACTATTTAGCAAACAATAAATACAAAAACTGATTACTGTAAATAGCAAAAAATGCACTTTAGAATCAATTTCCATGCAGTTAACAGCCAATACACTATTAATTATACAAGGCTTATGTGTCAGGTTAATCTTTATTAAAGAATTAGCAACAGAAAAAATGCATCTCATGTACAAGAGAGGACGAAGCAAGATTTCAGATAACCAAAGAAAATGCACGATTTATTCGACTGGCACAAGACCGCATCACACTATCAGTGCCATCATGATCTGGAGACAGCAGCTCGTTGACAAAAGCCTTGTCTCCATCTGCAGATGGGAATGAGCAATCAGTGGGTTTCATTGAGCTATTGCCTCCAGCACAGTATGCATGACACATGGTGCTAGATAATTCAAAAGACAAGCAAACAGTGCAAGTGGATATCCACATCACAATGTGCATCTTCAGTCAAGCACTAACATGAACGTGGTCCATTTTTCACTCATGGTATACATACTACAAGCCTGCATAATAACTCGAAACCGAATACATTGGCAAGACTTCATCTCTGTCTGTA
>JAWNMU010000194.1:0-21031 GCA_035043665.1 Drosophila quasianomalipes
AGAGGATGAAGCAGATGAGCTACATATTCACAATGAGGAGGAAAGAGGGAACAGAGGCCGACAGCCACGATTCTTGGGAATGAACTTGATTCAGGACCAGGCGCCATGTGTAGTCGAAGGTTACCCAGAGTATCAAAAACTTTGGACTCTCCACCTTTCAGGATCACATTGTGGTATTCACGCGTGGAGAGGAAGAGCGGTGAAGGCAGGGTTGTCTACGCGGAATCTCAACAGAGCAATACGCTCTCTGTTAGAAGGGTGTAAACATTGTGTTGCTTACGGCAACTTACACCACAAACGGAGACCGAAGCTACACACTGCGGAAGCACGTAACCCTCTCGACCTGGTTTTCCTAGACTTCAAGGGACCGATGGATTCTTCCTTATGCTCAGATGACTACAAGTATGCTATCGTAGCAACGGACGCATACTCAGGATACGCCTGGTCTGAACCGTGCACAGGCCCTACCTCACAGGCAGCTATTAATCTCTTGAGAGGGATGGAGGCCAAAGGGAATAGACCAAAGGCGGTACACACGGACAACGGATCAGCTTTCACATCGCAGCTGTGGGGTGCCTATACACGAGTGAGGAACATCCATCATCGTCGTAGTGTACCTTACGCACATCGTATGGGCGGTAAAGTAGAGCGGCTGATACAAACACTTTCGAGGATGTTAATCGCCCGTCTCTCTTCAGTGAATATTGGAGACCCGTGGCGTGGGGTGTGGCCTATGGTTGTCCAAGGGTATAATTCATCTGAGAGAAGAAGCGGTTTCGCATCTCCGCAACTGATGTTTGAACTCAAGCAGCCTGTGAAACGAGCAGATGAAAACGACGAGGAGTTTAGAAAACGCATGGAGGAATACAACTCAACAAAGACGGGGTGGGAAGAGGCACGTGCCCAGCGAGAAGAGGAAGTGCAAAAACAATGGGAACGTAATCATACCTTGATTCGGCATTTGTCAGTGGGAGATAAGGTGGCTGTGCGAAACACAAACCGAAATTCTCTTGAGAAGTGGGTTTTCCCTTTTAAAGTGAAGAGTAGAGAAGGAGTGTTGTATAAGTTAGAAAACGCCGCTAGAGTGGGAGTAGTGGGAACGTATGCGCGTGATGATTTGAAGAACATTAGTGATACCTTGTGGAATGTATGTACTACTTGACTATATTTTGTTCATAACTTGCTGCATAAACCAGAATTCCGACTGACGATGTTTTTCACATGCGTTGGTTTGTTTTTTTTAATGCAGAAATGTTGTGATTTACTTTAAAATATCTTGAATAGAAAATATCTTCCTTAAATGGGTATAAAATAAACATAGTCTAGGCACTTAACAACAAGAGTAAATATCATGTTAAAATACAGCAGGAACATTACTTCTACTTTATTAGATATTAGAATACTTTACCCCAACACCTTGCGCAAATTTACCCAGATGTTTCGAACAAAGGACACGTATGAATCAGGGTCATCATGCTCGTACGTACAGAATATATGTAACTTAATAGTAGAGTCATTCTACATACTGAATTGTATCCAGTGTCAAGTTATGCCGCCGCATTCACTGGGGAGGCATGAACTCCGTTAATAAAAGCCTGATGGCCGTTTGTATCGAACTCGAGATAATACATGTTTTATTAACTAAAGAGTGATAAATCGTCATAGTCCATTGCTTAGTCATGAGTTATTCCCATACAAACATAGTTGTACCCAAAGATGACCTAAAAGAGAATAGGGAAATGACAAACAATGGAGGACAAAACTTCTAATTGAGAATACCATATCTAGATGTTCCTTTAAAGAACATTCTAGAATACCTCAGTACATGATCCAGTAAACGTAAGCAATGCAATCGTATACAAATAGGCACAGTAGCACAACAGGACATAATAAATATCATGCAAACACATCAATATGCGAGGGAAAGGTTCTCTCATCAGGAGACGCCCAGTCGTCTACCTGAAGTGGAAATATGAAGACATGTTGCTAACTCGACACTACTTATTGCTGAATTTGTATGCGTACGTAGATGTGTACGTGTATGCACAAGCGTAGGCGCGTGTGTACGTATACGTGATTACTCATGTCTGTACAATGTATACCCCCTCGAATTCCTGCCTTCCCAACTTGATATTCGAAATAAATAATTAAAAACCAGGGTTGGAAAAATTGAGAGACCCTGCAGGGATTCGAACCCTAAATCCCCTGCTCCGTAGGCAGGTGCCTTATCCATTGGGCCACAAGGTCTTCGGTGGGAAAAATCTATTAATACACATACCTGAATGTTATAGAATAAACACGAGTGTACATTTGCGTCTACATGTCTGTGTGCGCATATGTAATGGAAATATGATTGGTTATGAGTAAAGTCATAGGGAATGAAGGGGTTTCGATAGATAAACTTGAACAGGACTATATCAATGCGCTTCCAAGGATATTGAGAGGGGGACGGAACGGAAAAGGAAGGGAAAGATGGAACAGAAGGTAGAGGTAAAGAGCGAAAGGAAAGGAGCGAGAAAAATTATCTGTTTAAAGGATACCGAGCACATCGGAAATGAGAAAACAGAAAAAAAAAACCACATGCGAACGCGAGAATTGATGCATAAGATACAAACTATGAAAATGACAAAGCTGTACGTAAAAAAACAGAAGCAGAAAGCAAAGAATAAAAGAATGAGAACTCCGTGGATCGAACACGGTACCTCCAGATCTTCAGTCTGGCGCTCTCCCATTTGAGCTAAGTCCTCATCGAAAAGAGAGCCCCTGGCGGGCTCGAACCCGCGGCTAATCGGTTAAGAGCCGAACACTCTACCGACTGAGTTACAAGGGCAACTCATGGAGGTTCCGGAAAATAAAGCATACCTATCTGCGTAAAGTACAATCACGTTTCAGTGCGAGAATGTGAGCGCGAGCACATGTGCGTGCATCCGCAAATATGAACGATACGAACGATATAGACGATATGAACGTCTATTTGTACAGGAGTATATAATTCATCTATTTAGTCCTGACAGTTCAAATTTGTTGATGTTCAATTGTTCTTTGACCACTTTTATTGCTTATATTATTTAATCTTTCATTATACCGTTCGATTGTAAACGGACCACGCACTCTACCTCGACAAATGTATAATATTAGCTTAATGTTTATCAGACTTCTCTATAATATATGTTTTTGACATACTTTATTTGCTGTTTTCATATCGAAGTATCGCACTGTATAAATTTTATCTCGTGTTAATAGTAGATATAAATTATAGCACTGCTCTGCAGATTTACTTGGATATATTATTTACTTTGTAAAGTTTTTCGAAGTGCATCCATGGCGCAGACGGTAGCGCATTGGTCTAATAAGCCAACGGTCATGGGTTCGATCCCCATTGGGTGCATTTAATTACAAGCGTTGTTCGTATAACGGTTAGTATTGATGCCTTCCAAGCATTAGACGCGGGTTCAATTCCCGCACAACGCACTGATTATTTTTGTTCAAATTTGAACAACTATTACCAGTACTGATTAAGCGTATCACACGCTTTCTTGTATGCATGCTTTCATGGGACAGAGGATCATTCATATTTCTGACTAAATTCTTTTTTCTTTTCGATTTCAAAATCATAGAAGAGAAAGTGGACGGAAATTTAGAAGGTCCCTCTGTTTGCATGTTTTATTTTTATTGTTAATTATTAATTATTCATTCGTCATGCTATTCGAAAAGAAAAAGAAAAAAAAGGGGGGGAGGAAATGTGATGGAAAAACGAGAACAAAAACCGGCAGATAATACAAACAGGTGACACACAATATGAAATATAAGTAAATGGACATTAAAATGGGGGGCAGGCGATGGATAACAGAGGGCGTCACTATAAAAATAGGACGATAGACGGGGGACGACAGAAATGAATGGGGAGGCAATGGGAAGGAAGGGAGAGAAAAGAAAGTAACGAAGAGAAAAAAGAAAAGCGCCCCCAGGAAGACTCGAACTTCCAACCTGCCGGTTAACAGCCGAACGCGCTAACCAATTGCGCCATGAGGGCATGTGTCAAAAAGAAAAAACAATATATATATATATGTACAGTTGGGTCCATGAAAATGGGAAAAAAATATCAAGGTTTCACTATTTACCTCACTTAAAACAAGAATTTTCAAATAAATAGCCTAGTAACCATATCTAAGCTATATATATTTCTAAACTAGATAAAACTGCACGTTTAACTATGGTAATAAAAAATTAGTAAAACCCTTTGTAGGAAAGCGAAACTCAGAATAAAGCCAGATTTATTTAAAGAAAAGAAGACAAGAATGAAAGAGAACGAGGAACGGGAAAGTCTACAAAGATAATTAATAAATGCTAATAAAATATATAAACAAAAAATGGATCAAACACAAACTGAGAACAACACAACAAGATCATAGAACTTCCTAATCTATACCCTTTATTGAATTTTCTTTTTGCTGATGCAATCGGGCACAAATTCCATGCAATGATCGTATAACTTCATGATGTTCCCGCGAGTCCTAGATTGCAGTTCTGACCGAACAAAGTTCACCACACCATTGAGCTTCGTGCGTAGATGTCTGCTGAAAGTGTACTTGATCTGGGCGAACAGTAACTCGATGGGATTGAGGAAGGGAGAGTAGGGTGACAAAACTGCAAAATTACCCCATTCTCTGTGCACAGCTCCTTGACCTTCCCTTGCACCTTGTGGATCGAGCCGTTGTCCATAATGATTCTCCACTGACGCCTGCTGTTCTTGTTCTTGATTTTCTCGATGACGGCTTCCATGTAGGCGTAAAAATCGTCTCCGTTGACGGATGCGGTGTAGTCTCGAAATGGAACACCCCACCAGTCGTAATCGCGACGATTGCGGAGACTCGGCGGATCCCTGTGGGGAGATGAACATGCTGATCGAAGTCCTTGGGAAGCATGACTCGGATATTCTTGTCTCCGGGTTTGAATCCCACTTCGTCTATGAAAATGACATTGTTGAAATCTGGGTTCTCTTTCGCCAATTCCTTGAACCACAGAGCATAATCATGTCTCTTCTCCAGAGTAGCAGGATGGTCCCAACGGAAGGGGCGAGTCCTCAGGGTCGACATCCTCTATCCCGCTCCTTAAAAAAGCGGTGCACAGTCTGCTCGGACGCTGTGATGCCGAGCTTGGTCTGCAGCAATGCAGACAACTCGCCCGCTGTGATGAAGAGATTAGCCAACCTCTCATCGATCAGAAACTTCTTACATTCCTCGTTCCCGAGGGTCGTAACTCTCTTTTTACGTTCAAGAGAGCCTGTTTCGTGCGTTCTCTTGAGGTGGCGGTACACAGTGGATTTTCCGACCTTGAAAACTGCCGTCAATCCCTTGACTCCGAGGCGACTTCTGTTTTTCAACATGTCGGGGGTCTCAGCAGGCGTAAGATGTTTCGATCTGGTTGCCGAAATCGTTCCATTCTTTCGAATATAAGATCTTGCCATTCTGTTGATTATGTTTCATGAATATGGAGTCATAATTATCGTTCTTCATCTGTTACATGTGTTTTTTAATTTTTTAAAATGTTGGATGTTTTCAAGTTAACTTTGAGTTAAAATAACTTGATAGATAAAAACTATTTTAGAGTATTAATCACTATACCTGATAACCAGTTTATATTCTATAGGTTATACATTTTTATGAGTAATAAAATCTATTTATAAGAGTAAAATCTGTTCTTTAGTTCCCCATCACCTAAAATAGACTTCAAGAAAAATCTGAAACAGAGCAAAATTGTTGATTTTGAGTAGAACGTAATTTACACTATCAATACGTACTCAAATAAAACCAACATTTATCGATTCGTGTAGATAATTCAGTTTTATTTGTGATTGTGGTATCAAATCATCTCGTAAAAATAAATCTTATTTATCTACTTACAGCGACTTAAAGCATGGTTCGCCCCCAAAAATATCCTATTCCCATTTTCTTGGACCCAATTGTAATAAAAACCGTGAGGTCGTCTGTATCGAACTCGAGATAATTCGTGTTTTATTAACTAAAGAATGATAATTATCATAACCCATAACTCAGTCATGAGGTATTCCCACACAACCGTAGTTGTTCCCAACATTGACCTGAAAGAAGAGAAAGGAAATGACAAAGCAAAGCAAATAAAACTTCAAGTTGAGAATATCTATTTGTATTTCATATTTCGTATTTCGGGTAATCCTCAAAAACAATAATTCCAAAACAAATCCCTGAAAAAAATCCCAAATCTGTATTCATAACACGGAGAAATAAATATGCATTTGTATATGAATAATACAGTGTAAAATTATTGTTATTCATAATTCATAAAATGTATTGTTTCATTGAATAATTTCGTACAATTTTGTACTATCAGCTTTGATTATAGTTAAGATATTTGTATACATTATTATGTGCACTTTGACACACTAAATCCATAGGCTTTGAAATTTGTGTAGTTTAATCACATCTTTGCTATACCACACAACTTATTTACATACATTATTATACGATCTGATCTATATTCATATTGAGAGGAACGTAATTATATATTATTTAATATTTACATTTGTTTTACAGTGTTATATATACTCCGATGCAACAGGCAAACCACAGCGTTGGTAGTCTCCAGATGCTTAAACCTCGAATCTTAAAGAATCTTGTAGTGTGCTGCGATGGAACAGAAAACGACATAAAGACTGAAATGACAAACGTGTTGAAGCTGTACAAATGCTTGGAGAACAACGAAAGTCAGCGCGTGTGTTACCTAGAGGGACTAGGGACGGAGAAGGCAACAAACCCGTGGAACAGATTTACCAACTTCATTTTCAACACCTGTTCTTCTATAACAGGAAATGGAATAGAGGCGAACGTCATCAAAGCCTATACCTTTTTGTGCGAGAACTGGGAGGAGGGGGACAAGATCTACTTGTTCGGGTTTTCGAGAGGAGCATACACGGTCAGGATCCTCGCTGGATTTATCAAGGTCATGGGTCTTCTTCCGAAAGGATCTATACACCTCGCAGGTTCCTCGTTTATAAGATACTCGCTGATAGGAGAAAATACCGAACTCTCACTTACTGATGAAGAAAATGATATTATTAAGAGTCTGTATCCTCCTACTGTTCCTCGTCTCCCCTCTCGACCATCCATAAAATCAAAGGACTTGGAAATGAATCTAAACTGCCATCCATTCATCGTTATGCTACGAAGGAGGACGAGAGAAATAATTGTCGTCATCTGATTGAAGAGCTCTGCGGGTTCGAGAATGAGACAGATTCGGAAAATAAATGTGCTCAGGAGAGTACAGATTATAAAGTTCAACAGTTCAGCCAAGCCTCTCTGCTTGCTTGGCAGCATGCACTGAGGAGAAGCGGCGTGTTCAGAGACCAATCGGGTATGACGGACGGCACAAGGATTAACTTGGCGCAGGTTGTTTGCACCGTATTTAGAATATCAACTGTTGAGGCTAAGAACGAAATTGAGTAGCTTGATACATAATATAAATACTATCAAGGAGCAGGACTCGAGAAGAATACCAACAAGGTATGCGTGAGCAAGAGGATACTGCTATAACGTATGAATTGTCAGCGCATTAGACGTGCGTTAATATGCGCTTTCGGCTGCTTTACTCTTATGAAGACCTAATGCTATGAGTGATCTGAGCGCTCCGAGTGATGCTCTCTATGCTCTATTTGCGGGTGCTACCAAGGCTCTGGAGAGTGCGACTCTTGCTTTTCGTGAGTGTTTCGATGCTCAATCTCCCGGTAGAGACATATAATTGTAGGATAGCGACGCCAGCTCTTGCTGCGAATGTTGCTCTTGCTGCAGATGCTGGCCTTGCTGCTTTTGATGCTCTTGCTTCGAATACTGCTCTTACAACGAATGATGCAAATGCAGCTCTTACTGTTCTTGCTACTCTATCTGTTCTTTCTGCTCTTTCTGGTCTTACGGGGAACTCCAATCGTGGAAAGGAGACTGCGACTGCTACAGGCGCTGCTCTTGTTGCTCTTGCTGCGAATTCTGTTCTCGCTACGAACGCTGGTCTTGCTGCGAATGCTGCACGTGCTGTGAATGCTGCTCTTACAGCGAATACTGCTCTTTCTGCGGATGATGCTCGTGCTGCGATCGCTGATCTGAATACTCACGCTCAGAATGTTGCGAAAATCGTGGAAGCCGTGCAAGCTTCGGATGGTATGAGGGCTGCGGATGTCCCGAGATGCCTTGTATGTTCCGGGTACAGGCAATCCGAATGGTGCGATAGCTAATTCTACTATTTATCGGAATGTTGAGCAACTTGTAAGTATTAATACTAAGTACATTGCGGCAGGTGCGAGGTATCCTCATGGTTCATATACTGTGAACAAAGAGAACTGCATTAACGCCGTGAACACTGAGGAAACTATACTTGCTGCGAGTACTGCGAATGGTGCTCTTAGTTCTCTAACTGCTATTGCTTTGAATGTTGCGAATGCTGGAAGAACTGAGAATGCTACGGTTGCTGCGAATGATGTGGGCACTCTGAGTGCTTTTCTTACCACGAATACTGAGAATGTTGTGAAGACTGCGAATGCTGCGCATGATAATCTTGATAAGAGAAATTCTAATGTTTCAGAGTTTTGGAAGATTGCAAGAACTAATATTGGTAATGATTCTATTCTTGCTCAGAATGCCAAGAATGCTGTGCGTGCTGCAAATGCTGTGCGTGCTGCAAATGCTGTTCGTTCCTCTGATGATTCGAATGCTGCTCTTGCTACTCTGGTCGCTCTTGTTAAGGAAGCGGTTTGTGCTGCAACCGGCGTGGATGCTGATATACCCGCTCTCACTTCTTATGCCTCTTCCGCTGCGATTACTGTGGACGATATGGATGCTATTAATGCTATGAATAGAGACCTCGCTTCTCTTGCTGAGAAGGTTTGTCTCGCTCTCTGTGGAGAGGGCGTTGACGGTGCTCTTCATGCGAACAATGCTCTTGATGTGAGGACAGCGAATGACGCTCTTGCTGAGAAAGCTACGGAAGCTGAAATTACCGCTCATAATGCTCTTGCTACTCTTGCCACGAGACATGCAAACGATGCAAATCCAAATGCAACTCCTCTCACCTATCCTGCTCTGCTCGAACAGATTTCGACGTTGATTCGTTCGATTCGAAAGAGTCGTCGCAATACTGCTACTGAGAATCCAGCGCGGTCGAATATGGGCAAAGGCTCAGTTGAGGAGGTGGAGGCTTACAACTTCTCAATTTGCACGAATTCAATGTATGTCTTCATGGCCCGTCATCGGTCATGCGCGTAGATCACATGTCGTGCACTGCTGAACGCTTTCTAGTGGCTCCATGTCGTTGAATGTGCACTGTTTCACCGTATTTACTACTGCATATTACACAACTGAACATTGCTCGCTGTGCTTGCACTGATTTCCCATCCTTTCGCATGCATATATGTACGTGTCGCACTATGATTTCCTTTTGAGTTCTCCACGAACACCTGTATTTATATTGGCGCACACGCAATGTATGACTTCGCTAATTATTATTTCGGGTACGCATATGACTACACGTGCCATGCATAGGTTTCCGATGATCGAAATGGTGGGGGTCTGGGATACGGTGGCTACAGTATTTGGGCCTCGTGACAAGCTGTACCCTACTTTCCATACATACGATCACGTTTCTGAAAACTCTTCCGTTAAGAACTTTTACCACGCCGTTTCCATCGACGAGAAGAGGAGGCTCTTTGACTTCCTGGACTGGACACACACAGGAGAGAACAAGAAAAAGACCAATGTGGCTGAGGATGGAGCAAGTCGTACCGAGGGGTCGGCGAATAACGGGTCTGACTCTCAACGGACTTCGGAGCAGATGTTTTTTGCGGGCGTCCACTCGGATGTGGGAGGGGGGTATGTTGATTGACTATGCCAACAGCGTAGTAGCTCATTCATATGTTGATTTGATTAAATAGATATCTCGTTTCTTCATGCATGGTTGCTTCTTCGATTTTATTCTATCTCGTTTTCTTTTCCCTGTATCCCCGCTCTATTCCTTTCGTTCGTTTTTTCCTTGGTTCTAGTCGTTGTTATTGCGTGCCTCCTGTCGTCGCCTCTTTCTCTTTGCTTCTTACGCGCTTCGTAGTCATAGTGCGCCAATGTTGTGCAGAGAACTTGTCCGTGCATTCGTCCTAACCATCGACCAGCTTCCTCATTTCCTTCACTTTCCGCAATCATGTGTTGTACTTTCTTTTTTGTTCATGTTCGTGTTCCTTTTCTGTCTATGATTTCTAATTATCTTCGTGTGTTTTGTTTTTTTTTCTCTATTCTCCTCCATACTCTACCGTAAAATGTCCCCTATTCTCCTCGTTGAATCGCGCCCTCTATCATTCGTTCAACAGATACAGCGAAGAGTCTCCGAGTCTATCGAAGATCCCGCTAAAGTGGATGCTCGACAAGGGAAAGAAACACGGCCTTAAGCTGGACCAAACACAAGTGGATTACGCGTTGTACGGTCCTTCGTTTATGTGGCAGAATAGGTCGCTCAAGGAAGAGAAGACCGTGTTTTGTTTAAAGAATACGGTGTGTGGTTCTATGCACGACTCTCTCAATGATTCTGCAGGCAATATTACACCGGCGAACAAGATAATACAGATACTCCCCTACACCGTTCTTTTCTTTTTATCTTGTTTCGTTTCTATCGTTTTGTCTATTTTAATCTCTTGCATTCTTTCCTTCGCTTCAACACTGCCTTATTCATCTTTCCTTCCACCCTCCTTTTCCTTTTTCTCTTTCCTTTTCCCTCTCTTGCTCTCTTGTATTTTATTCATTTGTTCATCTGTATTCCACTCGTTCGTTTATTCTTTCGCTTCTTCTATTGTCTTTACTTTATTTGCGTATTCTTCCCCCTTCTCCATTTTGTCGGTTAGTTTGTCTCTCTTTTTATCATACTTTTTTACTTTTCTCTTCCTCCTCATTCACCTCTTACTTCTCTTTATTTTCCAATCCGAGTTCATTTCTCTTATTTCATCTCTTCTCTTCTTCTTCCTCCTGCACTTCTCGCTTCTCTTTCTGTTTTCTTTCCCATCTTCGTTATCCTTTCTCTCTTTCGCAACAACTCTTTCTTTGGTTTTGCCACAAAAACAAACTTTTACCACTCGATGTGAAGATAGTGAGATCGATTCCCGAAACATCCTCTGTGCATCCATCAGTCTACTACCGAATGCGAAGGGACATATCCTACCGTCCTCTCAACGTGATCAAGTACATGGTACAGAAGGGAGTCTGGGATGTGCTTATAGAATTATATGGAATCAATGGCGTTGATTGCATTGGCCCAGAACGTTCCATAATCAACCGCGGCAAGTCTCCCACCGACGAAGTGTTATTTTTCTGGATCACCCCTCTAGTTGCCCATATTTGTTTGGGGCTTCTAGGAATACTGCCTCCCTACCTCAACTTCTTCGTAGTTTCCTCCATTATCATCATCGTTGTTCTCTATTGTTTGTACGCCCCAAAGTGGGGCGCCCCGAGTGAAAAAAAGAAGCCATCGTTAATTCATCGTGTCTGCATTACTTAACATCCATCGTCACGTTTATCTCAACTCAGTTATGCGTATTCTACCTTGTTATATCTGATTTTTTTCTCAAATTCGTTTTTTTTTGTTTGCATAGTTAGTCTCCCTTTCGACTCTTTTCGATTCTTTTTTTATCGTCTTATTTACCATTCTCTTATCCTCATCTCATCTCTTGCCCTAGTTCCTTTATCTGCTTTTTTTGTCTGCTTGATTTTGATTTTATTGCTTGATTTTGATTTTATTGCTTGATTTTATTGTTTTATTCTATAGTTTTATTTGATTTTATGATTCGTTTGTTTACGATCTTCTTCTTTGCTGTCTATGCATATGCATGCATCATCTACACATCAAACGTAACAGTCCTTGAGACAATCAGAGTACCTTTGTTCTATACTTCCTCGACTCCTCCTCCCCCTTCCAGCTCAGTCCAAACCTCCTCGTTGATCTGAGATCACTGACGCACATATATATATACATCTACATACACACATACAGATGTATACATACACGATATTGATCTCTTTCCCGCCTCTTTTCTTTCTATTCGCTCTGTCCTTCGTTTTTCTTTTCCTCCCTTCCTTCCGTCTGTACCTGTCAAGTTGACTGCGTGACTTTATACATGCATTTGTTGTAGACTTTCTTTCAAATTTCACATGCGTTGGCTCAGTTGAAGTGTTTCTGTGACTTAGTAACATACCACGCTTCTATCCTCCGTTTAATGTTCATCGCAATCTTCATCTTGGTTTTAATGCTTTAATGTGAATCTAGATATATATATATATATATACACGTGCACTCTTTCGTTTTAGCACGTGTCGATGTTTTCTTTAATGTTACTCGGCATCGTAGCCCTTGTTCACTTGGGGGAGTAATTCCTCATGTGCGCTCGTACATGCGTGAAAATCCCAACGTTTCATATACTAGTAAAACAACGACAAACCGCCGTGGTGTGCCTGATCTCAATTTGAATGGAATACGTGTATTGGCTGAATCAGTCAGCTTCGGGAAAGCTCCAAATCGAAGTGAAGGAGGCTGGACTTGGCATGCTGGCACTCAATGTCCAAGAGAGCAACTGACCTGGGCTGCGTGTCCTGACTCTTCACTAAACGGAAACTATGCGAGGTCATTCTGATTATACATATGCATAGGCAGAGATCTATAAATAAACGTATACATGCATGCGTCGTTCATGAAGTAGGTGCTAGTCAAGCTCCCTAATGTTATGAGTAAGTAGCTCGCTGACGCATACACTTCAGAATATCATGTTGTTCTAGTCCCACGTGAAACGATTGGTTTACCACTTGCTCTAGCCCAGATAATACAACGCCAAGTACTTGCATTGAGCGTACGATTAATAATAAAACTCAAGGCGCATGATAGGGTATCAGCTCAGAATACGCTTCTTAAAACACGCATAGGCAGATTGCAACTAATTCTGAGGAATTTTCAAGGAAATCCCGAGGTGTAACGGTTGCATGTTTGCTTAACACGCAAAGGGTGAGCGGGTTTCAACCCCGCCGGGATTACTTTTTCTTTTTTTGTTTCTTGTCCGTCCATTTGCCATGTACTTGTACTTCTTTTTTCTTTTTTTTGTTCTCCCTTATATTATTGTTTCATATATTTCTGTTTTTATACTTTCATCACTTTTTGCAGTTCTTTTCCTCTATCCTCTTCCACCTCCTCCCCCTCATCTACTCTTCCTTTCCTTTATTCCCTCGTATTTGGCTTCTCTTCTTTCTCATTTTCTTTTGTAACCGTAGCTCTCTTCAGCATACACACGACCATTCTATATTTCCACTTTCCCTTTTCTTTATTTGTGTCTCATTTGAATGCATATAACACACCGCTTTATCGATGTCCAATAGCTCTTTGACCTCTTTTATTGCTAGGTTAGTGTTATTAGATCATTCATTTTACCACTACTTTGTGTTTCCCACGCATGTCCACTCAACAGCGTATATATATATATTTATATGTATCACATCACATCTTTTATCTCATAGCTATAAATACAACGCCAAATGATATACTTGTTCCCTAGAGATTACATAAACAACAGAAGCAGCAATGTAATCTCTTATAGTATAGTGGCTAGTATATCTCCCTGTCACGGGAGATGACCCGGGTTCGATTCCCGGTGAGAGAGCTTTTTTTTTTCTTTAACCCCTAGTTGTATTTTGCCTCCGAGCTGCTTTCTTTGTTTTTCCTTTTTTTTTTAATAATTGTTTGTCAGTAATTCTTCCTGTTTCTCTCCTCATTCATCTCTCGTCTTCTGTGCGTTGTCTCTTCTTCTCAATTCTCCGTCTCTCGATATTCTTCGTTTCCATGTCTCCTCCTGACCTCATCTGCTAAATACATGTATGCACGCCTCATAGTTACCTCATATTTTACTAGCTGGAATGAGCGAGCCTTCACCTTCACCAGACGCAATTCGTATTCACAATTTTACTCGTATATATATACATTATACATATAAATTAATGTGATCTTTGATATTTCGCATATGTATGACCCAATGGCGCAGCGGTAGCGCAGCAGATTCCAAACCTGCTGGTCGTCGGTTCAAATCCGGCTTGGGTCTCTTTTTTCGTTCTTTCTTATTTAACAGATTTCAACAGTGCGTTATGTTGCTTCCCCGTTTATGTCTTCCCTTGTTTCCAGTCCTCTTCTCGCTTTCTTTTCGTTTTGCTTTTTCTTTTTACACGCATGATGTAGCTTAGAAACGTACATGTGTATGCATGGGTACGTAGAATATGTATAGATAAATACATACACATACACACGCACTCTTTTGCGTTGTATGTCATTGGTATATATCTTTCATTTTCATTTTTTCATGTAAGACCTTGTGGCCCAATGGATAAGGCACCTGCCTACGGAGCAGGGGATTTAGGGTTCGAATCCCTGCAGGGTCTCTTCTTTTTTGAATAACTATTTATTCGCCCACTCACCGCTGTATCCTCTGCTATTCTTGTTTTTGTTGTTATAGTTCTTGTTGTTCTGCTTGTTCTTGTTATTTCTGTGTGGTGATTGTACCAATACCTTCAATTTGAGAATCACATAAATATCTATAATCTACGCATTATTACTTCTAGACTCAATAAACACCCTATTAGCTTATTGGAACTCGCACCCTAACACCACAACGCAAATTGTAAATTATGTTTATAATTATCTAAATAGTATTCACATGCATTGTGTATATCAAAACACTTATTTGCTATTCTTCAATGGCATAAACAGCTGGGTTTCCGAAAAAAAGAAATAGAGACATGAGGTTAAACATAACATATAGAAGTGGTAAATATGGAAGATGCAGATGCGGTGACTACAGCACCGCTACATTATATCCATTGTCCTTCCATTTTTGGAAAAGGTGAGTAGACAAGGTTCCGGTAATATTTTAAAGTAGAATACTCAACTGTGAAGAAAAAAGAAAGAAGAATCTCTCATTTCTTTCTCTGAGTTTCTTCTTTATCAGGAAATTAAATCAAATACGTGATGATAGATCTTGACGTAGAATAAGATTGTTTTAACGTAAGTGGAAGTAGTAAGGTGACGCTCGAATTGAAGAACGAGCTGAAGAATGAGAAAGAACTCTGCTACGGAGAGGGGAGTACTGGTGTGAGGGAGGAAAGATGTTGACCGAATAACCAAGCGGTGTAAGACTTGCAAACGGCTTGTCATACAATGTGCCTCTCACTGTAGGTCCTAAGGAGAAAAACCTCCTGGGAGGAAAAGAGTCTGGCGGTTTAAATCGTATCGTGAGGGAGGGAGAGCAAGCAAGAGGAGAAGAGAGAGTGAAGAAGGGTGATGGTGAAGAAGAAGAAGGAGAAGGGAATGATTGTAAAAGTGAAGATGATCGGGATGAGGATGAACAGGAACGTGACAAGGAAGAGGAGAAGATAGGAGATGGAGTAGCCACATGTGGGATTAAAAATGTAGATATTTATGCACATTTCTTAAGACAACGACAAATACAACAAACACAAATACAATAAGGACACTTATTGTTCAATATTAATAGTGGAAATATAATTGCGTTTTTTTTAAATTTATATAGACAACAACTGTAAAATCGCTATTCAAGTTCGTTGGCAACAGCTGTTAAGTTAAACCTCTTAAAACGCAACGTTGTTGGAATTAGCTGTATTCCCTGCTGATGATATTTTTATAGATTTCGCGTTATCTTACAATGCTCATTGTTATGCATGCTTTACTAAGGATGGGTTAGCGTAGGAATGACACATATACTATGCACATCCACTCAACACATACATTAACCAACACATCGACTCTATATTTCGTAACGACTTCGACATGTAGATTGACTGGTAATGGTGTTGGAATCAGCTGGGGTTATGGCTCAATATTCCAGTATACTGTCGAGTTAGCAATATGTTTTCATATTTCCACTTCAGGTAGACTACTTAGCGTTTCCTGATGAGAGAACCTTTCCTTGCATATTGATGTATTTGCATGATATGTATTATGTCATGTTGTGCTATTGTGCCTATTTGTATAGGATTGCATTGCTTACGTTTACTGGATTATGTACTGAGGTATTCTAGAATGTTATTTATGGAACATCTAGATATGCTATTCTCAATTGAAGTTTTGTTCTCCATTGCTTGTCATTTCCCTATTCTCTTTTCCGGTCACCATTGGGTACAACTATGTTTGTATGGGAATAACTCATGACTAAGCAATGGGCTATGACGATTATCGTTCTTTAGTTAATAAAACAAGTATTATCTCGAGTTCGATACAAACGGCCATCAGGCTTTTATTAACGGAGTTCATGCCCCCCAGTGAATGCGGCGGCATAACTTGACAATACATGCTTCACTATCAAGTATTCTCAATCTTCATATATGCATTACATCATTAACATGCAATATACACAAATAAGGATGAATAATTAGACATTGGATATGATGACAAGCAGTGTTAAGAATGTTGAAGATATGTTTTTGATACCAATCTTTGCGTCGTTTAGTGTTTTGAATTTTATCTTGCTTTTAGTAAACCGGGGTTTAATATGGCTTTAACGTTTGCTAATTTTGCTTTAAAGATTCTCCTTTCGTGAGAATCTAACACATCTACATGTCGAAGTCGTTACGAAATGTAAAATCCACGTGTTGGTTTATGTATATATAACCCTTACACTAACCCATCCCTAGTAAAGCAAGAATAACAACGAGAATGGCCAAATAACGCAGTATCTATTTAAAAAGACCGTCAGCAGAGAATGAATATAGCTGACTCCAACAAGATAAAGATAAAAGAATGGTAAATAAGACGATGAAAAAATAATCGAAAAGAGTCGAAAGGGAGACAAACGAAGCAAACAAAAAGAAAAGAATTTGAGAAAAGAATCCGATACAACAATGTCGAATACTTATAACTGTTAAGAGAAACGTGTCAATGTGGAGGGACGTAGAACTGATGAATTAATGATCACTCAGGTTGCGTTGCAGTGAGGCGAACAATAAACAGCAGGCAATGAAGATAAACCAGTAAGGAACTAACGACAGGAAGTGGGGGTGCAGGTCCATTTTAGGTAGGGAGTATTCTGGAGTCCCCGAAGAAAGCATGGGCGGCAGCTAGAGGGAAAATCCAGTAAAGTAGCACTTCCTTGATAGGATAGTTGCTGCAGGTGAATAGAGAACGATATACGCCATCGACATCAATGTCTCTGAGTTCGTATTTTTCTACAATCGCATCCAAGGTTCCCTTCCGTGCTAAGTACTCGATCACGTTGCGAGGCCGGTAGTCCTTGCATTTTTGCATTCGGCAGTAGACTAATGGATGTATAGAAGACGCTCTGGGAATCAACCTCGTTATCTTCAGGTTGAGTGGCACGAAGAGGTCGTTCAACCCCCAAGGCATGAGTTGTAGTAAGTAACTGTCAAGTCCCCAAGGCAAGAGTCGTAGCGAAAGACAGAAAAACGAAGTGACTAAGATGAAGAAAATAGAAGAGGAAATGAAAAAGAAGGAAGAAGAGAAGTTATAGATGAAGGAGGAAATAAAAAGCGGGGAAATAAGAGGGGGGATAGGAAGGAGAGAAAGAGTTTGGAAAATAAAGAATGGCATGAAAAGTAAAAGAAAGAGACAAACAAACCAATCCGCCAAACGAAAGGGGGCAGGAAATATACAAATAAAAAATAAAAAAGAAGCAACGAAAGAAAAAGATGAGAGAGGGGAGTAAAAATGCACAACAAAATAAAAAAGAGAGCAAAACAGACACTACGAAAGAGAGCGCTAAGTCAAGCGAGGAAAAGATATAGGAAAAGGAAGATAAGATGGAAATAAAGATAAAAGAGGAAAAAGAAAGATAAAGAGGAAAAAGAAAGATAAAGAGGAAAAGGAAGATATAGAGGAAAAGAAGGAGGAAAAGGAGGAAAAGAAGATAGAAAAAGAAGGTGAAACAGTGAAGGAGACCATGCAAGAGATAAAAATAGACAAAACGATAGAAGTGAAACAAGATAAAAAGAAAAAGAGCGGTGTAGGGGAGTATCTGTATTATCTTGTTCGCCGGTGTAATATTGCCTGCAGAATCATTGAGAGAGTCGTGCATGGGACCACACACCGCATTCTTTGTATGAAACACGGCCTTTTCTTCCTTGAGCGACCTATTCTGCCACATAAACGAAGGACCGTACAACACGTAATCCATTTTTGAATGGTCCAGCAAAAGACCGTGTTCCTCTCCTTTTTCGAGCATCCACTCTAGTGGGATCTTCGATAGACTCGGAGACTCTTCGCTGTATCTGTTGAACGAATGATAGAGGGCGCGATTCAACGAGGAGAATAGGGGACATTTCACGGTAGAGAGTGTGGAGGAAAATAGATGAGAGGGAAAAAAAACACACACACGAAGAGAATTAGAAATCATAGAAAGAATAGAAACACAACACGAACGAAAAAGAAAGTACAACACATGATTGCGGAAAGTGAAGGAAATGAGGAAGCTGGTCGATGGTTAGGACGAATGCACGGACAAGTTCTCTGCACAACATTGGCGCACTATGACTACGAAGTGCGTAAGAAGCAAAGAGAAAGAGGCGACGACAGGAGGCACCCAATAACAACGACTAGAACCAAGGAAAAAACGAACGAAAGGAATAGAGCGGGGATACAGGGAAAAGAAAACGAGATAGAATAAAATCGAAGAAGCAACCATGCATGAAGAAACGAGATATCTATTTAATCAAATCAACATATGAATGAGCTACTACGCTGTTGGCATAGTCAATCAACATACCCCCCTCCCACATCCGAGTGGACGCCCGCGAAAAACATCTGCTCCGAAGTCCGTTGAGAGTCAGACCCGTTATTCGCCGACCCCCCGGTACGATTTGCTCCATCCTCAGCCACGTTAGCCACTTCGTTGTTCTCTCCTGTGTGTGTCCAGTCCAGGAAGTCAAAGAGCCTCCTCTTCTCGTCGATGGAAACGGCGTGGTAAAAGTTCTTAACGGAAGAGTTTTCACTAGAGTGATCGTATGTATGGAAATTAGGGGTCCGCTTGCCACGAGGCCCAAATACTGTAGCCACCGTATCCCAGACCCCCACCATTTCGATCATCGGAAACCTATGCATGGCACGTGTAGTCATATGCGTACCCGAAATAATAATTAGCGAAGTCATACATTGCGTGCGCGCCAATAGAAATACAGGTGTTCGTGGAGAACTCAAAAGGAAATCATAGTGCGACACGTACATATATGCATGCGAAAGGATGGGAAATCAGTGCAAGCACAGCGAGCAATGTTCAGTTGTGTAGTAGTCAGTAGTAAATACGGTGAAACAGTGCACATTCAACGACATGGAGCCACTAGAAAGCGTTCAGCAGTGCACGACATGTGATCTACGCGCATGACCGATGACGGGCCATGAAGACATACCTTGAATTCGTGCAAATTGAGAAGTTGTAAGCCTCCACCTCCTCAACTGAGACGTCTCATATTCGGCCCCGCTGGATTCTCAGTAGCAGTATTGCGACGACTCTTTCGAATCGAACGAATCAACGTCGAAATCTGTTCGAGCAGAGCAGGATAGGTGAGAGGAGTTGCATTTGGATTTGCATCGTTTGCATGTCTCGTGGCAAGAGTAGCAAGAGCATTATGAGCGGTAATTTCAGCTTCCGTAGCTTTCTCAGCAAGAGCGTCATTCGCTGTCCTCACATCAAGAGCATTGTTCGCATGAAGAGCACCGTCAACGCCCTCTCCACAGAGAGCGAGACAAACCTTCTCAGCAAGAGAAGCGAGGTCTCTATTCATAGCATTAATAGCATCCATATCGTCCACAGTAATCGCAGCGGAAGGAGGCATAAGAAGTGAGAGCGGGTATATCAGCATCCACGCCGGTTGCAGCACAAACCGCTTCCTTAACAAGAGCGACCAGAGTAGCAAGAGCAGCATTCGAATCATCAGAGGAACGAACAGCATTTGCAGCACGCACAGCATTTGCAGCACGCACAGCATTCTTGGCATTCTGAGCAAGAATAGAATCATTACCAATATTAGTTCTTGCAATCTTCCAAAACTCTGAAACATTAGAATTTCTCTTATCAAGATTATCATGCGCAGCATTCGCAGTCTTCACAACATTCTCAGTATTCGTGGTAAGAAAAGCACTCCAGAGTGCCCACATCATTCGCAGCAACCGTAGCATTCTCAGTTCTTCCAGCATTCGCAACATTCAAAGCAATAGCAGTTAGAGAACTAAGAGCACCATTCGCAGTACTCGCAGCAAGTATAGTTTCCTCAGTGTTCACGGCGTTAGTGCAGTTCTCTTTGTTCGCAACATATGAACTAGAAGGATACCGCGGACCTGCCGAAATGTACTTAGTATTAATAATTACAAGTTGCTCAACATTCTGGAGCAATAGCATCGTTAGTTATCGCACCATTCGAAATGCCTGTACCCGGAACATGCAAAGCATTCGGGACATCCACAGCCTTCATACCATCCGAAGCTTGCACGGCCTCCACGATTTTCGCAACCTTCTGAGCGTGAGTATTCAGATTAGCGATCGCAGCACGAGCATCATCCGCAGAAAGAGCAGCATTCGCGGTAAGAGCAGCATTCACAGCACGTGCAGCATTCGCAGCAAGACCAGCATTCGTAGCGAGAACAGAATTCGCAGCAAGAGCAACAAGAGCAGCACCTGTAGCAGTCGCAGTCTCTTTTCCACGAATGGATTTCCCCGTAAGACCAGAAAGAGCAGAAAGAACAGATAGAGTAGCAAGAACAGTAAGAGCTGCATTTGCATCATTCGTTGTAAGAGCAGTATTCGAAGCAAGAGTAGCAAGAGTAGCAAGGGCAGCATCTGCAGCAAGAGCAACATTCGCAGCAAGAGCTGATGACGCTATCCTATAATTTATGTCTCTGCCGAGATATTCAGCATTGAAACACTCACGAAAAGCAAGAGTCGCACTCTCCAGAGCCTTGGTAGCACCCGCAAATAGAGCAT
>JAWNMU010000195.1:0-67711 GCA_035043665.1 Drosophila quasianomalipes
CCAACGGTTAGTGTAACCAACAATGGCAAGGATGTGTCCAGCGAGAGCAATGTGAAAATCGCCTCAACTTCAGTTGGCAAAAGCACCGAAAAAGTTGTTGTCACCATTTCGGATATTAAACTGTCCCAGGCTGGCAATTATTCGATAAAGGCCACCAATGATCTGAGCCAGACTTCAGAATATTGGAATTGTACCGTTAAGTCCAAGCCGATAATTGTCAAACACTTTGAAGAAGAGTACATACACGGTGAAAAGAAACGGTGCACATGTCCGTGAGGATCGATGCATTCCTGGAAAGAAAACTGACGTGGTATCACGATGAGACCGAAATCAAGATGACCGATAAAAGATAGTGTGGATAGCGATGGCAATACCTATACACTTAAAATCACTGGCACCACTCGTGTGGATGGTGGCAAATATACCGTTAAGGCGGTCAACGAACACGGCTCGGCGGAGAGCAAAACCCAGTTGCTTTTGAAATGTGCCCCGGAACTGAAACAGAAATTGAAGAACATTACTGTCACCGAGGGCAGGCAGTAAAAAAAAAAAAAAATCAGGGAGCTTACTGTTGGTGTCGATGCGTATCCAGTTCCTCATGTCAAATGGTTTATCGATTTGAGCATTGAAATTGGATTCGAAGCGAAATGATTTTCGTATTTCTGCAAGATGATCAACACTTTCAAATTGGATCCTGTGAGCGAAGCGGTCAACCAGCAGGGAAACTCACGCTGCGGTAAACGCAATGGAACGATTATGGGTGTGCTGGAGGACTAGCTGGGCAGTGACCGTCAACTGTAAGCGAACACGACTAACAAAACATATATATTAGATAATAAGACGATATTTAAATTGCGTTTTCAGGCAAGCCCAAAATCAAAAGAAAGCTGAAGGATGTCGAGGTTAAAGAGGGAGATTCCCTAAACCCTAGAAGTTGCGATATACAGCAACCGGCCGCCGATGTCAAATGGTTAGCTAAGGCGCGCATAAAAATGAATAGGTTCATGCATTTTAAAAACATTTTAATTATAGGTTTGTTGAATGGACATGAAATTCATGAAGATGCACACATTACGATCAGCCTGAGATTCTGCAACGCATTGGAAAATTATTATTTAACTTTAAATCTGTCGAGGCAAAGGTGGAAGATGCTGGCACCTATGAGGTGAAGGCAACAAATTTCATTGGGGAGACAAACATCAAGTTGTCAAGTTCTTTGCTTTGAAAGTGAGTATATATTCTGTAAAACCCGCACATAAACAACAAAATTCTGCATTTATTTCAGACTAGATATAGTTGTGTAAGGTATTTTGGGTACATGAATTTTATTATTGGTAATATTATATTATATTATATTATATTCTATTATATTCAACACCTAGACTGGAAATATTTCAAAGAGTAATATTTAAATATTTACCACCTTGAATCGTAATCAATTTCGAAATAATTATAAATCAAAATTTAATTTTGCTTCAGTGACAATTTATCCCTGGAACAAACCGTGACAAAGACATTGATTGCCACAACTGAACAACCTGAAGAAGGGGGTAAAAACACACAGATTTCATTTTAATATACTATTACTAATATTTAAAACACAGGACGTGTGTTGTAATTATAATATTGCTGTATAAATGCGCTTTCTATGTAAGCCGGGCAATTAATCCTTTATCAGATAACAACATGAATGAATAGGTCTCGATATATTTGTAAATGAGTCATAAATATATTCTCATTTAATCTCTAAACAAGAAAAAGTATTTCAACATAGCGCATTAACTGAGTGTAAACAATTAAACTAGTTGATTTCTCGAGCATTACTGTGGCAATTGTGCATGGAACTAAATAATCTAAATTGGATAGGATGCAAACATAATTCGCCAGGGATTCTTAGGCATGCCTTCAAGAACTGTAAGGAATGTCGTGCATAATCGAGATCTGCAAATTATGACAAGCATATCGAACTAAAATATATATAATTAAAACTGAATGGTGTCTGTCAACCAACTGTGTATATAATATAAACTAACAGCGAAATCTAGCGTTGTCAAATGCAGAATACTCTGTCCATTGCATCATCTGTAATATAATTTTTGAAATATATAGATATATAGACATTCGGTGAGTCTCACGCAAAAGTTAGTGCAAAAACCATTCTAAGGAGGAGTAAACAATTTACTCCCAAGTCGGTGTAATTTTTATGCTCCTAAATTGTAGGAGATATTGAATTCGTGGGCGGGAGTAAGCGGTACAACTAACAGCAAAACTATTTCAAAAACAGAATAATATAACTTAAAAAATTGGTGGTTTTATCTCAAAACACATATATGCTCCCAAAAAAATTGATAACATGTAGCACAGAACAGGATAGGTGTATGCCAAGGCAGCTACCGATCTTTGAAGGAGATTCTTATTAATCTATCGTCTCCAGTATGCCTTTAAAATTTTGGTAGATATAGACTTTTGTGGGCGAGAGTGGGCGTGGCAGAAAAAAAGAAAAAAAAATATTATCGATTTAGACTTTTCTAAAAAATCGGCTTTTGGTGCTTACTTTCCGCGCGGCTGCGGGCGTGGCTATATAACCAATATACTCTTGCAATCTTCGGTATATGTGCATATATTTAAAATGCAAAAAATGCAAGAGGTAAGCGCTTGGCCAAAATATCCCAACAAAACGACAAAAGAAACAACATATTCAACATAGTGCAACAATTCAAATGTAAAATTCAGCAATTTCGCAAACTGTGCAATGGAATTGCCATTTAAATTGGATTAAGCGATGACACGGCAGCAATCGAAGGATTTGCCCTAAAACTGGGAATGGTATATTGTGCCTATGACTCTAACTTATGGCAACTATTTCTAACTTTAATGTAAAAATGCAACTGAATGGTGTCAACTAATTGTGTAAATAGTTTTAAATAAAAGTCATATAAAACCCTATTTTTATGAAAAAATAGGTTCAAAACCCAAACCAGAGATGTAAATGTCGGTTAACACTTTTTACATTTCGATACTTTATCAATAATATTACACCTAATTGCAGCGGTACCGAGATTGTTCACATAGATGTCTTCCAAATGCACAGTTTTGAGAGCCTTCCGCTTAAATACGAGGTCATCGCTACTGGTATTCCAAAACCGGAAGCCATTTGGTATCACGATAAGAAGCCCATTAAAGCGGACGATCATGTTGCTATAACAGTTGATGGGGTTGGTCTAAATAGAGAGAGTATCGGAAATTTTGAATGATACTAATATTAGTATATTTTAGGAGCATTATAAACTGGAAGTGAAGTCTTTGGATCTAGCCGATGCCGGTGAATACAAAGTAGTCTTGAAAAATAAATGCGGTGAAAAAAGCCATCAGGGAGTACTATCTCTCTCAGGTAAAATATATGCATATCAATGAAAACTGATAATATTACTATAATATTACTATTTATGATTATTGTAAACATAGGTGTCGCTGAGTACAGGAAACCTATACTGATCTCTAGTTCTGGATTGAAAGATCTTAAACTTAAGAAGGGCGAGAGCGTTGCGGAAACAGTAATATTCACAGCTGATCCAGTTTTCAAATGATAAGTTGAAGGACGGAAAACCAATTCAGAGCGATGAACAACTTAAACTAAAGACTGAATCGAAGGAGCTGGAAAACGGATTAGTACAATATACGTGCAATTTAAATATCATGAAAGGTAAGATTAAACCGATATTCAAAATTCACTTTATATGACAAGTTGAAACTTTAATTTAAATTGAAAAACTATTTTCAATATTAAAATAGCCGATGATAAGGACTCTGGTCGCTATGAGCTGAAGGTGAAGAATAAGTATGGAGAATTTGCCACAGCTAGTACATAGATGTGCTGGCCAAAACTGGAAATTTTGGGGCTTGAAGGATCACAAGTGTATGCCTGGTGATACGGTTCGTTTTGAAGCAACCATACTTGCCAATCCGAAACCAAAGGTCTCCTGGACCCGAGGAAATGAGAACCTTTGCAACAATGATAACTGCGAAGTCATCGCCGATGTCGATGGCGATAGTATAGAATTGTTCCTCTGCGTCCGTAGCACCAAAGGAAGACGGCAAATATACAGTTACGGCTATTAATTCCGAAGGAAGATCAATTGTGAATTCAGTTTGAATGTTCTTTTGGGTAATATTCGTATACATAAATGACCCCAAAAATACATATATCTAATATAACTGAACCTCTTTTTTTGTTCCAGTTGAGAAGCCTACGTTCATAGTTCCCCCCGAGGACCAGGAAACCCACGACCTTAAAAATGTGACAACCAAAGTAGTTGTCCATGGAGTACCGACACCTAGCATTGCATGGTTTAAGGATAACAAACCCATTGATCTGACGGCTACTAACAAAAATTCAGACGAAAAAGCATATAACGTTAAATCTAATGCGCTGGCAACCGATCAAGTTGACGGTGTCTTTGAAATAACTAAATTTAGACCAGTCGACATTGGAACGGTGAGTCTAATTTATTAAGTAAAGATATCATTATTCTAATTGTGAGTACTTTTATTTTTTAGTACACTTTGCATTGCTAAAAACGAAATTGGCGAAACGAAAGCAACATTTAAATTGAATTGGAGTCGCTGGCACCTAAGTTTGCCAAGAAATTGACAATGCTGTAGATGTCAAGGAGGATGAGCCTCTCCGCTGGAGTGTACAGTGGATGGCACCTCGCCCAGTCCATCATTCAAGACAGCGAGGAAATCAAGCCTAATTAAGGGTATTTATCCACAGCACCACTTTGCATGCAAATATTTACTATGATCTTACTCGTCCTTTATGTGATTTATACCGTAACACCTGAAGGACTTGTTAAATTGGAATCGAGCACTGTAAACCAAATGATTCGGGTGCCTACAAAATAATTATTTCCAATCCACATGGCGAAAAAGTTGCACTCTGCGCTGTAGGCCGTAAAACGTTAGTATTTATTGTATAAATCGAGTAAGAATTGCTATTTTTTTTTACCTATTTAACTTATTTTATCCGAACGTTTTATGAAACTTATATGATATTGTATCCGATATTGACTATTTTTGTGTTTGCTCATGGCCGATTATTCTAGTGCAGCTATATTTTCAAGTTTTATGGTAACTTTAAACTGTGGAACAGATGCACATGGCTATATCGCCTAGGCACCTCAATGCATATATCTAATACATTAGTATTCTCAGCTAAATCAGATACAAATCGATGCGCTTGCAACATTGATAAAATTATTAGTAGATCAGTCATTTTAATCACCATAAAAAAACATGTTTTAATAATTACTTTGAATAGCCAAGGAAATGGAACCGAAATTCGTGAAGCCCATTGAAAGCCAAAAAAGTGACCGTTGGAGAACCCCTAAAATTAACTGCCCATGTCACTGGATTCCCAGCACCCGAAATAAAATGGTATAAGGATGGTTTGCTATTACGCCCAACTTCCGGTATTAATTTCATTAATAATCCCAATGGACAAATTGGCTTGTGGTAAGAGAATTAGATTATTTATAATAATTTATTTACATATATTAATATTTTATTTGAATTCAAAAACAACTAAAGTTGATTCAATATTGTCAGGATGCTGTGGTATCTATAAATGCGTAATTGTGGAATAAGCAAGGCGAATTGGAAGGCGCAGCTAGTGTTGAGGTAGTTGCTAGGGAAGCAAAGCCAGCATTTGTTGCCGAGCTGCAGGATGCATCTAGCATTGAGGGATTCCCGGTTAAAATGGATATTAAGGTTGCTGGTTATCCACAACCGAAACTTCAATGGTTCCAGCAACGGGCATGAAATATTGCCAGATAACAAACATTTTGCCAGTTTGGGAGAATCCCGATGGCGTATATGGCTTAATCGTAGACAAAGCGGCGCCATTCCGAGTTCCGGCTTATATGAAGTTACGGCACCAATGTGGGACCAACGGCATTCAACCGCATCCAAGTTGGCAAAACTATATGTTGCACCGAAAACTGATGAAACCTCAATGGAGGAAATGCCTCAATTCGTCTCGGGCCTTCGGGATGTGAATGCCGATGAGGGTCAAGAGATGGTATTGTTTGCAGCACCCACTGACTGCAATCCTATACCAGAGATAATGTGGTCCAAGGAGGCAGTTCCATTGGTACCAAGTGAACGCCTATTAATGACATGTGGATGGAAAGCGACCGCGGGTCTAACCATAAACCCATGTATGGAAGCCTCCGATTCCGGTAATTATGTTTGCCTGCTTGCCAATCCCTTGGGCGAGGATTCATCGGCCTGCAGTGCCGCAATGTTCGCAAAGTTTACAAGGCGCCTTGTTCCTTACGCAAAAGATTTCGGATCTAACAGCAAGTTTTTGGCAACAATGCCAAAATTCCTGTTACTGTTTCTCCGGGCGTTCCTTGCCCGGAACTCCAATGGTTCTTTCAAAATAAACCCATTGAATCTTCGGACAAGTATTTCATCCATAATGATGGCGATCATCATATGCTGGCTCATCAAGGATTGCCAAGCTGCGGATCAGGGTGAATACTGATGTGCTTGCCTCCAGCTGGGGAAGGCAAAGATGTTACCAAAGGTCGTCTCGACATCGTCAATGAAGCGTGCGCATTTTTACAAAAGGCATAATTTTCTGTTGTTCTAAGTAATTGTTTGTCTCAGGTTCGCAAAAGTAAAAAACACATGCGTTCCGAGCCACCTGCATTCCCTCGAAAAACTCGGCTGCGATATTCGACAGTGGTATGAGAAATTGCGAAGCTTACTGCCTCGGTGCTACCGGATATCCGGAACCCGAAGTTGGATGGTTCTAAAGGCGATCCGGAGACTATTTCCATCTGGGAATATTGTGACTGAAAAGGAACCAAACGGTCTTCTACGCCTGGCAATTAAAAATGTTACGGATTTGGATGTGGGTCGCTACTCTTGTCGATATCTACAATCCACATGGTGACGACATTTGTCATGCCGAATTGTTCTTTGATGGTAAATGAGAGTTAATAATGGAAACTTAAGTTTCATGTTTATAATCAACATCGACTCACATCATTACTATTTATATTATTATTTACCCCATATAGTTATAGATTCGCATCAGCGTCCATTGGGAGAGCAGCACACAGACTTTAAGCAGTACAAGAAGACCGGTGCTCCGCCACCATTGCCAGATGCTCCGATTATATCACGAATGACCGACAGACGTCTACGACTATCCTGGAAACCATCGGGTTCCCTTGTCCGTCTGCTATCCGGTCACGTTTCTTTGGTGCCTGCCATGCTTCACAAACGTTTCTTACTTTTGCCACATTTAACTCCTTAACTGAATAGGTTGAAATGTTGGATTTGCGGACTGGTGATTGGCATACTTTGCAAGGCAACGTTCGTAGCCCGTGCAAGTGTGATATTAAAAACTTGGAACCACTCGGTGGATTATAAATTTAGAACACGCGTCGAAAACAAGTTTGGCGTCAGCGATCCCAGTCCGTATGCCCAAACATAGTGAATATGAGCCATTGGCCAATTTCAATTCGGCAACAAATATTGATTTCTCATTTTGTGCATGTTTGTTCCAGAGCCGGCGAAAACGTACACGTATTTACCACCTGGCACTGACTTTAGACCAGAAACTTACCATTTCCCGAAGGATTCGATGATTATCCGTCTGGGCTACATGACGGATTGCCTAAGCCCACAGTGTTTTTCAAAATAATTAATAAATTTGCATCAATTCAATTTGCATTTTATCATTACTTTTTTATATCAATTATTGTTGTATTTTTCCAGATTTCTACTTCGTGAAAATGATTTGTCCTATGGCGCCAAGGTCACAACACTGAATTAATGTGGTTCGTCTATGGATATCCTAAGCCCAAGATGACCTATTACTTTAACGACATGCAAATTGAATCCGGTGGTCGATTTGATCATAGCTACACTCGTAACGGCCAAGCGACCCTTTTCGTCAACGAGGAAAGTTATATATATATATATATATATATATAGACATATTCATACAAAGATCTTGGCAATTGTGCTACTTAAACGTTTTACTTTCGGTATAATAACGCATAAATACCCCGGGTTTACTGGTTTTCAGGATTTTCCACGATCCTTGCAATGAATTTTGCCCATTCCCATATAACTAAGTTAAAACTTCACTGCTTATTTGTTTATATCCTCTCGTTTTATAACATATACATATATATTATATTATATTATTTATATTATATTATTTTAAAAGTATGTTGGATCGCGATGTTGGATGGTATGAGGCAGTCGCCACAAATGAACATGGTGAAGCGAGACAACGAGTTCGTCTTGAAATTGCCGAGTATCCAAGATTCTTGAAGCGACCAGATGAAACATTCATAATGTCACGCAAAAATGGACGTATCGAAGCGAGATTACGGGTATTCCGTTGCTAGAGGTCCGCTGGTATAAGGATTGGAAGCTCTTGAATAGTCTTCTCGTATTGTATGTATTTTACTAATACAAAAATTAAGAACATTTGAATGATATTTAAATTGACTTGAATTTTTAGATATTGTTTTCAATACTTCAGTTCGGAAAAGTTTGTACTGATTTTGTTGAATGTTAGGATTAGGATAATCTATTTTAATCAAAAAAGCATTTTTGATCAATTAATTTTATATTATTCTCCGATGTATTCGGGGACAACAACTCCCAGATCCCGATATCTACGTACTCTCAATCCATGACTCAATAATTAAAGATGGAGGCTTGTACTCGGTCAGCGCTAGAAATATAGCTGGATCTGTTAGCACCTCGGTGACTGTACACATTGAAGACAATGAGGATCAATATATTTACAAGACCTACGGCAGACATCCATATGTGCGTCCGAAGCAATTGCGCTACGAGGATAAATATGATATTGGTGATGAGTTGGGCCGTGGAACCCAAGGAATTACTTATCATGCCGTTGAGCGTGCAACGGGCGACAATTATGCGGCAAAGATCATGTATGGAAGGCCAGAGCTGCGACCATTCATGTTGAATGAGTTGGATATGATGAACACGTTCAAATGTCACAAGCACCTAATTGGTCCCTATGACGCATGTGAGAAGGATCGCGGTACAACGACTCATCATGGAACTGGCTTGCTGGCGGAGAACTTAGCTAAGGCATAACTTACTCAAGCGAAATTATTACACGTGTACGGGGATATTGCCAACTATGTTCAACAGTCAGTTGCGGGGATTGGAGCATATGCACGATGTTGGAGCCGGTCACCGTTGGGAACGACGGTAATTATTCGTATTGCCTTAATAAAGGTTTTTTTACATTTTACACGTATTTATTTTGCATATTTCAGATCACAAGGACCTATTGATTTCAATTGTTGGTAGTGATTATACTAGAGACCTCCGACTTCGGTTTATTCACTGCAACACCAATAAACATAATCTATCAACATTGGATTATGGCATGCCGGAATTCGGTATCGCCGGAAGCTGTGAATAAAGAAGGCGTAAGCTTTTCGCATGATGTGTGGTCGATTTGGTCAATAATCACCTATGTACTGCCGTAGCGGTCGAAATCCTTTCCTTGGCGCCGATGATAGGCGATGAACTTTTACTAAGATTCGTTGATCTGGCGTCGTGCTGGAGCTCCCAAAGCGGATCCATTTTGGACAAATATCTCTGATGATGGTCGCGACTTTATAAGCCGTCTATTACTTTATAGTCCTCGAAGAAACGTTATGGATGTGGGAAGACAGCATTGCAGCATCCTTGGTTCTTTATGCTTGATCGCAAAGCCTCATTGGATGACTATCAAATTGGAACGGATCGTTTGAGAAATTATTATGATCACTTCAGAGATTGGTATGCCAATGCGTCCTGCAAGAATTACTTCCGCAGACGTCGCCTGAGTGGCTGCTTCCAACATCCATCGAAAATGGTCTACCCAAGTGGACATTCATATACCCCAGAACGTTCGCCCGAACCCTTACCGGAACCAAGAATTAGAAGCAAACGCGAAGATGTCGTCTCTAAATTCTTGCATCCAGATTACGAGCTTGGTCTCATACAATCTGAGAGCCAGTAAGTGATATATAATAATATATAGTAATATATAATAATACCTAACCTACCTCCGGGAAATTTCGATAATTATTCAGCTATCAATATGGTCCCGACACGTATTTGCTGCAATTAAGAGATGTTAGCTTCCCCGTTAGATTGCGTGAATATATGAAGGTGGCACACAGGCGATCGCCATCATTTGCATTAAACGATTCAGTTGATTGGTCGGTAAGTACAACCGCAATATGGCAACATAATCAGTGTTCGCGTGGATGTTCATAAAATATGAAAAATATATATCTCTCAGCCGCTCCGTTATTCGTGAAAGACGCCGTTTCACTGACATTATGGACGAAGAAATTGACGATGAACGCACAAGAAGTCGCATTAGCATGTATAGTGCCAATGATTCGTATTCGATTAGACGTTTGAGAACAGAGTTGGGACCCCGATTGGATGAATACACCGAGGCCGATGCGATGCTGGAGGGTCAGCGTGGTGGCTATCCACCGTTCTTCAGGGAGAAGCCACAAACGATTGCCATCACGGATAATAAGCCGGCCCACATACACCGCTTTGCCGCTGGCGATCCGGCAGCCCTGTGTACATGTGGTTCAAAAACGATATGAGCTGTGTCGGAAAGCAAGAGGATCAAGACAACCTGCGACTGATGATGGTCGTTCGATACCGGCGCTTTGAGCCAGCCGCACATTTCGATATTGGTATTCATATGGCAGTGGCCAGTAATACAGCAGGTCACAACCAGGGCAAGATGTCGCATAGTCATTGCCACATCTCCCGATGCACCCGACTCGCCGCGAGGTATCCGCAACGAGCGCAACCCAGTACCTTTTCCGGCACGGAAGCAGCTCTCGAGATGACGGACACTCTCCAGTCTTGTGCTGCGTAGAATCTGCAGTACAAACTGCAGAGCAGTGATGCGTGGACAACGGCTACGCCGATAATATTGATCATGAGTTTTATTTGTTGCACGAACTCACACCCAACACCAATTATCATGTGCGTCTGGCTTCGGTGAACCGCATTGGCTGGAGTGACATGGGAACTTCCCGTTAATGCATCGACTTCCGGCAATGACGTACCCAAAGTCCACATTACTAATGCCATGAAACACTTACAACAGTTGACGGAGAAGGGTCATGGCAACAATTCCTGAAGACGAGCGTGTCCATACCGACTATCATTGTGAGCGTGAACCGCCCACTCGGGTAACTCGACCTTCCTCCGATCAGCGAGCAGTACAGCTTTACTTTCGAGATAGCTCGCGGCGAGTTCAGTGCGATCGTGAAGGGAACGTTCAAAAGTCCACCGATACCGTCATCGTTGCCAAAATATTCGAAGTCACTGATGAAAATGAAGAAGCCATCGTCGCTGAGTTTGATAATTTCAAAACTTTGAGACATGAACGTATCCCAGCTCTATTTGCCGCCTACAAGCCAATGAACATACCGATTTCGATATTTGTGATGGAGAAACTTCAGGGTGCCGATGTCCTAACCTACTTTAGCAGTCGTCACGAATACTCGGAACAGATGGTTTCCTGTGTAATCACTCAACTATTGGATGCTCTGCAATATTTGCACTGGCGTGGATATTGTCATCTGAATATTCAGCCCGATAATGTTGTTATGGCATCGGTGCGATCAATTCAAGTGAAACTTGTCGATTTTGGCGCAGCAAAGAAAGTAAATAAATTGGGAATAAAAATAACACCAACTGGCATGTTGGACTTCCAGCCCCCAGAGATGATTAACGATGAGCCAGTCGTCCCACAGAGCGACATCTGGTCGCTGGGTGTGCTCACCTACCTGCTCCTGTCCGGTTGTAGTCCATTCCGTGGCAATGACGAGTATGAAACTACACAGAATATTTCATTTGTGAGATATCGTTTCGAAAATCTCTTCAAAGAGTGTTACACCAGAAGCAACCAGATTTTATTATGCCGCTATTCAAGCTGTCATCCCACGTAAGTGTAGTCTTCCTACTCGTTTAATTCAAAACATATTAATTGATCAATTTTGCCATCACAACAATTAGAAAAGACCATTCACAGACGATTGTCTGGGCGGCAGATGGCTGATGTCCTCAGATTATATGGTTAGGCGAGCGTGCCATATTCTTGGGAAGTCGACTAAAGGTACTTAAAATGAGGTTTTATTATGGAATTTTGTTATTAATACCACACCTATTGTTACCATCCGAACAGGACTTTAGTGATGAATATCATGATCTTAAAAGCAAATCACAACATCCAAGTCTCTTTATGCGGTTGAAGGGCGGACCGACTCCTTCACAACTGCTCCGATCAAATAGCATTCAAGAGGAATTGCCAACAACATTTTAGATAAATAGGGCAACAAAAATCAATGTTATGAATTTTCTCTTCTATTTCAGCTTTCGAATTACGAAAATAATAAAAATTGAGATACCAAATATTTAATTAATAATTCGGTCTTTTTAATCGAGAATCGACAACGAGGATATTGTGAGATATGCCTTATTGGTATGGGATTGGGATTTATTCTTAGCTGTTTGTTATTTTTCCAAGCTAACTTGAATTGAAATAGAACAGATAAGCCAGGTAAAAGGACAAATCGGCAACACTGGTAACCAGTTTAGCAAGGAGTGCTTCCAACTATCGATAACTTTAACTGGATGCAAAACCCAAAAAAAGTCGTAAATGAAAATGATGGACGAAAGCCAAAATAAGTTTTAAGCACATTGTTAAGTAAATTAGTTATGTAATGAAGAAAATTATATGAATTCGGAAGGTATTTTTAAGTAAAATGATAATACCCGCCACAAGGATATTCAAAGTATCGGGTATAACCGCAAAAGTGCTAAAATAGCCACCATATACGATTAATCGGAGTTTGACTTACATCAAGTAAAACTATTGATTAACAAAAACATATATATATATATATATATTTACATAGTGATGTTTAAGTCTTAAATATACAACACCATCATTAGCTAATAAAGATGTATTGTGTAATTTTATTCCTAAAGTTTCCATTTAGTGTATTTTAGATACACACACATACATGCACACATGTAGGTTGATCGATTGAAGGTAAAATTACAAGCGATTAAAAAAAACAGCAGCTGCTCAGCAGCTCATATTATGTACATATTTATTTGTTGTAGTCCATTTGCACATATGCAAGAAGCAAGTAAGCAACTTTTTTGGCTTTCTCCTGCTGAGTCATTGAGCTAAAAAAGCGGCCAACGATGTTGGCCATGTAAACAATACAAGAATACAAAGCAAACAGCTGCTGTTAAGTTTAGACAGACCTTCGCAAGAAAAACATTAATATATATAAATATATAAATAAGTATGTTTTGAATCTATTGTCATGCCAGTAATAACAACATCTGAATCTGTAAAGTCAAAAGAACACATTTAACATCAGTCGGAAGACAACATATCCAGCCAATTTCAATGTGGAGTGTAAATCTAAATGTTGGATGAAATAAGAAAAATGTCAAATTAATTCGTTTCTAATCGGACGAAGTGCAGTTGTCTACCCCAAAAATGGTCATTTCGTTGTAAATGGCACAAAAAGTTGGCAATAACCTTAGCACTTATTGTAATTTGTATACTGATTATTTTCGCCTATACAGATATATTTCGAAATAAAATATTTTCGATATTTCTGTCCGATGGGTTCGACAAGGTGACAAATATTGGAAAACTGCAGACAGGCTATTACTATAATAATAATAAGCAAGCAGCAGTCGCATTCAATTCAACAAATCATTCACCGAAATCAATGCAATATCTACTGAGTTATTCTCCGCTCCAACTGAACCTGAGCACACATCTGAAAGCGTTTTCTTCCAACTACAATATATTTGTTATATACACCAAAGAGAACTATCGTCTGCATATGAAGTTTGATTTGTTTGCACATAGCCTGCTTAAACATACAAATGCTCAATTGCATTTACACATTATAACCGATAAGAAGAGTGAAGTATCTGTATTGGAAATACTTCAGAGGAAAATTCGAAAATTTAAGCGAATACACCCGCACATGATGAAATAAAATATATAACGGATAAGCTGTTGCCATATTTTAGTTCATCGCCCAATTCATATTATTCGGATTCGTTATTTTTCTTATCAATTGTCACCGCATTGCTGATAAGAGTTGTAGATCGCGCTATTCTTTTTGATTTATATTGCTTTTCGATCGGACATACGGTTACTTTTGAATTCGACTGATTTTTGCCACATCAAACTTTTTGGATTAGCGCCGGAATTAACGCCAGTCTATCGACATATACTCTACCGTTACCGTACACGATTCCCGAAATCTAATTTCGGCAATCCATATAATCCAATACAATTAGGAGGAAAGAAAAACAATGAAAATAAGTTAGTATCTAGTCGCAATCGTGATCGTCATGGTTATCCTGGCCTCAACTCTGGTGTGGTACTTATGCTACTAAATCGCATAAGGGATTCTAAAACATACATCAATCTGTTTAATTAACAAGATAACAATTTTATAATCCTAATAATGTTATAATTAATTAAAATTTTTAAGCGAACTCCGATTAAAATTACAAAATCTTGATAAATTATTAATTCTTAAGACAAATATAAAATGAATTAAGTTAAGTCCAATTCCTTTTGAATAAATTTTTAAGAGGTGATATCATCCAGATCCTTGGACAGCAAGAAGGCTAGCTGGAAAAAAATATGTAACTCACCAATTTTTAAAGAAAAACCTGTAAAGCTTCCCGTTACACCCAAAAAGTGACTTAATGCCAATTTTAGCTTTTTGTGTACAATGTATTTTATTAAATGAAATGTTTGTATTTCATCTCTCTGGAATACGTGTATTACAATTGCCATGATACATTTTGATAACACCCTCACATCGGAAATATGCATCGAATAGATTACTATAGCCGTGGTCCTTCCACCAGGTGCACAGCTGCCTATTCCAGACACAGTCTAATCTGTATATCAAATTTGGATATTCATAGCCAAGAAGTGTAAAAAAGTCTTGGTCTCCGAGATGACCCTTAAACGAATATTTTGCAACCAATCGATTAACTTCAAATTGCGTTAACATCTCGATGTATGTTTTAGAATCTCTTATGCGATTTAGTAGCATAAGTACCACACCAGAGTTGAGGCCAGGATAACCATGACGATCACGATTGCGACTAGATACTAACTTATTTTCATTGTTTTTCTTTCCTCCTAATTGTATTGGATTATATGGATTGCCGAAATTAGATTTCGGGAATCGTGTACGGTAACGGTAGAGTATATGTCGATAGACTGGCGTTAATTCCGGCGCTAATCCGAAAAGTTGATGTGGCAAAAATCGATCGAATTCTGCAAAAAGTAACCGTATGTCCGATCGAAAAACAATATCACAATCAAAAAGAATAGCGCGATCTAAACTCTTATCAGCAATGCGATGCAAACCGAGTGATAAGAAAAATAACGAATCCGAATAATATGAATTGGGCGATGAACTAAAATATGGCAACAGCTTATCCGTTATATCTTGTATTATATCCGAACAGATTTTCACATCATACATCGTATAGATTAATATTCGCTTAAATTTTCGAATTTTCCTCTGAAGTATTTCCAATACAGATACTTCACTCTTCTTATCGGTTATAATGTGTAAATGCAATTGAGCATTTGTATGTTTAAGCAGGCTATGTGCAAACAAATCAAACTTCATATGCAGACGATAGTTCTCTTTGGTGTATATAACAAATATATTGTAGTTGGAAGAAAACGCTTTCAGATGTGTGCTCAGGTTCAGTTGGAGCGGAGAATAACTCAGTAGATATTGCATTGATTTCAAATTTGAATGATTTGTTGAATTGAATGCGACTGCTGCTTGCTTATTATTATTATAGTAATAGCCTGTCTGCAGTTTTCCAATATTTGTCACCTTGTCGAACCCATCGGACAGAAATATCGAAAATATTTTATTTCGAAATATATCTGTATAGGCGAAAATAATCAGTATACAAATTACAATAAGTGCTAAGGTTATTGCCAACTTTTTGTGCCATTTACAACGAAATGACCATTTTTTGGGGTAGACAACTGCACTTCGTCGATTGACAATTAATTTGACATTTTCTTGTTCATCCAACAATTGTGATTTACACTCCACATTGAAATTGGCTGGATATGTTTTATGCTTCCGACTGATGTTAAATGTGTTCTTTGCCATTTTACGAGTTCAGATGTTGTTGTACCTGGCATGACAATAGATTCAAAACATACTTATTTATATATTTATATATATTAATGTTTTCTTGCGAAGGTCTGTCTAAACTTAACAGCAGCTGTTTAGCTGTATTCTTATTGTTAATTTGCACACTGGCCAACATCGTTGGCCGCTTTTTAGCTCAATGACTCAGCAGGAAGCCAAAAAAGTTGCTTGCATGCTTCTTGCATATGTGCAAATGAACAAACAAATAAATATGTACATAATATGAACTGCTGAGCAGCTGCTGTTTTTTAATCATGCCTTAATTTTACCTTCAATCGATCAACCTACATGTGTGCATGTATGTGTGTGTATCTAAAATACACTAAATGGAAACTTTAGGAATAAAATTACACAATACATCTTTATTAGCTAATGATGGTGTTGTATATTTAAGACTTAAACATCACTATGTAAATATATATATATATATATATGTTTTTTGTTAATCAATAAGTTTGCTAGCGATGTAAGTCAAATTCGATTAATCGTATATAGTGCGGCTATTTTAGCCTTTTTGCGGTTATACCCGATACTTTGAATATCCTTGTGGCGGGTATTATCATTTTACCACCCAAAATACCTTCCGAATTCATATAATTTTCTTCATTACATAACTAATTTACTTAACAATGTGCTTAAAACTTATTTTGGCTTTCGTCCTTGGAAAATTTTCGTTTGGCCTTTTTTTGGGTTTTGCATCCAGTTAAAGTTATCGATAGTTGGAAGCACTCCTTGCTAAACTGGTTACCAGTGTTGCCGATTTGTCCTTTTACCTGGCTTATCTGTTCTATTTCAATTCAAGTTAGCTGGAAAAATAACAAACAGCTAAGAATAAATCCCAATCCCATACCAATAAGGCATATCTCAAATATCCTCGTTGTCGATTCTCGATTAAAAAGACCGAATTATTAATTAAATATTTGGTATCTCAATTTTTATTATTTTCGTAATTCGAAAGCTGAAATAGAGAGAAAATTCATAACAACCGTTGGTTTTTTGTTAGCTATTTATCTAAAATGTTGTTAGCAATTCCTCTTGAATGCTATTTGATCGGAGCAGTTGTGAAGGAGTCGGTCCGCCTTCAACCGCATAAAGAGACTTGGATGTTGTGGCTGATTTGCTTTTAAGATCATGATATTCATCACTAAAGTCCTGTTCGGATGGTAACAATAGGTGTGGTATTAATAACAAAATTCCATAATAAAACCTCATTTTAAGTACCTTTAGTCGACTTCCCAAGAATATGGCACGCTCACGCTTCCTAACCATATAATCTGAGGACATCAGCCATCTGTGCTCCAGACAATCGTCTGTGAATGGTCTTTTCCTAATTGTTGTGATAGCAAAATAATTAATTATATGTTTTAATTAAACAGTAGGAAGACTACACTTACGTGGGATGACGCTTGAATAGCAGCATAATAAATCTGGTTGCTTCTGGTGTAACCTCTTTGAAGAGATTTTCGAAACGATATCTCACAAATGAAATATTCTGTGTAGTTTCATACTCGTCATTGCCACGGAATGGACTACAACCGGACAGGAGCAGGTAGGTGAGCACACCCAGCGACCAGATGTCGCTCTGTGGGACGACTGGCTCATCGTTAATCATCTCTGGGGGCTGGAAGTCCAACATGCCAGTTGGTGTTATTTTTATTCCCAATTTATTTACTTTCTTTGCTGCGCCAAAATCGACAAGTTTCACTTGAATTGATCGCACCGATGCCATAACAACATTATCGGGCTGAATATTCAGATGACAATATCCACGCCAGTGCAAATATTGCAGAGCATCCAATAGTTGAGTGATTACACAGGAAACCATCTGTTCCGAGTATTCGTGACGACTGCTAAAGTAGGTTAGGACATCGGCACCCTGAAGTTTCTCCATCACAAATATCGAAATCGGTATGTTCATTGGCTTGTAGGCGGCAAATAGAGCTGGGATACGTTCATGTCTCAAAGTTTTGAAATTATCAAACTCAGCGACGATGGCTTCTTCATTTTCATCAGTGACTTCGAATATTTTGGCAACGATGACGGTATCGGTGGACTTTTGAATTCCCTTCACGATCGTACTGAACTCGCCGCGAGCTATCTCCGAAATAAAGCTGTACTTATCGCTGACGGAGGAATCAGTTACCCAGGTGGGCGGTTCACGCTCACAATGATAGTCGGTATGGACACGCTCTTCTTCAGGAATTATTTCCTGACCCTTCTCCGTCAACTGTTGTAAGTGTTTCATGGCATTAGTAATGTGGACTTTGGGTACGTCATTGCCGGAAGTCGATGCATTAACGGGAATTCCCATGTCACTCCAGCCAATGCGGTTCTTCGAAGCCAGACGCACATGATAATTGGTGTTGGGTGTGAGTTCGTGCAATAAATAAAACTCATGATCAATATTATCGGCAACCGTTGTCCACGCATCACTGCTCTGCAGTTTGTACTGCAGACTATAGCACAAGACTGGAGAGTGTCCGTCATCTCGAGGCTGCTTCCATCTTAAGAGTATTTCGGTTGCGCTCGTTGCGGATACCTCCGGCGAGTCGGGTGCATCGGGAAGTGTGGCAATGACTATGCGACATCTTGCCACAGTTTGACCTGCCTTATTTCTGGCCACTGCCTTATAGATACCAATATCGAAATGTACGGCTGGCTCAAAGCGCAGTATCGAACGACCATCATCGTCATAGGTTATCTTGATCCTCTTGCTTTCCGACACAACCATATCGTTTTTGAACCACTGTACACAGGGCTTCGGATCGCCAACGGCAAAGCAGTGTATGTGGGCCGGCTTATTATCCGTGATGGCAATCGTTTGTGGCTTCTCCCTGAAGAACGGTGGATAGCCACCACGCTGACCCTCCAGCATCGCATCGGCCTCGGTGTATTCATCCAATCGGGGTCCCAACTCTGTTCTCAAACGTCTAATCGAATACGAATCATTGGCACTATACATGCTAATGCGACTTCTTGTGCGTTCATCGTCAATTTCTTCGTCCATAATGTCAGTGAAACGGCGTCTTTCACGAATAACGGGCAGCTGAAAGATATATATTTTTCATATTTTAGAACATCCACGAAACACTGATTATGTTGCCATATTACGGTTGTACTTACCGACCAATCAACTGAATCGTTTAATGCAAATGATGGCGATCGCCTGTGTGCCACCTTCATATATTCACGCAATCTAACGGGGAAGCTAACATCTCTTAATTGCAGCAAATACGTGTCGGGACCATATTGATAGCTGAATAATTATCGAAATTTCCCGGAGGTAGGTTAGGTATTATTATATATTACTATATATTATTATATATCACTTACTGGCTCTCAGATTGTATGAGACCAAGCTCGTAATCTGGATGCAAGAATTTAGAGACGACATCTTCGCGTTTGCTTCTAATTCTTGGTTCCGGTAAGGGTTCGGGCGAACGTTCTGGGGTATATGAATGTCCACTTGGGTAGACCATTTTCGATGGATGTTGGAAGCAGCCACTCAGGCGACGTCTGCGGAAGTAATTCTTGCAGGACGCATTGGCATACCAATCTCTGAAGTGATCATAATAATTTCTCAAACGATCCGTTCCAATTTGATAGTCATCCAATGAGGCTTTGCGATCAAGCATAAAGAACCAAGGATGCTTCAATGCTGTCTTCACATCCATACGTTCTTCAGGACTATAAAGTAATAGACGGCTTATAAAGTCGCGACCATCATCAGAGATATTTGTCCAAAATGGATCACTGAAATCCCAACGGCCTTCACGAATCTTAGTTAATGTTTCCCTATCATCGGCGCCAAGGAAAGGATTTCGACCGCTAAGCAGTACATAGGTGATTAAACCAATCGTCCACATATCATGCGAAAAGCTTACGCCTTCTTTATTCACAACTTCCGGCGATACGAATTCCGGCATGCCATAATCCAATGTTGATAGATTATGCTTATTGATCTTGCGTGATAAACCGAAGTCGGAAATCTTAATATAATCACTACCAACAATTGAAATCAATAGGTCCTTGATCTGAAATATGCAAAATAAATAAGTGTAAAATATCAAAAAACCTTTATTAAAGCAATATGAATAATTACCGTCATTCCCATGTGACCGACTCCAACATCATGCATATGCTCCAATCCCCATAGCGACTGTTGAACATAGTTGGCAATATCCCGTTCCGTGTAATAATTTCGCTTGAGTAAGTTATCCTTAACAAGTTCTCCGCCAGCAGCCAGTTCCATGATGAGTGTTATACCGCGATCATTCTCATATGCGTCATAGGGACGAATTAGGTGCTTATGATTGAACATGTTCATCATATCCAACTCATTCAACATGAATGGTCGCAGCTCTGGCCTTCCATACATGATCTTTGCCGCATAATTGTCGCCCGTTGCACGCTCAACGGCATGATAAGTAATTCCTTGGGTTCCACGACCCAACTCATCACCAATATCATATTTATCCTCGTAGCGCAATTGCTTCGGACGCACATATGGATGTCTGCCGTAGGTCTTGTAAATATATTGATCCTCATTGTCTTCAATGTGTACAGTCACCGAGGTGCTAACAGATCCAGCTATATTTCTAGCGCTGACCGAGTACAAGCCTCCATCTTTAATTATTGAGTCATGGATTGAGAGTACGTAGATATCGGGATCATAGGAGTGTGTCTAGTATACATCGGAGATAATATAAAATTAATTGATCAAAAATGCTTTGATTAAAATAGATTATCCTATCCTAACATTCAACAAAATCAGTACAAACTTTTTCGAACTGAAGTATTGAAAACAATATCTATCGTCAATTTATAAATATATTCAAATGTTCTTAATTTTTTTTGTATTATTAAAATACATACCTTAATACGAGAAGACTCAGCTAAGAGCTTCCAATCCTTATACCAGCGGACCTCTGGCAACGGAATACCCGTAATCCTCGCTTCGATACGTCCATTTTTGCGTGACATTATGAATGTTTCATCTGGTCGCTTCAAGAATCTTGGATACTCGGCAATTTCAAGACGAACTCGTTGTCTCGCTTCACCATGTTCATTTGTGGCGACTGCCTCATACCATCCAACATCGCGATCCAACATACTTTTAAAATAATATAATATAAATAATATAATATAATATATATGTATATGTTATAAAACGAGAGGATATAAACAAATAAGCAGTGAAGTTTTAACTTAGTTATATGGGAATGAGCCAAAATTCATTGCAAGGATCGTGGAAAATCCACAAAAAAAAACCAATCAGCCCAAAGATTGTTGTGCGTTATTATACCGAAAGTAAAACGTTTAGTGGCATACAATTGCCAAGATCTTTGTATGAATATGTCTATATATATATATATATATATATAAGACACTTACTCGTTGACGAAAAGGGTCGCTTGGCCGTTACGCGTGTAGCTATGATCAAATCGACCACCGGATTCAATTTGCATGTCGTTAAAGTAATAGGTCATCTTGGGCTTAGGATATCCATAGACGAACCACATTAATTCAGTGTTGTGGCCCTTGACGCCATAGGACAACCATTTTCACGAAGTAGAAATTGAAAATACAACAATAATTGATATAAAAGTAATGATAAAATGCAAATTGAATTGAAATTACCCAAATTTATATTAATTATTTTGAAAGAAAACTTACTGTGGAGCTGAGCCAATCCGTCAGGTGGCGGACGTTCGATGTCAAAGTCCTTCGGGAAATATGGTGAAGTTTCTGGTCTAAAGTCAGTGCCAGGTGGTAAATACGTGTAAGTTTTCGCCGGCTCTGGAACAAGCTTATGCCTAAAAATGAAGAGAAATCAATATTTATTTGCCGATTGAGAGATTATTGTGGCTCATATTCACCTATATGTTTGGGCATACGGACTGGGATCGCTGACACCAAACTTGTTTTCGACGCGTATTCTAAATTTATAATCCTGAGTGGTTCCAAGTTTTTAATATCACACGCACAGCTACGAACGCCAGTTCTCAAAGTATGCCAATCACCGTCCGGCAAATCCAACATTTCAACCTATTCAGTTAAGGAGTTAAATGTGGCAAAAGTAAGAAACGTTTGTGAAGCATGCAGTTACCTGAAACGTGACCGGATAGCGAGCGGACAAGGGAACCGATGGTTTCCAGGATAGTCGTAGACGTCTGTCGGTCATTCGTGATATAATCGGAGCATCTGGCAATGGTGGCGGAGCACCGGTCTTCTTGTGCTGCTTAAAGTCTGTGTACTGCTCTCCCAATGGACGCTGATGCGAATCTATAACTATATGGGGTAAATAATATAAATAGTAATGATGTGAGTCGATGTTGATTATAAACATGAAACTTAAGTTTCCATTATTAATCTCATTTACCATCAAAGAACAATTCGAGCATGACAAATGTCGTCACCATGTGGATTGTAGATAACATGACAAGAGTAGCGTCCCACATCCAAATCCGTAACATTTTTAATTGCCAGGCGTAGAAGACCGTTTGGTTCCTTTTCAGTCACAATATTCTCAGATGGAAATAGTCTCTGATCATTTTTGAACCATTCAACTTCGGGTTCCGGATATCCGGCAGCTACAGGCAGTAAACTTCGCTGTCATACCCTCATAGATATCGCAATCTCCGATTTTTTTAAGGAATACAGGTGGCTCGGAGACGCATGTGTTTTTTACTTAAAAAATTAGATAAACAATTACTTAGTCAACAGAAAATTATACTCCTTTGTAAAAAAATACTTACACTTCATTGACGATATCGAGACGACCTTTGGTAATATCTTTGCCTTCCCTATTGGAGGCAATACATTTGTATTCACCCTGATCCGCGGCTTGGCAATCCTTGACAGTCAGTATATGATGATCGCCATCATTATGGATGAAATACTTGTCCGAAGATTCAATGGGTTTATTTTGAAAGAACCATTGGAGTTCCGGATAAGGAACGCCCGAAACAGTAACAGGAATTTTGGCATTGTTGCCAAAAACTTGCTGTAGATCCGAAATCTTTTGCGTAAAGACCGGCGCCTTGTAAACTTTGCGAACATTCGCATTACAGGCCGATGAATCCTCGCCCAAGGGATTGGCAAGCAGGCAAACATAATTACCGGAATCGGAGGTTTCCACAGGGTTTATAGTTAGACCCGCGTGCTTTCCATCACATGTCATTAATAGGCGTTCACTTGGTACCAATGGAACGCCATCCTTGGACCACATTATCTCTGGTATAGGATTGGCAATAAATGGTGCTGACAATACCATCTCTTGACCCTCATCGGCATTCACATCCCGAAGACCCGAGACGAATTGAGGCATTTCCTCCATTGAGGTTTCATCAGTTTTTGGTGCAACATATAGTTTTGCCTTCGGATGCGGTTGATCCTTCCGAATTTTGTGCTATAACTTCATATAAGCCGGAATCAGTTGGCGCCGTTTTGTCTGGAACGATTAAGCTATATACGCCATCGGGATTCTCCAAAATGGCAAAATGTTTGTTATCTGGCAATATTTCATGCCCGTTGTGGAACCATTGAAGTTTCGGTTGTGGATAACCAATAACCTTAATATCCATTTTAACCGGGAATCCCTCAATGCTAGATGCATCCTGCAGCTCGGCAACAAATGCTGGCTTTGCTTCCCTAGCAACTACCTCAACATTAGCTGCGCCTTCCAATTCGCCTTGCTTATTCACAATTACGCATTTATAGATGCCAGCATCCTGGCCATCAACGGAATCAACGCTAGTTGTTTTTTGAATTCGAATAAAATATTAATATATGTAAATAAATTATTATAAATAATCTAATTCTCTTACCACAAGCCAATTTGTCCATTGGGATTATTAATGAAATTAATACCGGAAGTTGGGCGTAATAGCAAACCATCCTTATACCATTTTATTTCGGGTGCTGGGAAACCAGTGACATGGGCAGTTAATTTTAGGGGTTCTCCAACGGTCACTTTTTGGCTTTCAATGGGCTTCACGAATTTCGGTTCCATTTCCTTGGCTATTCAAGAAGTAATTATTAAAACATGTTTTTTATGGTGATTAAAATGACTGATCTACTAATAATTTTATCAATGTTGCAAGCGCATCGATTTGTATCTGATTTAGCTGAGATTACTAATGTATTTGATATATGCATTGAGGGTGCCTAGGCGATATAGCCATGTGCATCTGTTCCACAGTTTAAAGTTACCTTAAAACTTGAAATATAGCTGCACTAGGAATAATCGGCCATGAGCAAACACACAAAAATGATCAATATCGGACTACAATATCATATAGATTTCATAGAAACATTCGGATAAAATAAGTTAAATAGGTAAAAAAAATAGCAATTCTTACTCGATTTATACAATAAATACTAACGTTTTACAGCCACAGCGCAGAGTGCAACTTTTTCGCCATGTGGATTGGAAATAATTATTTTGTAGGCACCCGAATCATTTGGTTTACAGTGCTCGATTTCCAATTTAACAAGTCCTTCAGGTGTTGTTGTCAAAATCACACTGCAAAGACAAAGAGTAAAGGATGTAGTAAATATTTGCATGCAAAGTGGTGTTTCATGGATAAATACCCTTGGCTAGGCTTGATTTCCTCGCTGTCCTTGAACCAGTGGACTGTGGGCAGGGGACTGCCATCCACTGTGCACTCCAGCAGGAGAGGCTCATCCTCCATGACATCTACAGCATTGTCCAATTTCTTGGCAAACTTGGGTGCCAGCGACTCCAATTCCAATTTAAATGTTGCTTTCGTTTCGCCAATTTCGTTTTTAGCAATGCAAGTGTACTAAAAAATAAAAGTACTCACAATTAGAATAATGATATCTTTACTTAATAAATTAGACTCACCGTTCCAATGTCGACTGGTCTAAATTTAGTTATTTCAAAGACACCGTCAACTTGATCGGTTGCCAGCGCATTAGATTTAACGTTATATGCTTTTTCGTCTGAATTTTTGTTAGTAGCCGTCAGATCAATGGGTTTGTTATCCTTAAACCATGCAATGCTAGGTGTCGGTACTCCATGGACAACTACTTTGGTTGTCACATTTTTAAGGTCGTGGGTTTCCTGGTCCTCGGGGGGAACTATGAACGTAGGCTTCTCAACTGGAACAAGAAAAGAGGTTCAGTTATATTAGATATATGTATTTTTGGGAATCACATTTATGTATACGAATATTACCAAGAACATTCAAACTGAATTCACAGTCAGATCTTCCTTCGGAATTAATGGCCGTAACTGTATATTTGCCGTCTTCCTTTGGTGCTACGGACTGGAAGACAATTCTATACTTATCGCCATCGACATCGGCGATGACTTCGCAGTTATCATTGTTGCAAAGGTTCTCATTTCCTCGGGTCCAGGAGACCTTTGGTTTCGGATTGGCAAGTATGGTTGCTTCAAACAGACCGTATCACCAGGCATACACTTGTGATCCTTCAAGCCCAAAATTTCCGGTTTGGCCAGCACATCTATGTACCCAGCTGTGGCAAATTCTCCATACTTATTCTTCACCTTCAGCTCATAGCGACCAGAGTCCTTAATATCGGCTATTTTAATATTGAAAATAGTTTTTCAATTTAAATTAAAGTTTCAACTTGTCATATAAAGTGAATTTTGAATATCGGTTTAATCTTACCTTTCATTATATTTAAATTGCACGTATATTGTACTAATCCGTTTTCCAGCTCCTTCGATTCAGTCTTTAGTTTAAGTTGTTCATCGCTCTGAATTGGTTTTCCGTCCTTCAACCAAACAATTTCTGGCTTTGGATCAGCTGTGAATATTACTGTTTCCGCAACGCTCTCGCCCTTCTTAAGTTTAAGATCTTTCAATCCAGAACTAGAGATCAGTATAGGTTTCCTGTACTCAGGACACCTATTTTTACAATAATCATAAATGTTATAGTAATATTATTAGATTTCAATGATATGTATATATTTTACCTGAGAGAGATAGGACTCCCTGATGGCTTTTTTCACCGCATTTATTTTTCAAGACTACTTTGTATTCACCGGCATCGGCTAGATCCAAAGACTTCACTTCCAGTTTATAATGCTCCTAAAATATACTAATATTAGTATCATTCAAAATTTCCGATACTCTCTCTATTTAGACCAACCCCATCAACTGTTATAGCAACATGATCGTCCGCTTTAATGGGCTTCTTATCGTGATACCAAATGGCTTCCGGTTTTGGAATACCAGTAGCGATGACCTCGTATTTAAGCGGAAGGCTCTCAAAACTGTGCATTTGGAAGACATCTATGTGAACAATCTCGGGTACCGCTGCAATTAGGTGTAATATTATTGATAAAGTATCGAAATGTAAAAAGTGTTAACCGACATTTACATCTCTGGTTTGGTTTTGAACCTATTTTCATAAAAATAGGGTTTTATATGACTTTTATTTAAAACTATTTACACAATTAGTTGACACCATTCAGTTGCATTTTTATATTAAAGTTAGAAATAGTTGCCATAAGTTGAAGTCATAGACTTAATTATACCATTCCAGTTTTTAGGGCAATCCTTCGATTGCTGCTGCATCTCATCGCTTAATCCAATTTAAATGCTTCAATTCCATGCACAGTTGCGAATTGCTGAGAATTTTACATTTAATTATTTACACTTATTTGAATATGTTGTTTGCTTTTGTCGTTTCGTTGGGATATTTGGCCAAGCACTTACCTCTTACATTTTTTACATTTAAATATATACACATATACCGAAGATACAAGAGTATATTGGTTATATAGCCACGCCCGCAGCTGCGCCGATAAGCACCAAAGCCGATTTTTAGAAAAGTCTAAATCGATAATATTTTTTTTCTTTTTTTTTCTGCCACGCCCACTCTCGCCCACAAAAGTCTATATCTACCAAAATTTTAAAGGCATACTGGGACGATAGATTAATAAGAATCTCCTTCAAAGATCGGTATTTCTTGGCTACACCTATCCTGTTCTGTGCTACATGTTATCAATTTTTTTTGGGAGCATATATGTGTTTTGAGATAAAACCACCAATTTTTTAAGTTATATTATTATTTTTGAAATAGTATGTTAGTTGTACCGCTTACTCCTGCCCACGAATTCAATATCTCCTACAATTTAGGAGCTAAAATTACCAAACTTGGGAGATAAATTGTTACTCCTCCTTAGAATGGTTTTGCCTAGCACACCGCGAGAATCACGAATGTCTATATATCTATATATTTCAAAAATTATATTACAGATGATGCAATGGACGAGTATTCTGCATTTGACAACGCTTGATTTCGCTTGTTAATTTATATTATATACACAATTAGTTGACAGACACCATTCAGTTTTAATTATATATATTTTAGTTCGATATGCTTGTCATAATTTGCAGTCCTAGATTTATGCATTTTATTCCTTCAGTTCTTAAGGCATTCTTAAGATCCCTGGCGAATTATGTTTGCATCCTATCCAATTTAGATTATTTAATTCCATGCACAATTGCAAAAGTAATGCTGAGAAATCATTAATTTAATTGTTTACACTCAATTAATGCGCTTGTTGAAATACTTTTTTCGTTTAGAGTAAATGAGAATATATTTATGACTCATTTACAAATATATCGAGACCTATTCATTCATGTTGTTATCTGATAAAGTTAATTGCCGGCTTACATAGAAAGCGCATTTATACAGCAATATTATAATTACAACACACGTCCTGTGTTTTAAATATTAGTAATAGTATATTAAAATGAAATCTGTGTGTTTTACCCCCTTCTTCAGGTTGTTCAGTTGTGGCAATCAATGTCTTTGTCACGGTTTGTTCCAGGGATAAATTGTCACTGGCTAAATTAAATTTTGATTTATAATTATTTCGAAATTGATTACGATTCAAGGTGGTAAATATTTAAATATTACTCTTTGAAATATTTCCGGTCTTGGTGTTGAATATAATAGAATATAATATAATATAATATAATATTACCAATAATAAAATTCATGTACCCAAAATACCTTACACAACTATCTGTCTGAAATAAATGTAAATTTTGTTGTTTTGTATGGGTTTTACGAATATATACTCACTCAAAACAAGAACTTGACAACTTGATGTTGTCTCCCCAATGAAATTTGTTGCCTTCACCTCATAGGTGCCAGCATCTTCCTGCCTCGACAGATTTAAAGTTAAATAATAATTTTCAATGCGTTGCGAATCTCGGCTGATCTTAATGTGTGCATCTTCATGAATTTCATGTCCATTCTTAAACCTATAATTAAAATGTTTTTAAAATGCATGAACTATTCATTTTTTTATGTATTAACTAACCATTTGACATCGGCTTCTGGGGTGCTGTATATCTCAACTTCTAGGGTTAGGGAATCTCCCTCTTTAACCTCGACATCCTTCAGCTTTCTTTTGATTTTGGGCTTGCCTGAAAACGTAATTTAAATATCGTCTTATTATCTAATATATATGTTTTATTAATGTGTTCGCTTACAGTTGACGGTCACTGTACAGCTGTCCTCCAGCACACCATAATCGTTCATTATTTTACAGCAGTAGTTTCCCTGCTGGTTGACGGCCGCTTCCTTTAGGATCAATTTGAAAGTGTTATCATCTTGCGAAATACGAAAATCATTTCGCTTCGAATCAATTTCAATGCCATCGATAAACCATTTGACATGAGGAACTGGATACGCATCGACACCAACAGTAAGCTCCACATTCGATTCACCCTCGGTGACAGTAATGTTCTTCAATTTCTGTTTCAGTTCCGGGGCACATTTCAAAAGCAACTGGGTTTTGCTCTCCGCCGAGCCGTGTTCGTTGACCGCCTTAACGGAATATTTGCCACCATCCACGCGAGTGGTGCCAGTGATTTTAAGTGTATAGGTATTGCCATCGCTATCCACACTATATCTTTTATCGGTCATCTTGATTTCGGTCTCATCGTGATACCACGTCAGTTTTGCCTCGGGGAATGCATCGATCCTCACGGACATGTGCACCGTTTCTTTTTCACCGTGTATGTACTCTTCTTCAAAGTGTTTGACAATTATCGGCTTGGACTTAACGGTACAATTCCAATATTCTGAAGTCTGGCTCAGATCATTGGTGGCCTTTATCGAATAATTGCCAGCCTGGGACAGTTTAATATCCGAAATGGTGACAACAACTTTTTCGGTGCTTTTGCCAACTGAAGTTGAGGCGATTTTCACATTGCTCTCGCTGGACACATCCTTGCCATTGTTGGTTACACTAACCGTTGGTTGCGGGAATCCCTCAACTTCAATCTCAAGTTTCACTGTCTCACCGGCTGTGCAGGTTATATCTTGAATTTTCTTGATCTTTGGAGCGGCTGCAAAAGATCAACAAAATCATAATTATTATCTCAAGAATGAATTAATACCAAAAAAGATTTACGTTTAGTTTGGCTAATTTTGAATTTTATTTGAATTTGCTATTATTATTAGTAGAATAAAGAAAGGTGTCGAATATAGACTTACCCTTAACAACCAAATTAATGGAGCTTTGATCCTGTCCAAGCTCATTGACAGCTTCGATGGTATATTCGCCCGCATCCTCAGTTTGGATGCCCTTTATGATTAAGGACATGCTCTCGTCATCCTCATACATGAACTTATGCCTGTCATCAACTTTAATGACTTCGCCCTCATGTTTCCACAGCACGGCTGGCTTGGGGAAACCTTTGCACTGCAGTTCGAGGATGGCAGATCCTCCGACACTTGCGTTTGCCTCGCGGTGTTCGATCACTAGAGTGGGTTTCTCCGGTTCCCGATTTAGAGTTTGGATAGCACCCTGTACGGATAGCTCAGCACTGCAGGATATATTTCCCGTTGTTGTCTGGGCCACACACGTATAGATGCCAGCATCCTCGGGCTTCACATGCTGAAAGACCAAAGCCAGCGAGTCCTCATCCTCGCCAAAGAGCACTTTGAATCGCTCCTCGGGATCGAATTCTTCTCCATTTCGTTTCCATGAAAAAACGGCTTTCTCGCCACTCGGCAAAATTTGGCCACTTAAAGCACCAAATGGATTTTTGAATTCTAATTGAAGAACGATTTAATAAAAGTGGAAAAAATGTTATTTCTTTTTACTTAGAAAGAGAATAAAAAATAAATGAACTACTTAAAAAGCAATTTTAAAAATTACAAATATTATATTTTGATTAATACATACCCACAGTGGTTGCTGTTGCCTCACAGATGGCTTCACCATGCTTATTGTTTGCTTTGCAGGAATATACACCAGCATCCTCCTTTTGAACGTCAGCAATGACCAATTCATAAAATCCCAAGTAATCCTTATCTCTGATGATCTGAATGCGGTCATTGACTTCAAGAATTTCCTTCTCATCTTTAAAGCTATGAAATAAAGAAATATGCAAAATTATTTGCATTTTTTATTGAAATTTGTTTGCGATTTACTTACAATTTAACTCTGGGCTTGGGATCGCCAAGAATCTTGACCATGAAACGAAACAGAGTATTCTCAATCATCTCGGCATCCTTCAAGGAAACCAGAAAGGCTGGCGCAATATTCGTTTTAGACTCATCCAGGCCAGATACTGTACGGAATTAAATAAAATATCAACTTAAATATTCGTACTCAATATATAAATAAAATAAGCTTTTCTATCAACAAAAATAATGGATAAATTATAAACCTCGTATAAAAGCTGTGAAATTATAATACAATTCATAAGGAATGATTAAGATAGGACTAAAATAGGAATTTTGTGCATGTGATTGATTGATTGATTGCACTCACCTTGGCCAACTGCCAGCTGGGCGGTGACACTAGTTGTATCGGTTGCCGACTGGGCACGAACTGTATAAGTTCCCGCATCCATCTCACTGGAAAGATTTGCAAAGTTCAGTTACGTTGATCTGTGTAATTGTGGTTATTTGGTTTGGTTACTTAAAATTGTTAGTACATAATAGATATGTGAGTAATTTGTAATAGTAAGAAAACAGAGAAATGTGAATAACCTGCAGTTTTTAATATCCAAGCGATATGAATTATTGGGAGCACTCGTTTGAATAATGCGATCCGCCAGAATATCGTTCAAAGGCTTATTGTCCTTTAACCAGGTGACCAGGCCTGGCTGTTCCTTAAATTGAATCTCAAAATGCGCGCTTTCTCCGGCTATGTAATAGAAGAAATCATTTTTAATTCGATTTGTTTTCGGCTTTTGTTTTTATATCATTTTTAACTTACATTCGACGTGAACACTTTTCAACATTTTAACGACAATCGGCTTATCAACGGACCGTTGTGGAGCCTCCTCCACCATGTGGGAAGCAGAACGCTTGGCAGTAGTCGAATACGATAGGCGACTATCAGCTCGACTCTCGGCACGACTCTCAGCTCGACTCCCAGCACGACTCTCAGCACGACTCTCGACACGGCTCTCGGAGCGACCGGTGGCCAGAAGTGATGAATGTCCTTCGTTTCGATCCAATGTTGTCCGATCACGTCTGGAACTTATGCCATAGCGTTGCTCCTGAGTACTGTCATAGGAGGTGCCCCTATCATATTCCCTGGTCCTACTACTTCCTTTATTTTGTTGGTACGTGGATTGGGATTGATAAAAATATATATTAGTAATGTTTCAAAATAAAAGCATAATAAAATAGGAATAAAACAGAAGGAGAAGGTCAATCACAATGACGAATGTTAGTGAGAGGAGATAAGCACGAATTTCTGAAGGATCTAATTGAAGTGTTTGGGTAAGGAATTTTAGAACATAAGATTATAGACAAAATTTCCAACTGATATATTACTAAATGAAATTGAAAAGTTGCTTTATAATACGTATGGCATAACTCTGATACATATTTACACTCAAAGAAAATAAAAATGTTGGTAGTGAAATGGAATAAAACAATTTAAATATTAATATTCTTTGATTTGAAGATGAATTTATTGTATAAATTTATTATTACTATTTATTATATAAATAGTCAAAGTAATCAAGTTTCTTGCTTTTATATGTATCTGGACAAAAAGACAATTGAGTTTTGAAAAAGTTTGTCCTTGATATATGTATAATATTCACCCTTTTCTCTGAGTGTACGTATGTATATGATTATTACAACATAAATATTCGAAGATTTGCACTTATAAAAAAATACTTTTCAGGCATCTATTCGATATCAACACAACATAAGGTCTATAAAATGATGCGTGGTGCTGTGTTTTTTGTTTATTCTCAGTTGAAGAACATAGAAAGAGTCGAAACAATAACAAATAATTATTTACCCTTTACTTTTCCTTTTGTTTACATAAATATTATTAATAATGCCACACTGGGCGATAGACGAAACATAAGTTTTTCAAATATTGTATTAATATTTTGGTGATGTTTTTTCTCTGTTTTGTTTTTGTTGTTGTTAAGGGGAACTTACTTTCGTAGTGCCGCTTAGTAGCCAGGGAATACCCAGAATAGTGATCATCCATGCCAATGCTTTGGCCTCGGGTTTCAAAATCGGCACTTGACTCTCTGAAATCGTCAGCAATAGATTCAGTATAATCGCCATCAAGCTCGCAAATATTAACAGGCTCTTCGACAATTTCGAAAATGGGTCGTTTATTTTTAATGGGCGGCGTAAATATATGTGTGAAATCGCGGGCTTTCGCTTTCTTAACGGTATCTTGGGCATAGTTCGTCGAGTCTTTCGACTTTAAAACGGTCGTTTTAATATTTCGTATCTTTTGCTTAGCATTGCGCAGCGATGTATCTGAGCTGGATATGTCGTAGATGCCTTCCAAAAGTTCTGAGTCTTCTGCTCGAGACTCTCCGTATAAACGTGCACACGCTTGACGGTTAGCGGCGGCGGAGGCGGCGATGGTGGCCGGGTTTTAATGATTAGTATCTCTACGGTGGTCTCGTACGAGACAAGCGGAAGCGGTTGAAAGAAGCCGGGCATGCGCACGAAATGGGGTGGCAGGGGCGGTGGAGGGGTGAGCCTTGACCTCGACCGGAACGATCATTGCCGTTGGCATTGTTGCGATTTGCGATATTGGCAAGCTGATTATTCCATTGGGTTAATGTAGCTGCATTGGTTATATTAGTGGCATGACCAGGCTGATAACCCTGTCGTGATTGGGCGTTTTCGTTTCTACTATCACTATCCTGCAGGGACTCATTATAGCCAACGATATGCTTCAATTCGATGGGATTACGCTTAGTTGGAATAATGCTAATGCATTTGTTATCAGTTTCAGTTTGAGGTTCAGGTATAGGTTGAGGTTCAGTTTCTGTTTCAGTTGGATTGGGAATCAAATCGATCGGAGTATCTTCTAAATATTCATCTTTAATTTTCTTACCCTCTGTTAGAATTTCGTGTTCTTCCTCGACCTTATGCGATTTCTCTATTGCAATTTCATTAATTACGTTAATTTTCTTTTTATCGGATATGATTTCCTTTTCGCTTGAAGTTTCAATTACCACGATTGGTTCAGGTTCAATCTTTTGTGTATCTAAATTTTTAGTTTCAACAGTTGTCTTTGCTTCATTTCGCTGCTTTTGTTCTGTGTTGGCAGTTTTGGCAGATTCATTCACTGCAGGCACCTTAATCTCTTCGATCTGTACGGTCTTAACTGGTTTAGTTTCCTTAGCACTGGTTTTGGCATCAATGCTTTTTACAATCGAGACACTTTGCGATTGAGTTTGCACCTTGTGCTCAGAATGATGAGCTTGAATTACATTCTCTTTGACAGACTTTATCTGCACATTTGACTGAGTGACAATATTGTGCTGTTGCGTCTGCTGTTGACTTTTATATAGTTCTATAGCCTCCTGTTCGATTCGGATTAGTTGCTGATGCTCAAGCTGAAGGCGCTCCTTAGTTTCCTTGCTCAAAAAGTAGTTTTCGGCCACATCAGAGGGTCGTACACCTAAATTTGGATCATATGCTTCAATTTTATGGGGCAGACGCAGCAACAATTCACTTTCAGTTGATATATTTGTTGCATCGACTTTCAGATCGTCTGCATTGTGCTCTTGCAGTGCAATCTCATTATCGATATATGACCTAATCTCTTCGTACCAAATCCGATGACTCTCCTCGTTGTGAGGCTTAATCGAAATTGGCAACTCAGTTGATATTGCGTCTGGTGCTCTTAAAGATAGATCGACTTGCTTCTCCTCTAATCTGTCCTCAATATTGCATAGCGGTAGCTTGATAATATTTTGCAAAATAAATATCGACTTTTTCTCTGAGATTTTTCGCACTTTTGTGATTAAGAGTCGTGACTTGAATAGAAAACAATATCGCTCATGGGACTTGCCATCCTTATCTGTGATTGTGCAGCACTCATGCAGCAATAAGCGGCCCAATTTATAAATGTTACCTCTATAGCCCTCAATGCATGAAATAAATATATTATCATATGCCCTACTTGGCACACTAAGCATTAGTTCTAAAGCTCTCTCCAAGTCCCTAACATTTTCTTTGAAGTATTGTGATAGTTTTATTAGATCCTGTGAATTATATAGTTAAATTAATTTGTATATATAATTGTATATATATTAATATTCAAACTGAACTGATTGCATTTTCTCAATTTCTAGTTAAGTATCAATTTTCTCAAAATTGATTTAATCTCCACTTTTGATTGATGTGTTGAACTTGAATTTAGCTAAAAAGACATTTCTAATGTGACAATCAACATTTGAATGAAGTTTTGACTAACTAGACATTGAGAAAATAAGCCTTAATCATATTGCGAATGAGATGATATATAACACATACATAATACATATATGCAATACAAATTCACATGTCCAAACCTTAAACAGTAGCTTATAGTCGTTGATTCTCTGAAGTGGAAGCTTCAAGTGTTCGGAAAGCGATTTATCGTCACCTAGATTTGCTGAAAGTTCCTGAAATTATAAATACATAATAAATAATATATGTTGAAAAACATTTAAGTTTTACAAATATGCAGCGATTATCTATTTTAATTCAAACCCCATCAGGTCGTCGAATGCAAAAGCTATAGTTGCAATTGCTTTGAGTTAATATATAATGTAATAATATACATTCAAAAGTATTTAAATAACAAAAATATTCTGCGGTTATCTATTTTAATTCCACCCCATCAAGTCGTCGTATGCAAAAAAAACTATAGTTGCAATCAAATATAGTGTTTGCAATTAAAAATTTATGAAAATTAGTCAGAAATTGTATGCAATTATTTTCCACATTCCGGTAAATCAAATATTAAAAAGTATATGTATGAAGAAGCCTTGAGAATGAGTTGAAAAATTTAATTTTAGCCAAGCAACATTGACCTCCAATTTTTCGAAAAGTATAAGAAATAAACATTTCCATGATTTTGCAAATATACCTTTAAAGTCACCAATTATCAAACAGTCAATCAGTCAGTCAATCAATCAGACAGTGAGGACAAACAGTTTTATTTATGTAGATGCATGCATGAACTAAAAATCGTAAAAAATATATATTCATATCTATAGATATGCAAACATGTGAGCTTTTTTTACATATAATTCTTATATCTTTGAAATTGAAATTCGTTCATAAAAACAAATCGCGAATTTAATTTGCCCTACTGTATACACACACACACACACGCACATTCTATATATATATCTATATATATATATATATATATAATATATATATATAAAGTATATGTATATATGTTATATTTGTGCATGTGTTGCGTGTGTTCATATATTAAATAAAATACGAATAGTAATGGCATTTATATTTATTAATAATGTTGCATAACGAAAAGTACGAATATGGAAAACCCCAAAATGTAATAACTTTTGGACGTAGACGTGCACATATATATTTGAAGTTTGAAATTGTTAAATTTTTTTTTGAGAATATTTGTAAAGTTGGTACCGAAAGGAAAGTAAAATCCACGTGTAACGAATACGAAACGACGGCAAACACTTTTCAAAAGACATAAAAGTGTGCAAAAGCTTTAGTATTGAGAAACGCCTGGTTTTAAAAATAAACTAATGTATTCTACATACGCATACACAATATTTTAAAGGCATTGAACATATGTGTACGTATGTATGTGTGGATGTACGAATGTATGTATGAATATGTGTCTGACCACCAATGGAAATCAAATATGTATATTTGTATATACATATTATTGCAAATATTGCACCCTATGTAGTTCATTAAAGTATATGTATGTGGCTCACACACACACACACACACACACGTATGTAATTGTGTATTTATGTAGAATATTTTGAGCAAGGCACTGAGAAACCTACTTCGTCAGATGAACGTCAAAACAATGTTTCTCATTACTATTTATAAAGTTTTTTTTTTGTAGTATTATTTGTACAAAATGTTCTCTCTTCTTAAAACAAATCGTGTTTCTAATGCACAAAGTTTTCGATTCTCTGATTGCGAAAAGCAAAAATGGCATATTCGTCCAGTGAAAAGCTTTCTACAAAAAAAGTTAAGGTTCGAAATAAATTATTTGATTTTCTTCTAGAGACTTTCATTAATTTGTCATCAGCGTTTTTAACGCATTGAAGATGGCATATCCGCCCCCATAAAGTGGATATATATGTGCATACATATATATTCTTGATCGAATCGTTATGGCGATCAGTGTGCGTCATTGATCTGTGAGATTTCAACAGCTGGAGATGTTTACAAATCGTGAAAGAAATAAATAAAGTGACCCCTTCAAATTCGCGGATCGGAAATTGATATTTATCGCTATGCATCGATCAACTGATTCTGTCAGTCCAACATTGGGCATTGGACTGTCGTTAAATTCATAAAAATTAATGAACTGTTCCTATACACATATTTCAAATTTGTAAGTCGCGTCAAAAGACATTTTTAATTTTAATTTAATTTAATTTAATTCAAGAATTTTCTCTAGCCTCAGTCGTGCGTAATCATTAACAGGTGGCAAGTAAACAATTTGTGGATTGGGCGAGATCGTGACCGGATGAGGCTGAAGGCGTCTCGGTCATTCATTAAAGTACTTTATAAATATCGAAATTTTAACACTGAAACTATGTATACGAGTTGTAGACTTACTTATTTTTTCCAATCTCCGCAGAGTATTAATAGAATCTACTTGCCAAATTTGGTAAATTTAGCTTTAAAATTATGATAAATACTATCTATAAATACTAATCTCAAATCAAATTCAGGGAGATATTGAAAGCGCTTTGCCAGTACCTTCAAAATGTTGTGACTCTAGCTTAAAAGCTGTGTAAAATAGAAAGTTACTTGAGATTTTATCACTGCGATACTGGGAGTTTCGGTGGTGAGGTGGCCAGAGAATATGCCACTGCATGAAGAAGACCACCAGCAATCTATCTTCCAAGCTTAAAATTGTGGACTTGTCGATTTCCAAATTAAAAAACGGACGGACGGATATTGTAGGAAACCAGTTCACTATTTTACCTTCGGTATTAAAGTATAATAAAATGAAACTGTTAAGTTAAAGATCGTCCATGTCGATCAGCCTCAGCAGATTTGTATAGTGTATTGTATAATAACACTCTGGTACATATATATAAATAATATACATAAATTCGACTTACAAGAACACGTACCAGGAAGCAATTAAGATAAACAAATAACAAAAATGCTCACCTGAAAGAAAGTTTGACTCTCAACATTTGTGGAGAGAAACTCTTGGGCCAGCGGCTCATTTTGACAATATTTGACTGTTATCAAAATCACGCTCGAGTCTTAAAAAAGTTTTGGCTACCATATTGGGTTGATTACTATAACATTTAAGGCCCTCTTTCAGCACCCTGAAATTTGCAATTGAATTGTGAATTGAGGATGAATGAATTGTTGCTTGATTTCTTACATATTGTGAAATTCAGCAATTTGTAGAAAATTGCAAAAGATAATGTCTTTGTTGTCCCGGGCCGATCGGGGAGCTGTTGGCTTGTCAACGGCCTTCATATACTTGTCAACTACATATTGAAGATCTCTTGAGAATTCCTCCTCAGTCTCAATAAGCTCTCCAATAATGGTCCTAAAAATAGATTTTAATTAAAATTACGATTGCTTAATAAGTACATTGGAATGCACGTGGGGTGAAAATAATGACTCATCTCAATACGACTTTTATACCCTAACATGTGAAAAAAGGTATAATGATTTTGTGCAAATTTATGTGACAGGCAAAAGGAGCATCTCCGGTCCACAAAAAATGATATATTTTCTTGATCAGGATCAACAGCCAGTCTACATAGCCATATCCGTCTATTCGTGAGCCCATCTGTCTGACTGCATCAATACTGCGAACTCAGAGACTATAAGAGCTATACTCTTCCAATTTCATACACAAGATCAAGTTTATTTTATTTTTATCTATAATTTACTCGATATCGATATGTGTAAAGAAACAGCAGGAACATCTTCTGTACTCTTCAATATCTGTGAAAGCAATTGCGGAGTTGCTACAGAGTTGCTTACATTTGGGAGTGTAAAACATTTTTAAGGGAAATCTGGCAATAAAACTAGAATATGTTTAACAGCTGGGTTCTGTGTAAATCAGCATTCTTACTTGTTATTATTATTATTTGTTTGAGCCTTTAGTATTATTGTATTTATTTATTTATAGTTGCAGCTGATGGATAAAGTGATCGTCTTGCAAAGTCGGGACTAAGCATACCTTTTTTAAAGTCCAAATCGGCACCGTCATTTTTATTTAAGGAGAGAGAGCTTGGATTCATCTCCAATATTTCCATTGGGACCAAGCCTTCTTTTTTCGAGCTTAAGCCGTCAAATACTCTGATGAAACATCTGACATAAAAAAAAACATAGACATTTAAAATGAAGAACATATGTTAAAAATTAAATAAAAAAAGTTCTTATAGATTCTTTAAAGTTACCAACATACCTTGTTTGCTCAGAGTAGCTATGGTATTTACAAGCTCAACCAAATCTCCTCGAGAAACACTGATCGCATCGCTAGTATCAGCTTCATAATCCTGATTCACGAAAACAACATCAAAGGCCTAAAGAAAAAAGAACGAGTTTGAAAAGTAAAAGAAATTGATAAACTATTATAAATAATTATATAGTCGACTGTCTCGAAAATGGTTGATCTTCTTTATCATACTCAATTTGCACTCTATATTAATACCAAACTGTGCTTTGATCTCCACTTGTCCCACAACTATTAATGGAACCAAAACCAAGGCAATAACTTAAAAACTGCAACCCTGCAAGATCGAGGACCTTAAATTAACAGTAATTGAGTTCACTGCCTTGGGAAGTGAAGAACACTGACAACTACAAATATAGCATATAGCTCGGAAGGAAATATCCCGTTAGCATAGATAAATTATAAGGGTCTATAGACAGTATGAGTTCTTTGGTTAAATTTCTTGCAGGAGTCCATAATTACTATCCTTCAATTTATTTGTAGTCCTATTCCGGATCTTCTGTATCTATTCTCTTTATTCCTTTTAGGATTTTCGTTCCTGTTCACGATTTAATATAATTTAAATTTAATGTTCAAAACAAAGAATACAACAAATAACATGCATCGATATTTATATAGTAGTTTTTGTAGCTGGCCACTGCTCAAATGTTATTTATGTAGAACATAAGTACATTATTTATATAAAATATACTATACACATTATATATATATTTTATATATGTATATATATATATATATATAGCATATATGTACAGCATATATTATGCAAATTGTAAATCGTACAACTTACCGTATTCATAATTGCTGTCAAAAAACTTTATGATTTTATATGAAAATTTAGTGTTGTTTTAAATTATTTTTAGATAACGAACTCAATCACCCACATAGTTTTTGCAACGCGTGTGCATGCTTACAATATACAAATTTGTAGTATTGCTACAGTTTTCTAAATAGATATATGTAACATTGGGTTATCGTTCACTCAATTACTTATATTTAATATACCCGCCATTTTTGAGGTTACTAATTTCTAGTAATTCCTTTGCATGCCTGTCACACACACACACACAAATAACGATTTTTTTTTTTAAAAAAACGAAGGAAAGAACCACCATCTTCAACCGATTTTAGCTGCATCTCACCAACTATGCGACTGAGTAAACTAGGCTGATCGATATTTGCCGATCACAACAAATCTTTTTCCTCCTCGAGAACAAAAAAAAAGACTATTCACAATTTAAAAATAATGCAAATGCACTTGTCGAATTTATTTACGTACATATGTAAGTATTTTTGCATAGGAACTGAACATAAAGTGAACTACTCTCTATGTATTACATAGACACACAACCTTTTTGTCTGTATGTGTATATTTATTTATTTATATATTTTGTAATTACTTAAATATATGTACCTCTTATACTGACGTCTATCTGATTAATGTTGGTAATCACATTTTTTTAATTAAACTGGGCATACATTTTCTTAATTTTACGATTCGATTTTCCGATTCGATGATTTTGAAGCTTCAAAGAATTCAAATTGACATTTCCAAATGCATTAGTCGAATTAAATAATTTTCTTTTACATTTTTTTCTAATCTAAAGCCTTTATTTAATCCGCTAATACGCTTTGCAAATGTATTTGATTCGATAATGAATTTACAAAGGATATTAAATGTTCGGTGCACCAAAGATTCCAATTTGTTCTAGTTTAATGTACTTATGTATGCAATTCTATGTATAAGTATAAATAAATACACGTGATTAATGAACATTTTGTCTAGTGGCCAGCATTCGCGATTCAGGATTTGGCTGGGTCAGTGTTTCGTCGAGTTTGAGAGTACATATTATTTTTGCTAATAAGACAACTTATCGCCAGGGCGCCTCAGTGACTACGGGCCTAATAAGCCATATAATTGATGGGTTTGCATTTTGTTTGCTACTCAATTGTTGTAGGACAGTCAAGTTGCGTGCAGTTTTGTTAACTGGAAAATAAGCATCTTTGTTGTACCTATCTAAGGAAGTTTAAATCATAGATACTTACAATTTGGTTTTATTTCTCGTCTGCTATCATAGTTTTGTAGTTAGTTATTTCATGCTTTTTATTTAAGGAATGTGTAAAGCTTTTAGAAAGTAATTGAATATGAAAATCACATTTTAAGTTTGATAAATAAGAGATAATGCAACATTTCTACACATGTACATATATTTGTATATTTCGTATAATTAAATCATTGGTAATGTTTAAAAGTAAATATAATTTGATTTAGATTCATACAATATGACGTTCAACAATAAATGTACTATAATATAAACATACGGTAAAATTAGTTTGAAAAAAACAATATACATTTGTTTGACTTTTTACAATAATTCGATACGATATTTGTTGATTTCTTTGAGATTTACAACGTGCTGGCTTCTATATGTGGAATGTCATGTAGGCCAGTATCTGGATTGGCCCAATAATAATAGGGAGCACCTTGGCTAAAGCAATATTTCATTTCAAGGGGTTCCCCTTCGTCTACATAGTACATGAGGTAGAAGTTACACATCTCGTCTTCATTTGTTGGACTGCAATTAAACGAATATATAAATTAATATCATATTTATCATGTTTTAGAAGAAATCTTACCCAATTTGTGTTGCACGGTGTCGAGTGCTTTTCATGGTACACCTCGCCGCGACAAAATCACCGGATACGATGGGTGATTTATTCACAACATTGTAAAACATTTGTGGTGTCAGTGGATCTCTCTTGCCAAGCAGCGTCCATTCCTGAATTCCTTTATCATTCGTCCGTACCCTATATCCGGACACTACTTTCCCCAATCCATGCGTATGTGTGCGATAGGCAAACGGATAAATTGTTTTGTTTTCAGTTATCTCACAGGCTGCCTCCATATGTTCAGTTTTCATTGCAGGAATAACTCCGTCAGTACCCAATAGTAGGGTACCAGCTAATTTTGTTAGGCTGTGGAAAACCAACATTAAATCATTAAACATTAAATGTAAATATAATCATAAAAACAATAATTACTTACGGCTTGTCAGTGTAATGCAAAAAGATGCCAGAATCATCCGTCGATCCGTCTAAAATAAATACAAAAACATTTATTATTCATGAATCGAAATTATGCACCAAAACCAAACCTTTAAATTTGTCGATATGTGCATAATGGACTTGTAAGACCAAATATTTGGTCTGGGAATTCTTCCCAACTTTAAATCCAACTCCAGGAGGTAAATCCAATTTAGGTGCATCTCTTGCCCAAGCGTATAAGATCTATTAGGGAAAGTAATTTATATTTAGTACACAGAATTGAGTGGAACGGTATGGGACTGGGCAGATGTGGTGACCGTACCTGCGAATGTGAGTGCGGACCACAGGGACTTCCCGTTTCTTCTTCCGTTGACTTTGCCATTTCCCCGCAGTTCCTGAAAATATTTTTAGTTTTAATTATTATTAACAAGCTTACATATAATCGTAGATTATAAACCGATCATCCCTCTAGGAAATCGGCTAAAATTAGTTCAGCGATCAGCAGCGATTTATTCGCTCAAATTCACCATCGAATCCGATTCGAATTCGCTTTCGCGATGTGATTGATTAAGAGTAGGAATATATATGAACTGATTGGGAGCGAATCAAATCACGAACGCTGCAGCTTTCTGATGTACATCTATGCACTTACCAAGTTGTTTTTGATGTTCCCGGTTCCCCGCATCCATAGAGCAACATATGATGAGCCGTATTCATTGTTGCGTTTGGCTTGTAACCAACTATTTTTTTAATTTGTATTCAAATTATTAGACATCTACATAATTATTGAGCCACGAGTTAACATACCAATATAATATGATGTTGTTGGATCGACTTTAATAGGGGTGCATAAATACAAATCCGGCTAAAATAAATTATTGATTTAATTATATTTATATTGTATTTTGATATTTTATAATATTATCTCCTAAATAGATTTTTGTGTGTGCCTTTAACTATTCCAAAAGATATTCCAACCTAGAAATGAAACATTTCTTATGATAGATGTTCAACAGGTTGTACCCCAAATAGATATACTCGCTGACCAGTAAGGCAACTAAGTAGAATGGATGCGTTTGATATTTATATGTTTTCTTTTTATTTCCAGTCAACAATTACTAAATATTAAACAACAAAATAACACAAAAATCTTCTCGATAATTAACTTTTAGCACCATATTAAACATTGTTGTCATCACGATAGTGACATAAGTAGACATTGTGTTTTACTGCCCTTTGTTTCCATCCAATCTGTTCAATTGTATTAATTGTGTTCTATTATATTAAGAATATGGATTACGTGGACGAGGTTCGTCAACTTCTTTGATGCCATTGATATATTCGCCAGTGTCCAACCATCATTTCTAGTGTATTTCGAGCTGTGTGTGTGTGTCTGTGTGTGTGTATTGCGTGGGTTTTTTTTTACTAAAAATGATACTGGTGTACCTTCAATTTAGTGGCACACTGTATTCACGTATACATAAATGTTGGGACAAAATAACATATGCTTGCTTGCACACACACACACCCACACACACACGCACACAGATACATGCCAACAGATGTGCGTGCAGTAGATACATATTAAAAAGAAATTGCATTTGTAAATAACTTACAGTTTTTGGGGAAACCATTGGCATTAGGAATGGAAATGATCCAATGCTGTCGTCCTCAGCAGCATCATCAACCATATGGTAATTTCTTCCATTTGATATATAGTTGTGCGAACTCTGATCCACTAGGCCGTATACAGCTAAGAAATTCCACAGTAGTATGCAGAAAATACAAGTGGAAATTGTCATTTCGGCATCAATGGCGATTTACGTTATGCAGATGCAAAATTGTTGTTATCAATGCAAGCGTAGCTTCCTATCAATTCGACAATTATTGAGACGTTTTCTTTGTATCAAATGAACTTGTCTTAGTGGTGGAATACTATTGAATTACTATCCCGATTAAAAGTACTCAGAACAAGAATTCGACTATCGAAAGACAGTTATCGATTCAATTTCCCGGTGGTAGTAGCCAGCTTAAAGTTTGAAATCTAATGAATAATGCCAATGAAATGCTAATAAATATTCATTTTATTTACAAAAATAATTCCTATATTTCGAATTTAAAGATTGCAATTTATAAACATTTGTACAGATATTCTAGTGTTTCCAATTATAGTTTATTAATTTGATACAAAATCTTGAACGCATTTCGAGCTTGAATTTTTGAATTTATTTATAAATATAAGCCTAAACATCATCACCCTGTGCGCTGTGGCTACTTAAACTACACATGAAGATCATCAAAAGTTAAGGCAGTCGTAGGTTCAGCCCATGTTATGCGATTAATTTGAAAACTTTAAATGAAAGGAAAACCGTTGTTCATTTTGTGAATTAATTTTATTGTACTCTGTTCGTTTTGCCAAACAAAACACACTTGCCTGATTCAACTAACAGTGATTCGGATGCCACTGGCCGTGAAACTTAAATGTTTAAGCTAATTATGAAAACTATTGGGATTTTAAATGCGTCTGCTGATGCTTTTTCAAATGATCGCTGCGCACAAAGCGTCGACAGCATTGATTACACGCATAGGGCTTCTCGCCGGTGTGCGTGCGAATATGCCGATTCAAGTCGTCTTGGCGCTTGAATCGCTTCTCGCACTGACGGCAGCGGAACGGACGATCCTGTACAAAATGAGGCATGCCGTAGGTGGAGGGACCATCCTGTGGCGGTAGTTGTGAGAGTGTGCGTACAATTTCATCGGCAGGCTCATATTTCACCTCGGCCTGCTGCTGTTGCTGCTTTTCACTATACACCGATTGCTGGCTTCTCAACTGGTTATCGGCTATCGATGTTATCGGTGGCGGCAGCGGCGGCGGTATTATCTGATATTTGTCACTATGCTCCGGCCGTTCCAATTTGATTCGTATTGGCGTATGCCCGAAATCAGCAGCAATTTCCGCCGACTGCTGCTGATGCTGTTGATGCTGATTATTTTGATTGGAATTCGATTCGACATTGCCACTGAGCACGGCCATAAAATGAAAACCCGACTCCGCCTCCGAGATGATCTTCTTCGACGACTTTACCCGTCCCACGCTGTTGCCCAGGGAGTTTCGTTTCGTCGGACTATTGCTGCTGCTGCTCTTCAACTGGCGATCGTGCGTCGCCAGATGCTTGGTCAGATGATCGCTCCGCGAGAACTTTTTGCTGCACTGCATGCACTCGAAGGGCTTCTCGCCCGTATGCGTGCGCAGGTGACGATTCAGCTCGTCGGACCGTGTGAATCCCTTGCCACATTTCGGGTCTGAGCACACAAACGGCTTAATCCCCGTGTGCCACGTGAGATGTGAGCGTAGGTGGGAGCTTTTGCCGTAGCTTTTCGTGCAATTATCGTACGGACAGACGAATTTACGCTTGGGATCCGCTGCATGCGGTGCCGCCATCAGCTTGATCGAGGGCATAATTCGAATTTTCGGATCGCCACCATCAAAGTGTAGAGGATCGCGATTCGCTAATAAATTGTTGTTGTCAGTCTCCGCCGTATTGTTATGTACATTATTATCGAGATCCATTGGCGCATCGTGCTTAAGATGGTCGCTTAGGGCCTCAAACATATTTGGGTTTGAGGCCCTAAGCAAATCGTCGTCGGGTGCCGGCGGCAGTTCATTTCTGTGATTCGCATCACCAATTGTGGGAAAGGAGTGCGCTGGTTTCACTTTCTCAGCTGTGCTCTGATGCATTGTTGTTGATGTCGTCAGCATTTGTGGTGTGGGCGTGTTTGGAATTACTTGGGACATTACGCTTATCAATATTCCCCCTCCCCTCCTCAATCTTTGTAGTTCTTTACAAAATATATATCTGCAAGAAACGTATACATTTAACATCAGTGTCTCAACGGAATATGATTATATTTACCAGTGCATCAATTATTGAAAATTAAAATATTTTATGGGCGTGGGCGTGGGCGTCGGCCATATTTAAACAAGCAAACTTGCAACAGCAGTGCACGGATAACGCATTATTATAATACGATTTGATTATGGCTCACACATATAATATATACAATACAAAACATGTAATACGCTCATTAAAAATGTTAGTTTTCGTCATTTATTTTATTTATGTCCCACAGTGAAGATAATTTTCATTGCAATAATAGCTATCGATTATTCGATAAATTATTGACAAATTTGATTTAGCGACTGACGCAGTGTTTCCACGCTGAACTTTCTACTCTACTCAATACTAATTTCAAATTATTTAACAATCTAATAATATTAACAGATTTAACTTGTCGAAATGCAACAAAATCGAATTAGGGCATAATGCTAAATAATAATTAATTTAATTAATTAAAAATAAATGATAATTGTTAAAATAAGTTATCGAATTTTGTTCATCACAGCAGTAGCAGGTATCCCCGACTTCGACTTCTCTCGACTGGCATTGCATTTTGACCGTTCAACTTGGGATGCCCCGTGAAAACTATCGAATACCTGTGTGATGCAAATGCAAATGTGACCGATGGAAACACGTTAATGCATATATGTACATACTTAATTGTTGATTTGTTATTGTATCGCTAAGAATGATTTTGTTAAGTATTTATTCATTTACTTTACTTTGGTGAGTATATTTGTCTTATAATTGGGTCGCCACTTTGAAGTTGCCGATGCTCTCCACAGATTTTGCACACACACACCATAAGTGAAAATGGCGTTGAGCACACAAACAAAACAAAATAGCCGCCAGCGCCTGAAAGGCACAATTTGGACTAGGGAAAAGATTTACAGACTGATCGAGCTTTACCGTGCTTCCGACTGCCTGTGGAATCATTACTCAGAATTGTACAAAAATAAAGACTGTCGCAACAAGGCCATCGATCGCATCTGCAGCACCCTGGGCATCACCAAACTGGACTATGGCAAAAAAGTTCACAATCTACGCAATCAATTCAACTCGGAATTGAAAAAATACGAGAGACGTTTGGCGAAAACGGGCGAGAATTCGGACGAAACGGTAAAAGCTTGTCGCTGGGAGCATTTCGACAAGTTAATGTTTCTACGACCCATCATTGAACCACGGCCGGGATTTCAACCACAATGCAAGGTTAAATTCTTACCTCATTTTTGAGAAATTTTTTTAATTTTCCCTTTTTTTATAGAAAACCACTAGGAACAATAAATTAAAATTGATGGAAACAAATATGGAAATTGAAAAAGAACAAAAGTCTAATGATAGTATTAACCAGCTACAGATATTGGCTGTTGAGGACACAAATAACGGTAATTCTAAGGAAAAATCCACTTGTGAATTACAACGAAGTCCTGCATGCGATCCTCGAAGAACTTCTCCCAATTTGATCCACGGCGAACAGCTGAATTATGTGACGACTTCAAGACCCTCCCCGCCCCAAATTAATCGTGATCAGTGGGATGCCTTTGGGGAATTAATTGCGAATGAGTTTCGTAATTTAAACTCGGCGATCTCGCGCAAAAAGCTTAAGCGTAAAATTATGCGAATTATGCTTGAAGTTGGTGAAGAAGATGATCAAAAATACACAAACACAAATTAATAAATCTTTGACTTTTACTCCTTTTATTTTATTTACCATACTCTTTCATTCACAGCTTAAATTAATTTGAACCGTGAGCCCAGAGTCAAATTTAAAAATGTTTAATTTTGACTTGATAATTGCTAGTAATAAAAAAAAACATAACTTTCGATATATACATTCTATAGCTATCTGATTTTGCAGGTCGTGTGTGATTTTAGCAAATATTAAATTGCTAAAGCTAAAATCCTTTTATTTTTTCTTGAAGTTGTGCACACACACTAGTGTACAAACACACATATACATACAAATACAGAATCATACTTACACATACAAATAAATATACATACAGATTCATATACAAAAAATACACAGACTGCATAAAACGCAGTTTTATTATTTGCATTATTATGTACAAATGCATACATGCAAAAGTACATAAATATTGAGTGCATTCATGCTTGCAGATACATACAGTACATGCATGCATACATACATACGCACACACACTGTCGAAGGCATGTCAGACAACCATATGATTAATACGCACTGAACAGCTGATTCATCCGCACCCAGTGTTTATATACAAACATACATGCAAACATGACATATACAAACATGCACACATGCATGTGTGTTTATATACGCTCACACCATATGGACATTCATTCGAGCTCCGCTGTCTACACACACACAATGCCAGCTGGAACCATTACTAAAACTGTTGATATCACGACCAGGTCCGCAGCGAGGGTCTCACTTGCAATTTCGAGCATGCCTAGTTAAAGCAATCTGTTATCATCGGTTCAAAACACGAAGAGATAGTAAAAGCACTTCTCAATAAAAAAAAATATATATATATAAATATCAATCTTTTTAGTTTGGTTATAAAACACATTTGTACATGTTCTATCACATTATTAAATAATAATTAATTACTGAGCAGGTTTTAGCTTTCATTCAACTCTTCCCAGCTGTCGAGAACACAAAAACCAATCCATGTCAGCAAATCTGTATCAGTCGAAAAATGTAATTGTCGGCCACCATTTAACCGCGTTGCACCACTGGCTATTTTTTTTTTTTGTTTTTGAGAGCCATCCACTCTCTGGTTGGGTCTCTTTACTCTCCGTTTCAAATATGCAATCGCACAAAATGCAAGTGTGTGTATGCATGTGTGTATACATTAGTGTGGGATGTATGTGTATTGAGGGGTTTCAAGTCGTAAACTGTGCGAAGCAGTTCACTTGAACAGCTGTAAGCGATCGGCAACGACCTCATCGGTTATTATAAATCTGAAACGCCAAGAAAAATTATATATATATATATATATACACATTTTGAAAGACGTATGTACATTTATTAAAGTAAATTTGTGCCGTATCAAAAATAAATATAATATATAACAAGAAAACAATTCATAGTAATTCGCTTAGTTTATTTGTACGTATTTATTTACGTGCTTATTTATGTATATGCATATATATACTGTGTGTGTGTGTGTGTGTGTGTGTATATGTGTGCATGTGTATGTATGACTTTATGTGTATGTGTGTGTGTTCGAATGGAGATTCTCGTCACATTCACCTCGTATCTCAATTTGCTTCGTGTTCGTCGTGTTCGGTGCTCACTTTTGGCGACTGTGACTGTGGTGACTATTGGCGCTTAGATTGGTTTGAACCAGAATGCTCAGACTTTGGCGCGGAGCAGTCGGTCGTAATTTGTGTGTTCCGCTCCGTTGTTGCCTCGAAGAAGTTCAATACAAGAAAACAGAACGACAAACAGCAAAACTAAAAACTAAAACAAAAATTACTACTGCCAATTTTTCCAAAAACTAAAATCTAAACAAAAAGCAAACCAAATCAAGCAACAAATGCAATAAAATGTAATCAATTTAGCAACAAGTGTTAAAATGCATGCCTAAAAATGCGTATGCATATGTGTATGTGTGTGTATATGTGAGAAGTGTACTCGAATATACAAAAATTATAATATAAACTGCATGGTCATTGTGCCTGTGAGTGGCTTGTTTATGTATGCATGTATTATGTATATATATATATATATATATATATGCATTTATATATATATATATATATATATAAATAAATACAGATATATATGCAGGTGTATAATGAGTTTAACTGCGTGTTTTTATAATAACTATTCACCATAAAAATATATTCATATTTTTCTAATTATGTGCTAATAAATTCGAGTACGATTTTAAATCAACATTATTCAAAACGCAAATGCAACTGAAACAAACAAGAAACGCAATAAAATAAGCAAAGCGTACAAAATATACACTCGCACATAAATACATATACATGTGCATATGTGTCTATATATGCAATCATATGTGCGTTTGAGTGGATGTGTGAGCGCTCGTACGTCTGTGCTTTTTGCGAGTGTGTGCGCGTGTGTGTGTGTTAGCTCGAGTCATGCACACAAATGCACACACATTTGTATAAAAATGTTCATATGTATTTTACATATGTGCATGTATAAATAAAATAAACTCATACCACACACACACACACTATAGACGCAGCTCGAACGTGAGTCTTTGAACATTGCAAACACAAAACAAGGAACCAGTTTCACCTTGAGTCAATATGCATGCACACACACACACATATATGCATACACATAAGCGTATATGTACAAGTTTTATCTACATATTTACATGAACACGATCAAAATATATCCGTATACTTATAAACATGGACACACATGCAAAACATACATACAAATGATCGGGGAGAACTCACAGACACACACACACACACACAAATAATAACTGAATCGAATAAGACAAAAAAAATACAGTAAAAGGATGCACACACGCACACATACATACAGACATAGTAAATTCTGAATCATACTTTACTGTGACATATGCACACATATGCATACGTCTGTTTGCATGCATGTGTGTGTCGACTTTAATGAAATAAAAATAATTCTCCAGTCTACTCAGGAAACAACAACAAATACTATCGAAACTGCCTTAAGGATTTGGATCTCAACCACACACACACACACACATGTACATATTATGTACGCTAAAGCCGTTATTCAAAAACTTATGAACATTTACAAAAGCAAATCGTGTGCAAAATAAACACACAACACACACACACACATAAATATTGGGTGCCAAATTTTTGGGACTTAAATAACAACAACAACAATGGACAGCGATGGAAGCAGCAGCAATACAAACAGCAGATCTCTACAAGATAACATGCAGAATATGCCACAAGTGGCGAGGGGCAGCGATCAATTGGATTTGGTCTTTGGATCGGCACTCGTTCCCGTTAACTCAAGCACCCCCTATTCGGATGCAACGCAAGTAAGTACGAATTCTGATTGGATCTCGTAAAATCCAACATAAATCGATCAATTTCGAAATCGCATATTCTATTTGCATATGTTCGCTGGCCAAATTGAGTAAAATATGTTTTTTTTTTTAAGAAGGCAGTTATGATTGTATTAAAAATCTAGTTATTTGTATATAGAACAAAATCTGAATATTGGGATAAATCTTTTGTTTAAATTTGACCAAACTCAACAATTTGGTAAAGCGCTTCCAATTGTCGAGAATCACGCAAGATATATATTTTTACCACCTAGTTGTTGACATATTTCTTGAGATATTTGTGTTCGTTGCGAATAATCGACCTTCAAAAAGGTTATCGGCCTTCGTTTTTTGAATGTGTCTAGCTCAACAACTGCGGAGATATATATTTCTTGGTTGTTGCCTATCTTTCAAGTAGGTTATCGGAAATCGTCTGATAAGTAACGCTATTTTCGTTTGTACTTTAAACTGTCTAGTCCTTTTTCGCTATCTGTACCCAATTTTATGGCCAGCACTGTGTTCACTTGTATGCACAAAAATACAAGAAATATATACTGAAGCTCGAAAATTAGTAGATGCAAAGGCAGGCGGCCGCCAATTGCGATAGGATGGATGATGTGGAGGAGGTCAACGAAACTTTCGACTGATAAGATATTTGTTGCAGATTATAGACACACACACACACACACACATATACACACATGCGTACATATATATATATAATCGAGCACACACACACACACACACTCGTACATTTCTATTTCCTTTTATTTAGTTCAACTAACTCATTATCAAATTGCAATTGTGCACGTCAACTGACAAATGACAAATATTTATTTGCGAGCATGATGAAATTTTGTAAGCACACCAGCAAATGAATCAATTTTAAGAACTAGCAAAAGACAACTCCTTTTTGAGCATAAAAACACTTGTAATACACACACATATGCATTCATTAGGTACATACATATATACCCATTTATATACATATATACATTCATGTACAATAGGTACATATGTACCTAAACACACTTACACTTCTCGTGTAAATGTGTACATTAAAGTAATTGTGCAGAGTCTGGTTGGTTTTTGTTTTGTTTGCTTGGATAATATCTTATTAGACATCAGCAATGTCAAGCAACACTCTTTTTTTGGCAAGGGCAAATTGCAATGTCATTGACCGTTTGCTTGTGTTTGAAGCATTCGTCTGGTTTCCACCTACGTCCTCCTCCTCCTCCTCCACCCCCAACCCATCATCAGTGAATTTCCCCATTCGTCGCCTAAGCTAACACATTGCTGTTGTTGTTGTTGGTGTCGTTGTTGTTGTCGGTCGTTGTTGCTTCTGCCGTTGTTGCTGTAGTTGTTGTTGTTGCTGTTGTTGCTGCTTCTGCTGCAGGCTATATTGGTTGGTTGAACTTCGAGGTTCACGAACTGCTCCAAGGTCGAAGTTAACGCTATTAATAGTGAATTTTTGCCGTCTCTCTTTTGTGTAAATAAAACGGTTATTCACACTGGCAAGATTTTTTTTCTTGTTATTTTGGCTACAGCATTTATTGCGTACTAGACATGTGTACACACACACACACACATACACATACATCCATATAGATATATTTATATATATATTTGTGTACATATAAGTGAATATTTACATATGCATAGGTATATTTACTGTATATTCATATACAACTATAGAAATATATATGTATTCGATATGTCAGACGTGTAGCGTAGGAGTTGCTTGCATAATTGAGATTTCGTTTTTCGATAACTCACGCAGCTTTGTGGAAATTTCGATAATTATCGGTCTTTGACCTATGCTTATTGCGTATAACTCGGAAATGAAAAGACTTAGAATCATTAATTTTTTCAAAATGCTAAAATACTAATTAATTCATGTTTTTTGTTTAATTATTTTTGATTTTTGATCAGACAAAAAAACACTCTCCTGGCCATATTAAGAGACCGATGAATGCGTTCATGGTCTGGAGTCAAATGGAGCGACGAAAGATTTGCGAGAGAACGCCCGATTTGCACAATGCGGAAATATCAAAGGAGTTGGGTAAACGATGGCAGCTCTTGGACAAGGACGATAAGCAGCCATATATTGTCGAAGCGGAGAACCTGAGAAGACTTCATATGATAGAATATCCAAATTATAAATATAGACCACAAAAGAAACAAGCGAGATTATCCGTGGTCTTGAAACAGGATCCCGACAGCGATATTAAGCAAGACCCACACAATAATAACAACAATAATAATAATAATAATAATAATCATAATAATAATAACAATAATAATAATGATAATACAAATGCAACAACAACAACATCGACCAGTGTTTCAAGTAACGGAACATGCACTGCCGGTCGAAAAAACAAAAGAACTACCTCTACTTGTCAATCTGGAACGCCATCGAAGCGGTCCAAAAACGATTCAGGTGATACAACAGTAATAAAAAACAATAACAATAACAGTAACAGTAAATATAATGTGAAGACTCCCTCCGATTCTGTCGATATTTTACTCCCATTGGATAAAGATTTTTTAAACTACCAGTCAGCCGAATTTTTAGCCACAACAAATCATACAAATAATAATAATCATCATGGTGAGCTGAGCTCCTCCGACACAATTAAAGTGGAAACTCTAAGCGAAAGTAATCCCAACAATAATACAACACAAGACAATATCTCCGCCGATGTTTTCCAATATTTTCAACTAGGAAGCGATGACTCATCGCTGGAAGTCGTAAATGGCCAAACAAATTTCGGAGATGCGGAACCCAATTTTGATACGGAGGAGAATATTGTGAACGATGCCAATCTGCATTCGGCCAGCCATCATTTACCGCCCTACGTGCTCGATACGCAGGAGTGCTTCACCGACGACGACTGCATCGGCGGCGGAGGCGGAGTTGGTTCGGATAGCAACGCAACGCATCATCAGCATCAGCATCAACATCAGCATCAGCATTATCATCAGCATCAGCATCCAGCGATTTCCTCCTTCGCAGCAGCAGCAGCAGGCGGCATACAGCAGCAAACTGTTACCATGAACATTGAGATACACAATAACAGTTCTGCGCTCTCTTATGTCGAACACACATTCCACACTGATGAATTCAATGCGATTCCATCGGCAGCCGATGACAGCGACTGCAGCATCCTCACCACGACACATTCGCCGCACATTGGCTTTTGCGACGGCAGTCTGGTAGATGCTGCCGAGGGTATGGCGAATCCATATGGCAGCAGCAGCGGCGGCGCAACTCATCCGGACTATAGCAGTAATCTAATTGGAGCACACAACAATGATCTCAACTACACAGTACATGATAATAACGGAGCTCTCCTATCGTACACAATTGAGGACTTACCACCTCAGCCAACTGGTAGTCATCTAGAATTTAATACTAACCGATATGAGTTTTCGAGCTTATACAAAATGTAAGCGATAAGAATGTGAGAAAACAAAACAAAACAAAACAAAAAATAATTAAGCTTTGTGTAATTTTGTAATTAATATGTTTTTACGTTTATTATACACCAAAATACATATATATATATATATATTTATATATATACACATAAATGTAGATTATATATTATATACATACAATACATACATATATACATACATTAAATACATATATAAATATAAACATATATATACACATACATATATGAATTCCATATATAAACGAACAATAAAATGCTTTGCATAAGACGGAAAATTGTTTTTTTTACGTTTTGTAACGACAACAATATGATTGTGTTTAAAGGTAAGCAAAATATCATGCCATGGATATAAAAGTATGGCTTGTAGACCAAGGTTAATCTGACGACAAAATTTCATCAAGATAGCTTTAAAACTGAGGAGACATCTCTCTGAAGAAGAATTGAATGCTAAAAATTCAATAATAATTATCTAACAATTCTTCAAAGTCACATCTAAGAAGATGTCACATCGATTTATTTTTCGTGTCGACATGTTTCTATTTCGCAGCAAATCATTTGATTTGAAAACGATGATCTTGAGTCCATCACTAAAGTTTACTCAGTGTCAAAATGACGATGGTATTTGAATTGAATGAATCATCAAATTAATCGATTAAGAAAATCACTTCCGTCATATTCGATATATCGACTGGAAACGATAGGCGAATCACAATTTAGTACTACATGCATAACAATCGAGTGCGTAATGCACTCGATGGAAACACTGTCATGGGACACTCGATAAATGCGAAATGAACTCTGTCAAGTACAATCATAGCCAACCAATACAAACATACAATTTTTACACGAGTTGAAAAGTATGGAATTAATTTTGTCGAGCGAATGTGAATTATATTTTCCCAATATATTGCGTAATTACAATATTGTCGACGTTGTCAAAGCAAGGATCTATATTTTCAATAACAAAGGAACATACTAAAAACAATTTAAGAAATTTCACAACTGTTCTGAATTATTTCAAAGGTTGTTACACACACACATATATAAATAGATAGATAAGTACATAAGCACTCACATTTACCTTATATACAGTGAACAGATAGAATGCTGTACTAATAGCTCTGACTGTGAACATATATACATATGTACGTGCATATGCCACCAAAAACACTAAGGAAACGCAAGAAAATGGATTTGCCGAGGGGAACTGCTATTAATTCACTAGTCAATATATTCAATAATACTGCCTGACGCTTTTGCTGCATGTACTTCGTGCGAATTCTGGTGAAAATGACTTCCCCAATTCACAAACACTTTTGTCAACTATTCGGAGGAGTACAGGAATCGGAGAAATCACAAATGCTCTGTGGCAAAAACCACAACAACAACAACTGCAACTGCAACAAGAACAGTCATCATCCGATTGAGAAAGCGGGAGGAAGTGCGGGCAGACTTATGCCGTATTTGCAGCCAGAGCCATTTGCCGCCGCAATGATTTCCATTCAGATGGTTGCCGGAGTTGTCCAATCGGTTCTACACCAGTGTAAAGCATCACAGAAGCCCAAGTGCAAAGCTCCTCTTCAATTCAGTTCCAGCACGGAGCCGTCATTTTGTTACTTCTTCGTCGATATGCAGGCTCAAACGGATAACGATTATAACTATCCGGATTATAGGCTGAAGTCTTGTCCAGACTTGTCCCCGATCGATTTGCAACTGCATCGTCAGCGCAGCATTTCCGAAGGCAGCGACGATAGTTTCATTTGCTTCGAGGAGGAGAACAACGATGATAATGATGATGATGATGATGACGACGATGAGGACAGTTGTCCTGCATTTGCTTGTACAACGGATGAGAAGCTTGATGATGGTGTTAAGGAACATGGGAAGAAGGTATTTAAAACACGATTGAAAATCATATCCAAAAGCGAGTGTTATTCTGATTTTATTGTCTTGTTTTAGGTGCACTTCAATTTGAGACCAGAAGTTCATGTGATGCATGCTTGGAATTTTGCTTATCGAGCGGCTCGAAAGGGCGGCTGGCAGCAATTCGCTCGGGATCGCGATAGATTTAGTCAGCGGATAAAGCGGGTTGCGCCCATAATCGACATCGTTCTGAGCCCCAGCCATCGGGATAGAGTATACAGAGACCGTTTTTTAGATGTAAATTAGTACCAGTAAGAGTATCTCTTAATAAATCCAAAATTCCTGTACATATAAAATACTATTCTTTTTGCCTTAAAACATTTTATTACACAAAAATCTGTTTGTAAATATGTGAATATTATGGTTTTAGAAAACCAATACACAAAAATTTATCTGATTGTTGACATTGTTTTGTAAAAAAAACAGTATTTTGTTCATTTGGAAGCCGAATGTTCTATTAAAATGAGTTTGATTTAATACAAAACATAATATAAATGCATTTTCATTACAAAATTTTAATTAAAAAACCATTTAATTGCAATATTCATCTATTTTAAATCGGATCAGCATTCACATTGATACCATTTTTGGAGTAGCTTTTTTTCGTGAGTTTTAACCTAAAATACATTTCCAAATTCATTGATGCAAAGGATAAAATATGTTCGACATTTTTGGCGTCAACGTTTTTGGGAAATTTGTACTATCTCAAAATGGGATATTTTAATGGAGAATTTATAATCGAATTTCGAGGAATTGTCGCTTTTCGATATTTGAATACCGAATGTTGTGCGAAACATATACACATATATCGATGTATCGGCATTAATCGATAGATTTTATGAATTTAACATCTCCAATTCGAACATTACAGCACTCTTGTTTTTCTTGCATAATTAACAGTTGTGTGAAACGTCCAATCAGAGCCAGTCGATTAAAATTTGCTTAATCATGCAGTGTCCGTTCTTAAACCGTTTCAATGCGAATTATTTACGCAATTATGCAGAGGTCTTGTATCAGTCCTACGGCGTTTTCTGCCCCGTAGTTAGCAAAACTATCCCCACTGTCAATGAGAAAAAACTTTCACTGGCAAAACCAAAACCTTTCGCGGCAACGACTGCAACAAGGTCGTATTCGACGTCGTCAAATAATAATTATTCGGTCGATGCGAATTCGGCACATGCGGATGATGTAAGCAGCAAGCGGAATAGCGCAACAGATGCCAACTCAACGTTCCACTATGAAAAATTCTTCAACGAGCAGATAATGAAAAAGAAACGAGACCACTCGTATCGGGTTTTCAAGCGTGTCAATCGCTTGGCTGGCGACGGCCTCTTTCCCCACGCCCTCGAATATTCCAAGCAATCGGAGCGACCGATCACCGTTTGGTGCTCCAACGACTACCTGGGCATGTCTGCTCATCCGAATGTGAAGCACGCGGTGGCAAAGGCACTGGAGATGCATGGATCAGGTGCAGGTGGAACTCGGAACATTGCTGGCAATTCTGTGCATCATGAGCATCTGGAGAGGAAGCTGGCGGATCTGCATCAGAAGGAGGCAGCGCTCCTGTTCACCTCGTGCTTCGTGGCAAATGACTCAACATTATTTACGCTGGCGAAACTGTTGCCCGATTGTCACATATTCTCGGATGCAGGCAATCATGCGTCAATGATTCAGGGCATAAGGAATAGTGGTGTGCCCAAGCACATCTTTCGGCACAACGATGTGGAACACTTGCGCCAGCTGCTCCAGCAGGTGGACAAGGCGACACCGAAAATTGTTGCCTTCGAGACGGTGCATTCCATGACGGGAGCGATTTGTCCGCTCGAGGAACTGCTCGATTTGGCCCATGAATACGGTGCGCTGACATTCATCGATGAGGTCCATGCCGTTGGTCTTTATGGGGATCATGGCGCTGGTGTGGGGGAACGTGATGGTGTCCTATCCAAAATGGACATGATATCGGGCACTTTGGGCAAGGCATTTGGAAACATTGGTGGCTACGTAGCTGGCTCGGCGGCTCTCATCGACATGGTGCGATCCTATGCGGCGGGATTCATCTTTACCACCTCGTTGCCCCCAACTGTGCTCTGTGGCTCCCTCGAAGCAGTGAGTATATTAGCCTCGGAGGAGGGACGACAACTGCGAAGCCTTCATCAACGGAATGTCTCCTATTTGAAGAACTTGCTCAAGAGAGAAGGTAATTTCCAATTAAACACTAGTTGAACATATCTTCTGGCATGTAGCCGATTTTGTATCGTTTCTTATTTCTTCGACCAGATTTAAATGTTTTTCAAAATTTGTGGAACTTGAACCGATTTGAGAGAAAACTCGAATTTAAAATTTGCAAAATTCTTTGTTCGACCTACTCTAAAATCAATTCGGTTTCTCGAATTTTGAACAGAAATTTTTGATTTAAAAAAAAAAGGTTTGAAAACTTTGAATTTATAACAATTGGATGAGTTTGGATAGCATCTATTGTGGAAAAATTAGAGAAAAACTATATAATATAATTGAAGGATATTTAATAATAATAATTTAGAACCCTTTAAATTATTATTACAATAGTTAGTTTTTTTATCCTTCTTTTCTCTTACTCGAAATCCCTAGAAGCATATTTTGGTTTGTGGCAGAGAATTGATTGGTCGGCTTCGTTTGAGTGCAGCACTTTCGCTATAATTTGGACATTGAACATTGAAGGTGCCCTAGTTTTTTTTTTTTTCGTTTTTCGGTTTTTTTTTTGGCATATTTTTGTATTACGTGGCATTAGGTAATTGGTATTCATTGAACACGCGCTGCGTTATCTAGTCAAATTTGACATTCGCATGTCTAATGCTCATTTTAACTCATATTTCAGGTTTTCCCGTCGAAGATACACCGAGTCATATAATACCAATTACAATTGGAGACCCCCTAATATGCAGCGAAATATCGAACCGGCTCATCGAGCAATATGGCCACTATTTGCAATCCATCAATTACCCAACAGTTGCGCGTGGACAGGAGAAACTACGCTTGGCCCCAACTCCATTCCATACCTTCGAAATGATGAATGCGCTGGTCACCGACTTGAAGAAGGTGTGGGATGAGCTGAAGCTATCGACAAACGTTCCGTTGACGCCCAGCGCTTGCATGTTTTGCAACAGCGAGAGCTGTTTCCATCAGGACAACTGTCCTGGCCTGGAGTGCGGCATTCCCAATTGTCCTCGGCTGGAAATATCGATTGCTGCTTAATGGAGCAGCGTTATCTTCTTCATGTATTCTTGTGCGGCTACTTTGCTGCTTTAACTTCACAAATTGACAAATTGTGACAAGCAAATATCAAACAAATAACGGTTATGGTAATATAACATTCATATTATTGGTTGTTGGAATAATAAACTTCAAATTCAAATCTCTAAATTGCATGTGTTTGACTTAGGGAGGGGAGGGGAGGTTTTTACTCATCAAAAGGATTCGTTTGTGCAAGCAAATTCTGATGGATAAATAGTTCTATCAGTTTTGACAAACAGAGTTCAACTTTGTCACCTCAAGAACTATCCGTATGTCCTTTTGAACAAAAATAGTCGTTGGTATGCCGACTCGCATATATGAAAAGAACTTGGGTCTTTCCAACAGCTGAAATAAGAGAGCTTATTTAAACGGTAAATTGCTTAAAGCTCGGCCATATCCTTGCTTGGTCAGTCATGTGACACAGATTTTATCTTGAGCAGGACTATCAACTGATTTTTTTTTGGGTTCTTGGTGTACCCCGTAAATTATTGAAGGATATGGCAGAGTTACAGATATTTTCCATAAATTGCAATTTCCTAGTTGTTTACGTGCCCTAAGAGTATGCTTTACTTTTCCGAAACTAGTTCGAACTATAATAGTTACAAATGCACCCTAAAATATGCTTTTAAATTGTAAATTCTATACTCATTAAAATTAAAGGGATTTCTCGTTGAGATCAAACTTTATATTATTTATCTCATTAGTCGAGACGTAGTATATGATCGTATAGTATATATGATGGTATATAATTGCATGTTCGGATCGTGTGGATCGAACCACTCTATCATATAGCTGCCAAATGTGCTTTGTAGCACTTATGCGTTCTATAATGTTCGACACATTTGGTAAAAATCTCATTAGCATCGTTGGAAAAGTTGTGGCATCGAATATAAATTTCTATATACATAAAATTAACCTTTTTTGGTACAATATATCAAATATTCAATTCGCAATACGTACAGAAATATAATAATATTCGCAACTGTGGACAAAAGCTTAGATGCCGGCTGCTCGACGCCGGTCATTTTTTTATTAAATTAGATTTCATCTATTTGTACTTAAAGTTACACATTTGAGAATTATATTTCTAGCGACGGTTAAGACCTTAATGGGGAACCTGTTAAAAATGATAAATGATAGTATAAGTAGGCAGGCTTATGGTAAATAGGAGGTAACATACAATTATTATTTTAAAATTTCAAGTCCTTTATAGCTTGTGGCAAGTCTGGCAGTTTGATATCCTTAATTTGCTGGGGAATGTTCATGCTTTTCACAACGCTAACCGCGCGAGCTGGCGCCGCCGATATGCCCGCCTCCTGCTTGATTAACTTATTCTGTTCCTCAATCCGTGCCATTATATCGTTCATATTCGTTTGCAGCACCATTCCGCCCATCACCAGCTCGGAGAGGATGTGATGGACGGCATCGGCATGGAATATTAAGTCCAACTCGCACACATTCTCGAAGCACTTGTCCAACGTTTCGACAAATACTTGAATCAGATCGAGGATACCCAATTCGCTCTCCGAGGAGTCGACGCAGAACACGAAATACAGTGTTGCATAATGCCGGTATATCAGCTTGTAATCTGCTCCGCCAATCAAGCTAAAAAAAACAATGACATAAAGCAAATAAATAATATTTAATATTCGCAGATATAACGATAACTGTACACTTTTCAACCATCTGTGTTAACCCACCAAACGTGTACTCCCGACGAGCAAATAAAAGTCTACTCAGAGCATCTGAACTAAAACCCTTTTCTAAGCCTTCCTGATTTCTGCGGCGTTTTCCACGTTCCGCTGGACCTGCATTTTCCCAGATAGTCAAGCTGTTTTCAGATTACTTGGCTCCATTTCAAACAATTCAGAAACCGTCAGCAACTGTCGAAGTTTTATTTATGGTATGACATTCACTTCCTTTGAGTTCCGGGACACAGCGACTACAGTAGCAACTACCTTGACGAAGAATAAGAGAAATTGGTCCACACACTTCTTCGGAAACTGTGGACTCGGCTAGTGATGGGCATCAAGAATGTATCTCCCTTATCGGGTTGGATATGTTTCCTTCAATGCGTTACAAACTTTCCCTCTAAAAGGGTATACAAATATTTATTAAAAGAACTTCGACTAAGGTAGTGAAATTATACCATTTCAACCATCGAAACTTTCTTTTTAAATTGATTCACTTGTTCCAACCCTGCATACAATGTACTTTGGAATAAATTACTAAATTGCAAGCTCTGCTAATTGCACGTAATGCATGTTTGTTAATGTTTTTCTTTACCTGCCGCCTTCCAGAAAATTGCAAACATTGTCATCGCGCTTGGATACTAGTTGGAATGTCTCCTTAATGATTTGTTGTTGTAGATTCTCATCCTAAGTAACAAATGTAATTACACACATATAATTGAATGTCAAACGAATATTGCTTACGAAATATTGGTAAAACTTGGATAATCGTGGCTTCCCATGATTGTTAAATACTAGTATCGCTTTTATCATCTTCAACCGTATGTTAATAAAATCACAAATTAGAGATGGTTGTAAATATTTTGTTCCATATGTTTATCAGTTGTAGTGATGGCATTTCAACACACAAGCATTTCGCATCACGTCAAAAAGTTATCGAAAATAATCGAATTGTATGTTTCCACTGTGTTCAGTGTCCAATTTCAGTGCTTAAATATTATTAACACAACTAACTGAACGATTGCTTTTATGATATAGACTTATTTTTTAATTTGGTTTAAAAACGAAAAAATTGTTTAATACTTAAACTATAGATTATACAGAATCAATTTCTACAAATACAAACTTTTCTGTAAATATTATCAAACTACACTTTGTACATAGATTAGAAGGGTGTGGTACAAATATTTAGTTCAGAGTGGAGTGTATCGCTCAGTTGGCATTGAGATGCCACTCAACTGATATGATAATCAATTTAATTCAGTTTATAAGTATGAAGTATAAGCCACCGAAGGTCGCATTTTGCTGTTCCAATTTCCCTTCCCAGTATTTCAAAAGCTTATTAGCTTGTTATAGACATAAATATTATAAATATTTTCTGAAATCTAATTACTTACTATATTTAATTATATTTAGGAGTTGTTACTATTGCTCATTTTAAAGCACACATCAGTAAATTTATTTAAAGGTGAACGAAATATATAAATGGCGGCTTATTAGCGAAAGCAAAAATCAGAATTTACGTAATTTTAATTTCAAATGTAGATTACAGCTTATGTGTACACAAAGCTCATAACTGATAAGGATTCATGTAAAATTCGCGGATGTTCATTCTGTGAACGCGGATCAATTTCAAGCTGAAGCTGAAATCATGAGTTTGTGTATAATTGGTGCTGGAACCGCAGGACTCTGTTGTGCTCGACGTGCACAGGAGCGTAATTTAAATCCTACAGTCTTTGAACTCTCACATCAGATCGGTGGAACATGGGCATATAACAAGAACACAGGGACTGTCAATGGCATCGATGTGCACAGCAGCATGTATGAAAATTTAAGGTAAGTGATTAAAAAAAATAAAAAAATTGATCAAATGTCAAATGAAGTTTAAAAAATATATAAAATATATTTAAAATTGAAAACCCTTTATTTCAAATTAATTGGTTTCTGATTACATTATTAGTTTTTATTTTTATTCATAATCAAATGCTCTTATCTTATTAAGAACCAATTTGCCCAAGGAGGTCATGGGATTTCCAGATTTTGAAATAGGCGCAGACCGTAAATCGTATCTCCCATCTGAAGATATTTGTGCCTTTCTAAATCAGTATGCCGATCATTTCGAATTACGAAAGTTTATTCAATTTAATTCATATGTCATAAGGGTGGTCAGAAAAAAACTCAAGTGGCAAGTAAGTAAATTAATGAATAAAAAATTTAGATCGATTTAATGTTAATTTTCCTCCTACATATGTATAGGTTATTGTCAAGAATCTTTTGACAAACAATGTACGCATATGTTATTTTGATAATATTATGATTGCAAATGGACATTATCATACACCAAATTATAGTCAAATTAAGAATGCAAATCTATTTCGTGGCGAATATTTGCACAGTCATGATTACAGAAAACGCGAGATATTTGAAGGTAACTATAACTCCGCTCATTTGAGATATATCTGACAGTGATAAGCATATCATTAATGTAGGAAAATCTGTGTTGGTTATTGGTGGAGGACCCAGTGCTTTGGACTTGTCGAATATTATATCCAAATCAGCCAAAAATGTTACACTTAGTCATCACTTGGAAGGCATTTCGAATTCCATTTTTTTCGAAAATGTTCAAACTAAACCAGATGTCAAAGAGTTGGATGAAAATGGCGCATATTTCGTAGATGGATCTTATACAAAATTTGACACAATATTCTTTTGTACTGGATATAAGTATGCGTTCCCCTTTCTCAGTGTCACATCGGGTATATATGTTGAGGAGAATTATGTGCAAATGCTCTATAAACAATGCATTAATATACGCAATCCAACAATGGCATTAATTGGCTTACCATTCTATGTTTGTGCCGCACAAATGATGGATTTACAAGCTCGATTTGTCTTAAGCTACTTTTGTGGCACAAATCAATTATTAACCCAAAAGGAAATGACTGAAGATACATTGGAAAACATGGAAAAGAAGTGGCAAATGGGTTACAAAAGGCGGCAAGCCCATATGCTGGGAACTACTCAGGTAATGCAAATATTCAATGGTAAAAATTTATGAAATAATATATAAATTATTTTTTTATTTAGATGGAATATTTTACGGAACTAGCCAACACTGCTCAGATTGAAAATATTAAGCCTGTTATGGCAAAATTACATAATGAGAGCAGTAATTGTTTTAATGAGAATTTGATTAATTTTCGTGAAGATATTTTTAGGATTGTTGACAGTGAAACTTTTATAAAAATAAATTAAATCCACTTTCAACTCACCAGCAATATTTTCATAAATGTAATGTAATGACTTTAACGTATTCATATTCTTTATAAATAAAACAGTTTTTTTCTTTAAATATTATATTTAACTTAACTTTTTAGTAAATCCATCTTACATGCCCCGGGCAAGCCTTGTATTGCATACACCTGCATGTGCATATGCATATGTATATATATATATATATATATATATGTATATATATATATATATGTATGCTGCAATTAACAAAAAATTGTGTGAATTTTACAATATAATGCAAATTCTCTCAAACATTCATATTGTCTTTTGCATAAGCCAAATGCAAAAGCTAACTTTGTACTTCATTCACTCAAGTTTCGTTTGCCTCTTCAACTGCAGAATTCTAAATTCATACTTAAATTTAAAATGAAGTTTGCTGCTTGTATTTGCCTTAAGGTTTTACAAATAGTAAGTACCTATATTTATATCGATTTAGTAATCAGTAATGGGTTTGCAACAATATATTCAATGGTCAATCGAGTTCAAGGCCAACGCCATCAGTTAAATAAATAAAAATTTTGGTACTATCTAATGCCAAAATGACGAAGACATATGCTATTCTTTAAATCTTTCTTGTGTGAAATAAATTTTGCGTTTTATGATTCATTAATAGATTTTTACTGTTGCAACGTTGATCGTAAAAAAGTTATCTGATAAATATTCTGAGCGGTTATTAACAAGCAATCAAAAGAGACTTACGGAATGGATGCTTCTGAATACCCTTTCATTAACGAAAGAAGCTGATGAATTTAGTTTACTGACTTTCACGGGATATATCTTTGTATCGGTGATTTTATTGATATGCAGGTAATTACGTCTTCGAGTACGTGTATTATAATAAAATTATTCAAATCAAGCATTACTATTTTTATTTAATATTTTTTTAGATTCACCGAAAAGGAATCGAATTATCACATATGTGAGATTATTTTATTGAGTTTTGGAGTAATATTTTTCACTATACAAGGCAAGTAACAATATAAGCATATTTTTAATCATCACTACATATGATTTTTATTGCTACATGAACTTCGACACAGAAGCGTGAATCAAAATTTAAATGTAGCATTAATTTTAAATTTATATTATTTAATTTTATTATCAATTTTTTTCTACAATTTTTGCAGGGCTATTAACATTTAGTATTGTGGAACAGTTGCAAGATGATGTATCAGTTTTTAGTTATGTTATCGGAGCATTATCTTTTATATGTGCGCTTCTTTTTGCCTTAGACCTATTCTTTTTTAAACGTATGTCGGAACCTAAAAATGCGATTTCTCAAACTGATTTGGAGTGGAAAAGCGAAACTGCAATCTACAAGCAAGGATTGGAAATAGCAACTAACTCGAAAACGGAGTGCTGTCGGCAGGCAGTGTTGAAAACTGAGAAAAAACTTACATATTTACGAACGGATTTATAATTTGAATTGGAAACACTTTTGTTTATAGTTGCAATTACTCAATGAAGAGGTTTTTAAATATTTCAAAATGTATAACATTATTGAGTATCACAACGTGCGCGCACACCCCCCCGGGGGGGGGGGGGGGGGGGGGGGGGGGGGGGGGGGGGGGGGGGGGTGTGCGCGCACGTTGTGAACATCAATAATGTTATACATTTCGAAATATTTAAAAACCTCTTCATTGAGTAATTACAACTATAAAGCAAAAGTGTTTCCAATTCAAATTATAAATCCGTTCAAGCCAAATATGTAAGTTTTTTCTCGGATTTTCAACACTGCCTGCCGACTGCACTCCGCATTTTCGAGACCAGTTGCTATTTCCAATCGCTTGCTTGTAGATTTGCAGTTCCGCTTTTCCACTCCAAATCAGTTTGAGAAATCGCATTTTTAGGTTCCGACACCACGTTTAAAAAAGAATAGGTCTAAGGCAAGAAGAAGCGCACATATAAAAGATAATGCTCCGATAACATAACTAATAACTGATACATCATCTTGCAACTGTTCCACAATACCTAAATGTTAATAGCCCTGCAAAAATTGTAAGAAAAAAAAGGATATTCAAATTAAATAATATAAATTTAAAATTAATGCTGCATTTAGAATTTCGATTCACGCTTCTGTGTCGAAGTTCATGTAGCAATAAAAATCGTATGTAGTGATGATTAAAAATATGCTTATATTGTTACGCGCGCTTGTATAGTGAAGTATATTACTCCAAAACTCAATAAAATAATCTCACATATGTGATAATTCGATTCCTTTTCGGTGAATCTAAAAAAATATTAAATAAAAATAGTAATGCTTGATTTGAATAATTTTATTATGGCACACGTACTCGAAGACGTAATCACCTGCATATCAAACCAAAATCACTCGGTAGGAAGATATGTCCCGTGAAAGTCAGTAAACTAAATTCATCAGCTGCTTTCGTTAATGAAAGGGTATTCAGAAGCATCCATTCCGTAAGTCTCTTTTGATTGCTTGTTAACTTAACCGCTCAGAATATTTATCAGATAACTTTTTTACGATCAACGTTGCAACAGTAAAAATCTATTAATGAATCATAAAACGCAAAATTTATTTCACACAAGAAAGATTTAAAGAACAGCATATGTCTTCGTCATTTGCGCAAAATTTTGATTTATTTTACTGATGGCGTTGACCTTGACCTCGATTGACCATTGAATATATTGTTGCAAACCCATTACTGATTACTAAATCGATATAAATATAGGTACTTACTATTTGTAAAACCTTAAGGCAAATACAAGCAGCAAACTTCATTTTAAATTTAAGTATGAATTTAGAATTCTGCAGTTGAAGAGGCAAACGAAACTTAAGTGAAT